>PVJA010000243.1:67296-200231 GCA_004027025.1 Myocastor coypus | reverse complement strand
TCTCTCTCTCTCTCTCTCTCTCTCTCTCTCTCTCTCTCTCCCCCTTTCTCTCTCTCTCTCTCTCTCTCTCTCTCTCTCTCTCTCGACTTAAATGCCTTTACCCTTAGGGTATTGTGCGTGAAAAATACAAAGCAGCACTTTGGATAAGTAGCTCTTATTTTTTCTCTTTAACCTTTGCAACAGTCTTTAAAGTGTACAAGTTAGAAAATAACAATTGCATCTTGTTTCCAAGAAATATAAACTCATCTATATCATTAAAATACACAATAGATATAACTGGTTCTTTGCTTTTATCAACTCCAAAAGAAACTTACTGCTTCTGAACTATGGGAAATTTCTCTTAGGAAAAGGAATGGTTAAAAGAAAACAAGCCAATTAAAATTGCAAAGCCCTGATTAGATGTCAGTTGCCCCACGCCTCCACAGTGGGGCGCTATTGAGGTTTCCAGGTTGTCGTTTCCATAGAGATAAAAGAAACCTGGAGAAAAATGATCACCTAAAAGACAGTGCTTCGATGTCTCCTAAACAAATTTATAATGTATGTCTTTCTTCAAATAAAAATAACAAGTCCCCACTGAAGCCCTTAGTAGGTATTTGAACAATCTGATTTCAAAAGTGCCACGATCGCCTATTGAATGTTGTCCTTTGGGTGGAGTGCTTTGGAACTGTGAGCAAACAGACATTTTAAAAACCATAGGTGGTGTGCAAGATGAGAAATTTGCCTCTAGGCTTTGTGCTTATGAATACAGAAAGAGTTATTTTTGTCGCTAGATGGTTTTTAGGTAATCTTAAGTCTTTAAAATCCAAGCAACGTGCAGTTCTTTCACATATACTGCTTTGTGCCTGCCAGATTAAAGCACCTGCTTAGGCAGAGGCAGGGACTGGGGTTCGATCCTGGTGTGGTGCAGGCCCTGTCCCTGGGACGCGTTGAGACGGGGATTGAGACTGGGCCCCCGGGGTACTTGCCTATAATCCCAGCACTTGGGAGACTTGGGAGCACTTGGGAGGCTGAAAACAGGAGGATCACTACGAGTCTGATCTGTGTAATGGGCTCCTGTAGACACTGTAATATATATATATATATTATATATATATGTATATATATGTACACATATAATATATATGTATATATATGTATATATATGTATGTATATATATGTATATATATACATATATAATATATATGTATATATATATATGATGGTGAGTTTAGGTAATTTGGAGCAGATAACAAGCTGAGTTGTTTATCATTGTGCATGTAGAGAAAAAAGACCAGCTTATTGGTGCTATTTTCTTTTAAAATCGTTCTTTTTTCATAGTTAATGAATTTAGAAATGTTATGGATTACATTTAGATATGTACTTTTCTACTTACATCTGTTTTCTTTAAGATAAAATACCTTTTTCATAAGAGCATTTTTGGGGAAGAAAGGGAGAAGTGAATATATTATATAAAACATGTTTTCATTTACACACATTTCTTCAGAGAAGGGAGATGGGCACGTTAGCTGCCTCTTTACTTGCTGGAAAATTACCCACCTGGCAACGAATCCGCTGTTACTCATTGGCAAAATCATCCATGTGGCAATGAACCCATGAGAGGAATACACGGCGCCTTCAGCTAGGAGGAAGAAACAGACGGAAATCCACCATCCTGAGGGAGTGTGTGTGGATTCTGTAAGCCCCTTACCCAGGATATAAAATGTCCCATGAATACATCCTCATTCATGTGACACACAGTGGCCCTAAGAGGTAAGAAGGTAAGGTCAAAGCGTGACTCAGCTGACCAATGAAATCTTCAGTGACTCAGAGTGATGAGTAGAACTACTAAAATCTGCTCTGGTTAATTGAAGGATGACCTGGGGCTGGGGAGATAGCCCAATGCTCTCAGTGCCTGCCTGGCAAGCGCAAGGACCCTGTTTGATCCTCAGTACTGCACACCCCCCCTAGATGCCCTACTGGCCCCAGATGCCATCTTGGCCACTGAAACTGAGCACTGTAGCTAGATCCTGAAAGTCAGTCAATCAGTTAATCAATCAATCAGTCAATCAATATAAAATAAAAAATTAAGCATGACCTGGGCTTTTCAGAGGGTGTTGGGAGGTCCGGAGGACCAGGAACTAGCCCGTAGCCCAAGGCTCTGGCAGAAAGCCAGCTCTGCCCCCCCCATCAGCAAGACCCCCACACTGCCTGAAGCTCCCACTGGTGACACTCCGTCTGGTCCCTGGAAGTTATGCCACTTCTCCAGTCAAAGAGCTCAGTGCCTTTAGCATCTGCCTTGACCTAGTTGGGCCGGGGTGATAGCTCAATGGAATAAGCCCTTGCCTGGGAAGCGCAGGGCTCTGAGTTCAATCCCTGGTACCACAAAACAAAACAAAACAAGACAAAACAAAACAAAGCAAAACAAAACACACTTCAAAATTCCCTGACCTAGTGGAATAAGGCATTTCCTTTGTTGTTCTCTTGTGAGCTGAAATGTCCTACCGCACTTGTGCTTGGTAAAGCCACGTGCCTGCCTCCGTGCTGCAAGTCTGTCTGGAAAATTTACCTCTGACTTTCACCTTAGGAAGGAGAACATTGAATCCAAGAGTTCCCGAGAAGATAGGAAGGATACTCAGCAGATAATGAGCAGCCATAAACATAACAGAAGTCCTTTCCAATCTAAACAGAACAAAATTATCTAAATAAGGTGAAAGGGAGGCCAGCCAAATAAAACAAAGTAAGAAAAATCATTCTTAGGAATATTAAGTTGTTCAAGACTGATGAAAAGATTTAGAGAACCTCTTCCAGGCTGGCGCAGTTCGATCCCCGGCACCACATGCTGCACCAGCCCCACTCCCAGGGCAGGCTGAGCTGGCTGTAGCATAAACAAATAAAGTTGTTTTTTTTTTTAAATTAAAGAAAAAGAAAACCTCTTCCAAGGTCATGTAACTGAACTGCACTCAAACCTAGTTTGCCTGACCTCATGTACAGTAATCTCGACCACCACACCAACATTTCCCAGGTCAGCCCAGGAACATTTGCCGTATGGGGCTGGTGCAGCATGTAGTGTCGGGGATAGAACTGTGTTCCCTGCAGTTGCCTAAGCAGTTTTAAGTGCTTAAGACTGCTGAGCTATCTCACCAGCCCCTTTTTAATAATATGAACTAGAATTTTTCTAGAATTAATATCAAGCTCATCTGTCTGTTGTTTTCATACATGTTTGGTTTTTTTCTTTGAAGAGCAGGCTGCCTATCTGTCCACAGATCAAGAAATTCCTCCACCGTCTGTGATCTTGGGACTCTTACCGGAAGTGGCTTTGATACGACATTGACAGGTCTCTTCTGCACTCTGGTCATTTGAGCCTACGATCAACTTATTTGGCATCTTCCTTCCTCCTCACCCATCGAGGGCCGTTTTTTCCATTTTGAAAAAGATTCCACTTAGTGAACAACAAAGACAGCCCGCTGGGCCTGGCTGCTCCTTGTCATTAAGGAGGTGTGTGTGAGGTCACACTGCATTCTTTGTGTTCTGTTCCTGCCCCTTTCATCCTCTTCTCTCGCCGTTCCTCATCTCTGTCTGCGAGTCATTTTGGGACCATGGGGCGTCTTATAGCCAGGTTTCAGGCTTTAGCTGTACCCGTTGCTTTGAAGGCACATCACCTTTGAAAAAGAGCATGTCATCTTTGTCTCTTTGTTTTCTGATTTATTTGAAGTACACTTAGGGTTGTTGCTTAATATTTTGTCAGAAAAATAAAAAATGCTTCATTGGCAAATATTTGTAAAATACAGAAGAGTCCTGAAAAAAAAAAATGAAATTATTTATATTTCCCTTACAGGACTCTAGTGTGTGTGTGTGTGTGTGTGTGTGTGCATGGTACCAAGTCCTAATAGCATGCCTTGCACTGCCCCTTGCGTGTGTCTCCTTGTCTTTGGAGGTCAAAGAATCTGAGTCCATAAAGAAGCCTTGTTTTGCATTCTGTTTCCATACAATGTGTGTCCTTTCTACATAGTGTAACAGGGCAACATGGGGAAGCATCAGTTGAATTTTACTTCTCTTCATGATTCCTTTCACCTCTGTACCGCTGCTCCAGAGATGTCTAGTAACAAAGCCTGCTCCAAGATGAGCCACCACGGGAGAACCACATAAGGAAGGCTATAATCTCTTTATTTTATATTTTATGCATTTAGCACAGGGTCTACAGCAGTGGTTCTCAACCTGTGGGTCATGACCCCGGCAGGGGTTGAATGACCAAAACACAGCGATCACCTAAAGCCATCAGGAAATACATATTTAAACCCATGCTTTGCTGTGGTGAAATGTTATTTATTGGAATTAGTCATTTGAAGTAGCCACCAAAATTATTTTTTGGTTTGGAGTCACCGCAACATGAGGAACTGTATTGCGGGGCCACGGCATTAGAAAGGTTGAGAACCACTGGTCTACAGGGTCTCACTACACAGATCAGACTCAAAGACCCTCCTGCTTTCAGCCTCCCAGGCGCTGGGACCATAGGCAGGTGCCACTACGCCCAGTCGCAGTCAACCAGAATATTACAGTAAAATAAAAAACCCCATCAAGATTATTTGTGGAACTTGTCTATATGATCCTAAAGATGAAATGGAAGAATAAACATGCAGAGATATTTAGGAAATTTTGATTTAGCAGGTATGGGAGAGTTTAGTCTACCAAAAACCAACATTATTATGAAGCTGTGTGTATACAAGGGTGAGGTGAGAGTCAAAAAACAAAGTCTGTGAAACACATTAGAGATTAAAATAAAGTGTAAAACACATGAACATTTTGTTTCCCCAGATTTACTGCAAAAATGTGCCCACTTTAAAAATTATTTAAATATTTTATTTATTTGGTACAGGATCTCGCCACACAGCTCAGACTCAGAGTGATCCTCTTGTCTCAGCCTCCCCAGTGCTGGGATTGCAGGCAGGCGCCACCCCACCCAGTTTTGGCAGCCAGCATGGCATGGGGTAAGGGACATTGAACCCAGTTCCTTGTGCTTGCCAGGCAGGCATTTAGATCACTGAGCTATCTCCTCAGCCAATATCCCCATTATTAAAAGTGTAGACTTACTTACCTTTATCAGCCCCCTTTTAAGCTTCTGAATCATCACCTAAAAGTACAACAGTGTTACAGAAACCTTTGGTTTAAACGTTTTTGTGGCAGCCTGGAATTAAATCTCATTCCTACCCTGAATGGCTACTGGCCCAGCCCTCCAGCTACCCTCACCTCCCAGCATGCTACATCATGCTCAGCAGGTCCCAGCTGCACTCACTGCTTTGCCTTCCCCTGGGGAGCCATGGCCTTTTCTGTAGAGTCCTTCCAAGAGCGACTCTTCTCAAAGATACGTGCAACTCCGGTTCCTGGGAGACTGGTTCAGTCCCATTCTCTGAGCTACAGTTTCAGTTGAACGCAACGTCCTTCAGATGGTTTGAAAGAAGGCATCACCCATGCCCGACCCCATTATTCTCTATCCGCATGGCATTTGCTTCCTTCCCAGTGCTTTGCAAATTGCAATCTTCACATGCCTGTGTGTTCTTGTCCGCCATACTGTAGGCTCCATAAATGGCAGGGCTGTATTCTGTTCATTTCCTAGCCCTCCATATCTTCCACTGAATCTGTCCTGGTAGGCAATCGTCCATATTTTTGCAATGAGAGAGCATTGCATATTGGAATAAGAAAGGGAGCTTTTCAAATCGGGGTGAGGCAATATTATTGAAGAGATGGTATTTGAGTGTTAGGCTAGCTTTTTGGAACTAACGTAAACATAACACCTTATCATTTAACACAAAAATAAACATGAGGATCAAAGTTTTAATTTAATTTTTTTTTTCATTTGTGTATTTAGTACAGGGTCTCAGCTTGGACTCATGTTTGCTGTCTCTGCAGCTTAATTTAAATTTCAAAGCCAAAATATTTTCTTTCTCTACCCTCCAGTCTTACTAAGGTAAGACTGAGCAAAAGTTGTAGATATTCAAGATGTACAATGTTATGACAATATATGTATACAATGTATATTGGTTACCATAATCAACACTATTAACAATGTGATGGAGCCGGGCGTGGTGGCGCACGCCTGTAATCCCAGCACTTGGGAGGCTGGGGCAGGAGGATTGGGTGCGAGTTTGCGACCAGCCTGAGTTACAGAAATGAGCTCAAGGCCAGCCTGAACTGCATAGCGAGACCCTGTCTCGAAAAGACAAAACAAAACAAAAAACAAATCAAACTAAACAAAACAAAAAAAACCAAAACAATAAGAACAACAACAAAAACAATGTGATAGTTTAGATATAAGATGTGTATTGAAGATGATTGGGTCGTAGAGGTGCTATCCTCACCCATGGCTTTCACCCGCTCACGAGTCCGGTAACTGGCGTGTGCTGTCAGGAGGAGGAGCCTGAGAGGAGCTGGCCCAGTGGGGCCTGCAAAGTGCCTCCTTTTCCTGGCGTGGCCTCTCTTTCTCTGCAGCGGGTTGAGCACTTTTGCCTCTGCCAGGCCTCTCCACTGTCTGGTTTCTGGGTTGGAGCCAAGTGACCATGGACTGACACTGTGAACCAAAAGAAACTCCTCCTTTAAGCTTTATCCTAGAGATTACCATTGTGTATGTGTGTGTGTGTGTGTATGTGTGTGTGTGAGAGAGAGAGAGACAGACAGACAGACAGAGACAGACAGACACTCAAACACAGACACAAAGTTTTAAGATCTACTCTCGGCAAATTTCAAGTAAGTAATACTATATTAAGACTGCAGTCACTATGCTATACCTCAGATACTCCTAAGTTATCTCTCTTGTGAGGGGAAGTCTGCACCCTCTGACGAGTGTCTTCCATGTTCCCTGGCCCCTGACAACCACCAGTCTCCTCCCTGCTGCTATGAACCTCACTTTCCTAGGTTCCACAGATAAGCGAGATTGCAAAGTATTTTTGTCTTTGTGGGTCTGACTTAGTTCTCCTAACATAATGCCCTCTAGGTTCACCTATGCTGTCACAAATTGTAGGGTTTCCTTCTTTTTATGGCTCTATGATATTTGATTATATATTATCACATTTAAAAATCTACTTGCCCACCAGTGCTCTTTTAGCGTGTATCTATATCCAGCTGCTGTCACCGTTGCTGGAGTGAGCATGGAGGTATGGGTGTCTCTTCAAGGCAGTGGTTTCATTCCCTCTGAATATATACGAGACATGTGATAGATTAGAAGGCAGTGCTAGTTTTAATTTTTTTTTTTTTTTTTTTTTTTAGTGTATTTGGTACAGGGCCTTACTACACAGCTTGGACTTGTAGTGATCCTCTTACTAGGGATTACAGGCGTGCACCACCATGCTCGGTCTCAGTGCCCGGCTCAGTGTGCCTGGGCATGGCGGGTGGTGCTGGGCACTGAACCCTGGTTCTTGTCTTTGCCTAAGTGGGCACTTAGTGTGCTGAACTATCTGGCCGGCCCTTAGTTTAAAGTTCTGAGGACCCTCCATCTGGTTGCTACAGTGGCCATATCAATTTTCATTCTTTTTCTCTGCAACCTGGCAAGCAATTATTTCTTGTCATTTTCATAATAGCCACCCTAGCAAGTAGGAGCTAAAATCTCACAATGTGTCAACCACTACAGAAACCACAACACTTTCTAAAGGAAATATGAATCAATATTTTTCTATACCTTATGAGCTAATGTATATTGTATGCTATTATATGCTCTTGGTGACAGCTAAGAAATTGTTTCTGTCTTATGTTAAAATCTATTTTCACATGGATCACATATAGACCAACTGCCACACGCATCATTATTGGCCCTCGTCTGTCAATATAAGCTATGGCAATGGAGACAGCGACTTGAGAAAAATTCAGAGGGGCTGGGGAGATAGCTCCATGGCACAAGTGCCGGCCTGGCAAGTGCAAAGTTGTGAGTTCGAACCCCGGTCCTGCAAAGAAAGAAAGAAAGAAAGAAAGAAAGAAGGAAAGAAAACAAAGAAAAGAAAAAAAAAAAGAGACTAGTTTGCTGCTACAAAAACACAATGAGCTAAGAGGGTTAAGGTGATTGGGTGACTATGCAAACTCAACCTGAGCTTTCCATCTCTCAATAAATGAGAACAAGAAGGACAAAGGAAAACACAGCAGCTCTTGCATCTTGTGACCAACCTGCGATCCAGTCACATGGCCATGAGGGACGCTTTTTGTTCATGTTCCATGTACTGGAGCATGGCCATGCCTTGTTACTGAGGACACTGAGAAATGGAATATCTGAATAGTCTTCTTGGAGCTTCAGTTCAGAAGTTCCCTCATTAAAAGTTAGAATGAACCATTATTAATGCACAATTTGAAGCTCCTGCTACAGAAAATTAGCGGAACCCCATACCACTGGCCTTACTATTTTCTTCTTATGTTAGTTTTTCTTTGGAGAAAAGTTGTTCAGATTGGCCTTGAAATCACTTCATAGCCCAAGCTATGAACTTGTGGCTGTTCTCCTGTCTCAGCCTCCAGAGTGCTTGGATTATAGGCATGTGCCACCACACCCAGTGACTTGTAATAACCTAAGAAATAATTGCATCTAGATTTGTTTTCTTTTTTTGAAATTCAAGATTCAAATTCATAGGGAGGTGTTCACCTACCTTACGAGGTTCATGTTCCTAGGTTTGCAAAAGTTTTCTCATTTCCTTGTTCTGGAAAGCCCATGAGCCTGGTGTTATGGCATGACTGACAGCCAAACCATGTGTCTGAGCATTATCTGTGTTACACCAGCAACTGTCGAAAAATAACCCTTTCCCTCTTCTAGAGCAGTGTCTACCTATCACCTGACTGTACAGAGAGGGCGTGGTAATGTTTTTCGTTAAGGTGTCAGGTAGCAAGCATTTCATGGGGCCACTCAGAGTCTTGGTTTCTTGTTTTGCTCTGCTTTTCCATGCTGCATAATGTGCAAAGGCTATCGTCAGTTTTCAGACTGGACAAAAACAGTCTGCAGGAATCGATTCGGTGCGTACACCCTGGCCCGCTATTTCTGTCACAGAGCCATGAGGGGTTAATGTGTGTCTGGATAATTTTCTTGAACAGCAGGGAAGTGGACCCTGTAGCATTCCTGCACCAGATGGTGTGTGTCAAAGAAACACAAGGAACTTCTCGCTATATTTGGGCAATGACAACCATTCTGTGACCTTGGTATAGATATGTTTCCTCTGACACATTGAATATAGCGGACAAAAATATATTACCAATACCTTAAAGCTTTATACCCTGTTTATGTCGTGTCACTAGGGTGAAAGTTAAAGTCTGTTACATATATATCATTGCCTTTAGAAATGTAAACACCAATCCACTCTGTGCCTTTCTCAGTAGAATGTCAAGGACTCTGTAGCTCAGGCAAAATGTAGCTTAGAGGTGATTTCTAACTCTTACATTAAAAATACATGCAGATTCCATTGCTTCTGAATTCTGACTAAATCATGCACTGTATAATGAGCTGGTAAATAGGCACTGATAACCTAATGTATAGCAGGCACTGTGCTAGCCTCTGGGAATGCATCAGTTAATAAAACAAAGTCCCTATCGTCCAGCAGGGGGAGCTCGCATTCCAGAGGAGAGACAGACCATAAGCAACCACCTACACTTAAACAGCTGATGAGTGCTATGGAGAAAGAGCCAAGTAAAAAAGTAGAAAATATGGGAAGGGACTATGGTAATGTGGTAGGAAGATCTCTAAAGTGAAGTGAGAGTTGAACAGAGTCAAAAATACAATGAGAGGACAAGCCAGGTGGCAGAGGTCCAGAGGACCCCTGACTGTACAGGGGAAAACGGTTAAATGTCCCCGGAGAGGAGAGTCCAAGATCAGGATAGGTCACACTAGCTGGGCCAGAGAAAGGGGAGTGCAGTCAGAAGATGTAGGGCCTTGGGTGTCAGGCTTTGGGATTTTCTTTTGAGTGAGCTAGGTAGTCTTTGAATGAAGAAGGGTGTGCACTGACCTAGGAAACCATTCTAGTTGCTGTCCAGTAAGAGTAGAGTAGAACTGGGGACCGCAGGAGGAGGGGCACTTGTGCAGATGAACAGTGACAGGGCGGGGGTGGTGGGAAAAGGAAATGAGCTGTCTCTGCGTAGCTCAGCACAGGGTTTGTCTTTAACTGTGCCTACTTCCTAATCCTAGAGGGATCCTAACGTCACCCAACTTCCTGTTCCAGAATAGGTGTTGTAGGCCAAGGCCTCTTACAATGGAAAACACGGCCTAATTAAACTCGGATTTATTATAGGTTGGCTTTTATATCTCACAATCTAGACAGAGCCATGTTATTATTATTAATAGCATCCTGGCTATGAATTAAGATGACTTCATGAAGCAGCTCATCCTTCAGTATGGAAGAATAGAATAAACAGCACTCTATTTAGAGCTGAGTTATGTAGAACGCTCATCTTTCAGCAGTGGCTTGATTTTCAATACTCTACTTACACCACCGGCCTGCCTTGTGGCGGTAGGAATGAACACGAGCAAACGTAACTGTAGGCCTAACAATGCACAAGAACAACTGCCCACAAACAAAGCTAAGCTCCCAGTGGATTCACGACTAAATGGTTGGGGATGGCAAGTGAGTGATGGATTTCAGCATTTAAAACTTAGGACACTCAAGCGCTGTGAACACCACACTAAGTGAGACACCCTCGACCACCTCCAAGCCAACACGCTGCTCCTTCACTGCCAGGGAGGGGCGGGGAGGCAGAGTGAGCGAAGCTTGTCAGTATTTCCTTCTGAGTCTTACTAGTTAATACATTAACAAAGGAAGTCATGTTGACCTCTCTCTGAAAAATTTCTCATTTTTGAACTTCAGAGAAATGCAGTCATACAGTACTTATTCTTTTGTGTCTGGCCTCTTTTTTTTTCAACATCACATATATGAAACTGGTTTGCGTCAGACAGAATAGGAGTTCACTGTTCATTGTTGTTTAATATGTTCCTTTGGTAAATCAGTCACAATTTATATCCCCATTGTATTGTCAATGGAATTTGGCAGTGTATAGCTCTGGGCTCCTATGAGTAACTCTGTAATACTTTCTTGCACATTTTTTTTTTTTGGTACATATAAATACTCATTTATGTTGAATCTATACCTAGGGGTGGAATTGCCGTATGAAAGGATCTGTATAATTTTTTTTTTCCTGTATCAAACAAAAGTGCTTTATATTACTGGAATCAATTCATGCCACAGAGATAATAGCAATTGATGATTAACATAATGTTTAATTGAATTGCTTGGAATTGATTGGTGGCTCTTTTGCTCTTTATATAAAGCAGCAAGGCATCAGAAAGAAATATCACATCCATGAGGATGGGCAACACCCAGAAAAAAATTCCAAAATACCAAGGGTTGGTGAAGATGTGAAGAAGTTGAAAACTTTGTGCACTGCCAGCCAGATTCTTTTTCTATAGGAAACAGTGTGGAGGTCCCTCAGTGAATTAGAACACCATGTGATCCAGCAGTGCCTCTGCATCTGTGCCCAAAATAGTCGTGTGTAGGATTTTGAAGAGATGTTTGCCTACCCAGATTCGTCGTGGCATTATGGCATTACGCATAGCATGTGAGGGATCCAACAGCAGAGTGTATAAACCAAATGTAGAGGCTTTTAAGGAGTAAGATGCTATTTAGTCTTTATCTTAAAAACCCCTGTCACACGTTATAACATAGACAAGCCTTGTGAACATCATACTAAATGAAATAAAGAAGTCACAAAAAGATAAATATTGCATTATTCCATTTATATGAGCTAGTTATAGTAGTAAGACACTTAAACTTTATTTGTTTATGTTATGGCTGGCTCAGCCTGCCCTGGAGGTGGGGCTGGAGCAGCATGTGGTGCCGGGGATTGAACCGTGGTCCTTGTGGTTGCCTAAGCTTGCCTAAGCAGGCACTTTAGACTGCTGAGCTATCTCACCAACCCATACAGTAGTAAGAATATTAGAAAGTTGAATTTTGGTTGACGTAGGCAAAGAGAAGGGAGAAAAGAAAGTTGTTTAATGTGTGAAAAATTTTACGAAATGAAAAGGTTGTACAGATCTTTTCTGTAACATATGAAGAAATGGTTCATATATTTAAAAATAAAGAAATAGACTTTTTTTTTTAAAGAACAAGAACAGTTCCTATAGCTTCTATTGAAAAATATTCCTGTCTTATTTTAGGCACACAGATCTTGAAGAGACAAGGTAGAGACTGGGGAGCGCGTTTAGCAGATTGGTGTACATAGACACGTGTGAGACACAAATGTTACCATCCACGTGGTTTGGGGGAAATATAATCCTTGAAGTTGAATAAGTATATGTAACTAATTTTTATAAAAGCTATTAGAACTACAGAAAGAAAAAAAACCCGTACAAGTTTAAGAGTTATTTTTCCAGCTCTCTCTAATTGAATAAAGCTATTTTTGTCCTTCTGATCACTGCATGAAACAAAAAACCACCGAAGTTGGAGTGGCTCATAAATAACCTTGGTGAAGAATTCATTCCGTGACCCAGCAGGTCACAGATTGTCAATAGATGTGATCAAGTGCAAAGGGCTCCTGGCAGCAGCTGTGCGGGTGCTAAAGGCCACCCCTGCCGAGCAAGTGCTCCCTCCACGTACAGCAACTGTCTCCAGTGCCTGGTGGGAGCCCTAGAGCTTGATGGGCAAAGCAAAAGCTTCAGGCCGACATCATACCTTCCCCAAAATGGTCATGAGTTGAGGTAAGCCGGAGGCCATTGGAGGCCTGCAATCTGTTGATGAATGGCAGGATTTCCAGCCAAAAATATTATTGGCTCTTACTTGTCCTAAGTTCAACCTTCTGACTTGACCTTACTTGAAAATAGAATGGGTTATTTAGATGTGTGGAGTCAGGATTTATTGCTATGGAATTTGCACATTAGCTTTTACCTTTATTAGGGCCTGAGCCCTTGGGTTAGTCTTAGGCAGGCTTTGACCTTGGGCCCCACGTTGCCTGCCCTATGCCCTGGACATAGGGCCCGGGATCTAATTTCAGAGTAAAAGATTGGAAAGCTGCCCTCATGCTGCCGTTTCTTAAATAGACTCAGATACCAACAGCATGGTAGTTAAAATAAGAAGCATTCTTTCTTTGCCGTGCTAGTTTTCAATAGAGCTAATAATCTTAATAATACTATAAATTTACATGTTATAAATATTATACATTCCCTATGGTACTAAATACAATTTTTGTGTGTGTGTGTGTGTGTCCTTTTGAGACAGGGCTTCACTATGCAATTTAGGCTGGCTTTGAATTCACTTTGCAGCTCAGGCTGGCCTAGAACTTGGGATCATCCTCCTGCCTCAGCCTCCCGAGTGCCAGGATTACAAGTGTGAGCCAACAGTGCCAGCTCATAGTTCTTTTTATTGAGAAAGAAAATATAAGGCAGAAAGACTTTCCCTGAATTTAGCTCTTTTCCCTTCCTTCTTCTCTTCTTCCCTCTGTGCTTCTCCACATTGCTTCTCTCTTTGTATGAATCAAATTGGTTTAGCAGAGTGGTGAAGATTTTGGACCCTGGAAAAGCAATCCTGATTCAGCTTTCACTCCAGTAACCATGAATCTCTCAATGTGTCTGTTTCTCTTTGATAAAGGTGATAAAATCCCTTAGGGCTGCTGAGATGAACTGCTGAGGTGTTTCTCCCTGGCTGACAGCAAACCCTACTATATATTATTAGCATGTTGTGCTCCTGTAGCATAAGCAACATCAAGGTCATTGATTAGGAGCAAGTATGGGAAGAGCTCCTAAGATCAAGTGAGTTGCTACAGATGTTGGCTAGACTGTTGAGAAAGGTCTTCAAACCCTGAGAATTAGACATACAGAAAAAAGAGAACAAAAGTGTATAATTTTGTTCAATACAGCAAAAATATGGTAGTTGCATTAAATGAATGAAAATTAGTTCAGGTCTTAAAATGCAATGAGGAATTTTTCAAACCACAAATTTTATATTGCATTTATATCAGCGAAACTGGTTTGAAAGGTGACTTTTCTTGGAATTATATGGTAGATGAGAAATTTTTTTTTTTTTTTTTTAGATGAGAAAATTTTGAGCCTGAAGACTGCGCAGTCATTTTCCAGGTGAAGAGACTTGGATTCAGGAAATTCAGCATCTTGCCCCAGGTTACCTTCACATCTGGTGGCAGAGCTGGATCAGAACCCTGGGTCTGATTGGAACCCCAGGGGGTCATCCTACTTGAGCACACAGCTTCTGAAATGTGACGAGATCAAAAAGCCCAAAGGACTTTCATGCTGGGATGACAACAACTTTGCATTCACATCAGGGATCACTTTTCACACCTGGAATTCAAAGCTTCTGAAAACAGATATCATTATCCCTGTTTTGCAAATGGAAAAATCCAACGTGGCTGGGCTCTGGGCAGATGGGCTTGCATGCCCTTCATGCCCATGCAAGCCGGAATGCTAACTGCCCTCGGTGCCTGCCTACCTCTGGGACATCGTCCAGCTTGCTGTCTATTGCCTGTTTTTATACTCTCTGGTCATTGTCTCCTTACCAAATGTACAACTCACTAACAGCAAATATTTCCCCTCTCTGCATGCATAGATGAATTGCCACCCTTTCGAACAGTGCCTGGCTTATATCTGACCATCAATAAATATCCCTTGGACGAATAAACTACAAAATTGACACTCCAAATCTTTCCAACCAGCCCCTTTTTTATTGGCAAATCAATTTCAGGTTACATATCCAGGCTCTGATTCTGAGATTTCTACTCTATGTCGACTATTTCCAAGGTTTGCCACCTTGGGTGAAAGCAGCCTGCCCTTGAACGACACTTTGGATTCCATGATACAGTCTTCTGTTGACCACATGCCTCGCTCCACTCAGCACAGAGATGAAGCTGCTCATGATCCCAGCACCCCGGAGGTTGATGCAGGAGGATCACAAATTCAAGCCCAGCCTCGGCAACATAGTTAGTGAGATCCTGTCTTAAAATAAAATGTGAATAAGCCTGGGGATGGGGAGATATAGCACGGTGCAAAGGCTTTGGATTCAATATGCAGTCACACACACACACACACACACACACACACACACACACACACAGAGGACTGACAGGAAAGAGAATAATAAGACAGGCAATTCCTTAGAAGACTGGTCTCACCATATTTTAGAAATGTAAAAAAAAAGAATACTCCAGATCAGACACATTTTGAGGATTTGCTAATGGCTCATGAGTGAAGTTGTCTCTCTGGATGAAGGACTAGAACCAACTATATGCATACTGAGATCCAAGAAATCTGAACAGCGCCTCTTTCCAGTGTTGTCATCTAGCCATCATTAGCAAGGCTAAGTCACCCTTCAGATGGGTCCTGGGGGCATGGCGTTTCTTTTACTGTGAATTTGCCCTTGGTATTCATTTGATACACATCTCACCCAATGTGTACAGGCTGTTTGATCGCTCCTACCACTGACAGTTGGTTAACCAAACAGTGCTGGGATTTTGCAGTTTCCTTAAGCCTAAGAGCTTCATCCTCCCTGGTGAAGCAGGCTTCCGGTGCACGACCTGTGTGCATGAGCTCAAAACCCTCCACCAAGACTGACTGTGCTATGTACAGTGCTTCTGTCTCCTGACTCCCAGCTTTCTGTGGGATCTTCTATGATTCCCCAGTGCGGCCTGAGGCTGGCTGTCCACCTCCCACGGGGCATATTTCTCTGATGTGTGCCACAGAAAGACGCCCCAGTTTTACAGTGTTGTGGGTGTTGGCAAGTACAATGCTTACGAGGGAAGCCCCTCGGGTGAATAGCATCCTTTGCTTTCATTTCTCACCTGAAAAGAGTGGCATTGTCACCTACTGGTGAAATGGGCCTCCTAAGACCACCTGCTGGCGGAGGTACCATGCTGACCACATGTAGCTGACCGGTGGCAGCATGCTGCCCACACCATAAGAGGAGCAAGTCATCCAAAGGTCCCCAACATGGGCAAGTTCCCATGCTGGGGGACACTGTCAATGTCCTCTGTCCCAGTCCTAGGCATTCCTATCTTTGTGTTGCAGCATGATTGCTAAGAGAGGGATGACTAAGTTTCAATGAGAAACAAAGAGCTACTCTATGCACATACCAACTAGGTCTTCACAGCACAGGCAGATCATCAAAACTCCTGCTTCACAAACGCTTCAGGCTGGGCAGATAGCTCAGTAGAATAAGCTCTTGCTGGGCAAGTGCAAGGTCCGAAGTTCAATCCCTGGTACTGCAAAAACAAAACAAAACAAAACAAACACTTCAGTGTGATTTTAACTTGCAACTCTTAGATAAGATTATTATAAAGGTGGAAGAAAGCCTTCTGCTATAAGCAGTCCCAGGTCATATAAAGTTTGAATATTTGTAGACAGTATAACACTTATGGAGTGAAGCAAACTCTTTTGTAGTGTTAGGGTGTAGGGATAATATTTATGAGAGACAAAGTCATTATTAGAGAAGGAAGCAGAGGGGGACTTCAGTGAAGTTTATCTGCTGTTGGGAAGCTGAAGTGTATGTCCATCAATGGATCTCTGGCTAGAGAGGTGACCAACAGGACTCTCCTTTCTTCTGCTGGGCCCCACTGAAGTGCCAAACATTTAGATCATTCTGCAGGTCATGAGGCTGTAGATTTAAGGGAGGAAGTCTCAAGAAATGTTTTTGCAAGTAGTTTATGGTCAGAGGAAATGTCAGCTGAGTCAAGAGCATTGTTTTTGTAGTGCTGAGGAATTTAATTAGGGTGAATAGTTGAAGCAGGACAAAGATGGCTTTTCCTTGGGGACCCATGGACTCTATTAAAACAGAAATGCTTACACAATGACTGTCTTCCTAAGAATTTATAACACTTCAAAAATTCCCATTACTTCTATTCTCATACCAACTTCACTGGTAGATAAACTTGGGACGCACTGCTCATATGGTTTTAGAGCCATCACACGTATGCCTGTAACTCCTTTTATAGCAACCTATAGTTAACAGAAAAGCTGACATTCATTGTACGTCATCAAGAAATATTTTCATTAGCTAGAAATGTAAACTGTGCTCAGAGAAAAAAAGTATTTGTGAAGACTGAAAAGTGATGTAGCCGGGCGTGGTGGCACACGCTTTTAATCCCAGCACTTGGGAAGCTGAGGCAGGAGGATCGGTGCAAGTTCGAGACCAGCCTGGGCTACAAAAGTGAGCTGAGGCCAGCCTGAACTTCATAGTGAGACCCCGTTTCAAACACACACACACACACACACACACACACACACACACACAAAAGTGATGTATCTTCTTTTTACTACTTGTATTTTTCTATTCTGAGTATTTAATACGAAGTACAGCTTCTTGTTTTCTCTTGTATAGAGAAGTTTAATTTAAAAATATGTTATTAAAGTGTATTTTTTTGAGCATTTCTGCACAACGAAAGTAGATGCTCTGCTATTTGTTATGTAGGTATTTATAGCTGCCATAATGTGATTGTGGGTAGACACCTGAGCATCATAAAGCTGCATCATCAATAGAAGTTGTTATGATGATGGCATTGTAGTAATTTCATTAGTTAAATAAAACTAAACATTCAGCTTTTCAGCCACAGTTGCACTGGAACGAGTGGCTGAAGCTGTAGACTGATGACACGTGGGGGCTGGAGCAAGGCGGTCATGAGAACAGGGTGCTCCAGGCAAACTGCAGAGGCAAGCTGCCCCAGGCCCAGAGTCAAGGAAGAAACGGGTTGTTAGGCAAAGGTGTGTCATATGACACCAGCCGCCAAATGTATAAATAAATGTGCTGGGGCTGGAGAGACGGCTCAGCGGCATAAGCGGCTGCCTGGCAAGCACAGGGTCCTGAGTTTGATTCTCTGCACCAAAAATAAATAAGTGCACTGTGGTGGTTGAGCGGTTCCTTTCCTCCCATCTGGAGCAAGGGCTCCACCTGATCCCAGGTTTCCGCATCTCGTCTTCATTTCCTCACCATCTCATCACCCTTCGTGGTCCTCACCCCAGGGAGTCTCAGAGTCTTACAGGCCATGGCACCTCTGTGCGTTCAGAAGCCACGAGTGTTGATGCAGTATCCACTTTGGGGTGTTTAATGCCTTTTGCATTGAGTTTTATCTTTTTGGGCTTTGACCTCTAATCTCTTTTCTTTCTTTCATTTTTTTTAACTTTATTTATTTATGTTATGACTTGCTCAGCCTGCCCTGGGGATAGGGCTGGCACAGCATGTGGTGCCGGGGATTGAACCGCGGTCCCTGTGGTTGCTGAAGCTTGCCTAAGCAGGTGCTTTAGACCACTGAGCTATCTCACCAGCCCTTTTTTTTTTTTTTTTACTTTTGATAGGCCCAATTTTGTCTACATTTTTATTTTCACCTTCCTAACTCATGCTATTGCAGGCAAGTCTTCCACAGAGTGAAGAACTGAATTCTGCTTTCTTTCTTGGGTAAGTTAAGCTTGTCTATATTTATTGATATAATCTCCGTTTGATCTCACTGCTTTCATTTTATGCATAGTAGAAGTACTAATATCTCTTGTTAGAAAATGCCTAGTAGTTTTATACTCTGAATCAAATAAATTTAGCTGGCCTCTTCTTGCTGTTCTTGCCACCTCTTTCCAATTTTAATCAATAATATTATCTTTCACAGTGTTTATCTTTGTACTCACAGACTTCTACAGTTCACTTTGTCAGCATCAAATGATCTCCTCTGACTCCCTCCTGCTGCTCCTGATGCGGCTCATGTTCCTACCCTACTTATCCCATTCTCTCCCCGCTTTCTTTCCTCCCTACATTTCACTTGAAAATGAAAATTTCCAAACCTACAGCAAAGTTGAAAGACGCTTCTGGTGAACACCTGTATACCTACCACTTAGCTACTGTCATTAACATTACGCTCAGCTTGCTTTGTCAACATGCATCTCTCTGTCCACCCTCCTCCCGGCCGTTTGCTAATATAGCTCATTTTTTTTAAATCTCAAAGTAAATTACTGACATCAATACATTTACATATTTCAGAATGAGTATCATTAACTAGAATTCAGTATTTATTTAAAGTACTTTTCTTTTGATGTAAAATGTACACATTATAAAGTACCCACTTCTTACGCTGTTTTTGAAAAACAGATAACACCTGTGTAACCCAAATCCCTAACAAGTCAGGACATCACCACGAGTCACCTGCTTGATCAATTTCAGCTTTCACAAGGCAAATTTAGGATTTTTTTTCCCACCATAAATTACGTTTTTCCTACTTTGTTAAGAACGTCAAGGAAATAGACTTCTGTGGAATGCAGTCTTTTGTGCTCAGCCCAACATTTTTGAGATTCATTTATGACTAGAAAACTATGAACTGTATTTCATTCTAAGAACAGATGGCAGCTTGTTATATATTGTTTCCAATTTGGAATATAGTATTTGAATAAAACTTCTATGTTCATTTTTGTACAAGCGTTTCTGTGAACTATGTTTTTATTTTCTTTTGGTCAGTATCAAGAAGCAGAATGAGTATGTCATAGTGCAGTTGTCTGTTTAGTTTATAAGAAGTTTTAAGGGCTGGGGAGATAGCTCAGCTGACTAAGTGCCTGCCTGACAAGTGCAGGGACTGTGGATTGTTCCCTGGAACCACACACTGCACCAGCCCCACCCCCAGGCACACGAGCCCCCCACCTAGTCTAGGAGTGGTGGTGCCACCACTCCTGTAATCACAGTATTGGGGAGGGTGAAAACAGGAGGATCACTATGAGTCTGAGCTGTGTAGTGAGACCCTGTACCAAATACATTAAAAAAAGAAACAAACAAAAAGAAAGAAACTTTTAACTTTCTTAACTTTTTAACTTTTAAGACTTTAAAGTCTTAAAGAAAGAAACTTTAAGACTATTTGAAGGTATTTTTGCACCTCGTTGTATACACCAACAACTGGTAAGAGTGCTGATTCCTTGACATCCTTACCAACAATTGATATTGTTAAGTCTTTTTTTTGTTGTTGTTATTGTTGTTTTTTTGGGAGAGGGTTTCATTCACTATGCAGTTCAGGATGGACTTGAACTCACATTGCAGCCCAGGTTGGCCTGGAATTTACAGAGAACTTCCTGCCTCAGCTTCTTGAGTGTTGGGATTGTAGCATGCCTGGCTGATGTTGTCAGTGTTAAATTTTTAGCTGTTTTAGTGGAGCTGTAGTAGTGACTCACTGGGGTTTTAATTTTCATTTCCTGAGGACTAATGATGTTGAACACCATTTACTTTGAGATATTTCTATATCTTATTTTATGAAGCATATATTATAATTTCCCCGTGTTTAAAATTAGGCTGTTAATTTTACTGTTGAGTTTGAAGTTTTAGTTTTGCTGATTTACCCTAATATTTTACATACCAACTGCATCCAAACTACCAGACTTAAATTTTATGCATATTTCTTTTAGTCTGGGATTTGCTGATTTGTTATTTTTTAGTAAGCAAATTTTCCAATTTGATGTTTAATTGATCTTTAGCAACAATTAATTCTTCTTTACATACCAAGTTTATAGTGGTAGTAGGGAAGGTCTTCTGATGGTTGGATAGCCAAGTAGTTCTCAGATTTTAATACTATAAATTACAATATAATAATAATCTTCTACATATTTTATATACTATCCACATTTATTGTATGGTTTTTAGAGGTGAAACTTTGAGATGAAAAGGAATGACCATTTTCAATTTTGATACATGACACTAAATCATATTTATGAGTTGTTATTAACCTTGGACCTCTTCTTAGCTTGGAAAGTGACCAGCAGTGGTAATGAGGCCACATTAAAATTAATATCCATTATTAAGTCATTATTTTGTTGTGAAAGAGATGGTTCCTTGACACCTTTACCAATAGTTGATATTGTGGGGTTTTTTTTTTGTTTTTTGTTTTTTGTTTTTGTCTCTTTGGGAGAAGGTTTCCTTCACTATGGGAAATAACTGGGGAAAGAACTCAAGATACTTAATTAACAACGACTGTAAAACAGGTAGAGGTAATGAAAGGCAAGAGGCCCCTCATGTATTTATGAAATGTGGAGAAAAGCAAGCTGATAGGACTGTGTTGCTGATCACACAAGATACTTAATAACTAGGAAACTTCTAGACTAGTACCTGATATAGAGTCGGTGCTCAGTAAACTATTACTGATATTTATGAGAAGAATTTGTCCTCATATAAGAGACTTTTTTTTTTTAACTTTCATGACAACATTGTCATATTCAGCTCCTGCTTTTAACTAGTGTGAGACCATTAGAAGTTTGTTTTATTTATTTATTTATTTATTTAGTGGTGGGACTGGGGTTCGAACTCACGACCTTACACTTGCCAGGCAGGCACTTGTACTATGGAGCTATGTCCCCAGCCCCGACCATTAGAAGTTAAAAGTAAAATTTCTAAGTGTTTAGTGTTATTTATTGTGGATAGAGGCAGGTTGAGAAGTCCTTGAGACGGGTGATGGGCTTTTGTGCTAGAGGTGCTGGACAACTAAGGGTTACCTGTTGGGAGAAGAAGCCAGGGCCAGGAGTGTCTGCTATAGGCCTGGACTGGTACTTGAAGGTGGCAGTTTGGTGACTGTCACAAGCTCAATTATCAGAGAGTGAAGGACGGCCAGGAACCAACCAGCAAATGACCCAAGGGTAACAGAACACCCACATGTCAGGAACTTGGCCCCAGCAACGCAGCAAGGCTGCACCCCAGATCCCGCTCAGGCCAAGGCACAGCCTGGAGGTCTGACACTCAAGGTAGCCTGCCAGGGACTCGGGGGACCAACACATCTCTCCATGCCAAGAAGCCTTGACTGGTAGCTGTTTCTGGGCAGTGTAGCCTAATTGGCATTTCAAGAAACGGAGTGTAATGAACGGGGCCCAGAGACAGCTGTGGCCTGTTACTGAAAATCCCAGAGAGCTGGGATAAGGGGAGTCTGGGAAAGCTGGGACTCCAGGTAATGGTTAGCAGCTTCACCTGTGGGCTCTCTATTTGTTACTTTCCCCCTTGCTTGGAATGCTAATGGTGGACCCTGCCTAAAAGTGATGATAGGGAAGGGAAAGAAGTTAATAGAGATAATGGCCACGTTCGTGACTATGCATGTGGTCCTCCTTTACTAAAGTGAGTATGCACGAGATCACACTCACTAGCCAAAATACAGCTGAGTTGCTTTTGGGGTTCTTTCCTCACTGAAGGACGATCTTGGCGAGTCCTCTGAGCTACCTTCATCAGGTCTTCTTGTTGTTCCTTCGGCACTGACACATAACATTACGGGAGGGCGTTACAGGCTGGAGTGGATTCAAAGCCAACTACAGATAAGCTTTTCTGGGTCCTGTAAGTTCAAGAAAGATGAATGGGCAGTGGAATATTAGGCCAGATATGAAAAGAAAGGAGAGACTCCTGCTAGTTGCAGTACTTTGGGATAGAACTCTCCTGTTGTGAAATATTAGCAAAGCCAGGTGTGCTTGAATTAGCAAATTCACATCTGCTCCCGTCTCTGGGGAAATGGAAAGTTGCTGTGTTCTTTTCTTTGGGCCTTTGAAATGTGCAATAGTGTGTCTAAAATTCCACGAGGTTCACTAGGATTTAGGAAGATACAGCATCAACATCTCCTCTGTGTGTTCTAGTTGTGTCTTATCCTTACCTCTGCTTCTTCCTGGAAGACAGGGGCTGATATTGGAGGACAACATGGCTGGGAGCGATGGTGCAGTTGTGGGGACAGGGACAGGGGACTGACCTGAGAAGCACGGCTCTTATACTTGGCCCATTCCCTAGACAGCACTGTCTGAAGCTATTCCTTCAAACACTTCACTGGAAAATGAAACCCGATGAAGCAAAAGAGAGATAAAAGGAAAGGGGAGCATGCATGAAAAAGTGGATTATGACGCTGATGACTGCTGGTGGCCAGCACAATTGATTGCCTGGTGTCGCAGGATCAGGAGGTTGGGTGGCTCCACGAAGCCTTCCTTCCCAAGGTCTAAGGAAGAAGCGCTACCCTTTGGCTTCCATTTCCCATCGACCAACACTTGGTTCTCAGGAGGTTACTCCCCCTTGCATCTGGCTTGTGCCACATGGTCCCTGCACCAACTACCGGGGAGGCTGCATCCAGGACAGCTGCTGCGACCCCCGTAGCCTAAGCCCCAGTCTATAGAGCAACGGAGCGAGTGGCTGTGTGTCTGGCATTTTCTACTTCCCTGCTTGCAGCTTGTGAACTCAAAGACCCCTCTCTGAGGGTGACCAGTGAGTTCTGGACCGTCACTTAGCTCATAACTTGCACCCTGTCATGTCTTGGCAGCAAGAGAGCAGCAGTTCAAGGCTGACTCTGGCTGGCCATACCGACTGGTGTCATGAAGAAGCGTAGTGTGGCCTGATGCCACAGCTACGGGTCAGCACAACTTTGGGTCTAGGATCACCTCAGCCAGAAGGCAAAGCTCACGTTCACATCCGGGTATCTCTTCAGTTGAGTCCAGCACTATGACACTTAGATGCTTCTGACTATACAGTAATAGCACCATTGGGCATTCACTGCCCAAAGCACTTTGTATGCAACCTCATGGATGAATCTTATTTTAAAATAGTTTGCTTTATATTCTTGTTTCAGTCATTTTGTTTTCTGTGAAGGTGAAAGCTTCCCCATCTCATCCAGTGATCTCCTAAAACATGTTTTACTGCCAACAGCATATGCCATAATATGTATGCGGCATCATCTCTTTATCCCATGTTAATAAGCATACTGGTGATTTTTCAATTATTTGTTCTCAAAAGCCATTCAGTGTATATAAGTCATATTTTGCTAGTCTATGTATAGCTAAAACAAACCCCACATCTTGGCGGCTTAAAAATAACATTTCTTTTTCACTTACAGATGGAGTTAGCAAGAGATCTCTGCACATTCTAGTCACATTGGGACTGAGGCTAGCAGGACAGCTGTCATCTCGGATGTCATTGGTCACTGTGCCAGAGGGAAAGACAGCTCTAAGGTGAGTCACATTGGTAATTAAATACATCCTAGAAGTGACACACACAAGTCTTCTGAACTCATTGCTGACAGCTTGTTGCAAAGTCCCACCCAACCACAAGGGGGCCAGTGGGGAAACAGAACCAGACAGCAAGGTAAATGTCACCATCAAAGAGCCTGAAAACAAGCGTTCTCCTACATAAATCTTTCGTTATGCTGCATTTTCCCTTAAAAAGTTTTGTAAGGAAATGGTCATAACAGTACAAACATGTTTATGATACACAGTGGTTTGTTTTTTGGTTTCCAGGCCCATATTACCCTGTGTATTCTCCTTTTTTTCTTTCTTTCTTTTTTTTTTTTTTTTTTTTTTTTTTTTTTTTTTTTTTTTTTTTTTTTTTTTTTTTTTTTTTTTTTTTTTTTTTTTTTTTTTTTTTTTACATATTTGTTACAGTCTCAATACATAGCTGAAACTCATGGTGATTGTCCTGTTTTCAGCCTCCCCAGTGCTGGGATTATAGGCATGTGTCACCATGCCCAGACTCAGCACACCCCGGGGACAGGACCAGTGTGGCATGTAGGACTGGGATCAAACGCTGGTACCTGTGCTTGCCAATTCAGGAAATTAATCTGCTGAGCTATCTCACTGGCCTTGTATGTTCTCTTTTGTACCCAAAAAGATTGTAGGCCCTTCAGCCTTACACTTTCCTGCTTCCAGAACTACAATTAAAATCTTTTTCTTTGTAAATTACAAGTTTCTGTTGTAGCAATGGAAAGTAGACTAAGACCATCATGAAGATAAATCTTTTTCCTATTTTTATTTCTTTGAGGTTTTTTTCAGGGAAGGGGACAGCGTTTGCCTCTGTAGCCCAGGTGGGTCTCAAATCAACATCCTCAGCCTCCCTAGTTCTAGGGATACAGGGTGTATACCAAGTATACCACCAGGCCTAGCAGATAAATCTCTTTTGAAAGCAAACTGACCTCTGGTCTCCATAATCCTTTTAAAGTCATTCTTCCTCCTAAGTGAATCAGAGAGTAAAGTAGTAAACAGACTTTATATACCTTCTCTTCTTTCTTCCAGCCTTCTTTCTTCCTTTTCTATTTCCTTCCTCACCTTTTTCTTTCCCAAAACCCACTCTGAAGAAATGATCTATACTAGTAACAGAGTTGTTATGGCTTATATCTAGTTGTCTCCCCAAGCCTTATGCAGTCATGAGGCGGGGACTTCTATAGATTGAGACTTGATCCATGATCCCTGGAGTTATATGTTTTAAGTACTTCTGGGATTATTGGCGTAGCCTAAGGCAGATAGGCTGAGGCGGAGAGCCTGAATGTAATATAAAGAGAGACAGAGAGACAGACTGGCATTGTTGCTCTCTGCTCCCCTGTTTGGTCGGTTGCCTCTGTCACAATTGTTGCTGTTCTGCCACCATGAACTGGATGCTCTTTGCCCTGTTCCACTCAGCCTTGGGCCAGCCGAATATGGACTGAAACGTCCAGTAACTGTGAGTTAATAAACCGTTCCTTCCTTTATTTTGAGTGTCTAGTATTTGTCCCACCAATAAGAGAACAGTAACTAAGACAAGAGAGACAAGAGTTAAAATAAATATCATCTCTATTCTCATTTTAGGGACGATTGATATTTACTAGTAGTAATTGCTTCCTGTTTTGAAACTTTGCTGATTTCCACATTAGGAGCTTTCCTTTGTCCAGATATGTGGTCAACGAAGTGCAGAGAAATATAAACCATACTGAAAGTTCTAGGCTCCTGAGGAGTTTGGTGTGTGAGAAGTATGCTCAGCAGTGGCACACCTGGTTCAAGCTTCCCACACCCACACCTGGCTGAGATGCCTGAACATCTGACAAACTGCCCATCATGAGGCTGTCTGCATGGCGCAGGCTGTGTGGACAAATTTGCTAACGTAAATTTCAGAGCAATAGAGAAAGCACGTCTCCTAGTGCCACAAACTATAATTCAAAGTACTCCTGATTCAGTTCCATGGCATCATCATGTCTGGCCACAGGGCTTAGAAGAGTACAACAACTCAGACATGTTGGTTAGTAATTTAATAAAGCAGGTGTTGCAGGAGATTTTAGAGCAAAAGGCTTAATGAGGCATTTCCAGGCCCTCCTTGCAGTAGACCACTTTGTTTCTAATAATCCTGTGGACTTCTATGCATCCATGGGTGTGCTGAGTTCCCCACAGAAGTGGCTGAGATTGGCAGAGGCTCAGCAGAATGGGCGGTGGCTCAGCACAGCTACTAAAGCATACACTTGGAATGACTGGGACACAGGGGAGGGGTCTGTAGGACCCAGAGCATGCATACTGCTCATCCCCTCCAGGGTCACCATCGGTGGCCCTTGTGATCTGAAGATGTGCTATGACAGGCAGCAGAAGCTGAAGTCCTTGGAAGGCACACTTGTAGCCAGGAGCAGGAGAAGCTAAAAGACTTCACTCTAAGCAGAGGAAGGCATCTGGCTGGCTGAGGGCAAGGACTTCCATGGTATGGGCTGAAGGCCTGCATAAGCCAACAAACATAAGTACATGAGACAAGGATTATTACTAATATCATTTGGCCTAGGGAGTCCTGTGGAATCTGGCTTTATACTTAGAATGTAGAACTTAGAGATAATCAGATTTATCTGATAATCAGAACTCAGCGATAATCAGACATAAGGATTGACTTCTAGGCCAGTCTTCATTCCAGCTCAGGAATCTTCTCTCTAGTATCCTTGGCCTAAATATGGGAATAAAAGGAAATTCACAGTCTATATGGATAGGTTGCACGTAGGACTATTGCTGTTTCTTCAGAGATTTTAATGTGTGTTAGGAAAATACCCAAACTGGGCTGGCGAGATAGCTCAGCTGATAGAACACCCCTGAGACAGGCACAGGGAGCTGGTTTGATTGCTAGTACTGCATCCCTTGCTAGCCCCGCCCCCCAGGCACAGCTGAGCTGGCAACGAGGTGTGGCGGTGCACGTCTGTCATCCCAGGGCTGGGGAGGCTGAAAACAGGAGGATCACTAAGAGTCTGAGCTGCGTAGTGAGACCCTGTACCAAAAAAAAAAAAAAAAGAAAGAGAGAGAGAGAGAAAAAAAAAATATCCAAACCTCAGAAATGCTAGGTGCAGACTGTAGTATATTACTAACTTGTGTTGTCAAACGGGACCCACAAGAGACAAAAATATGCACAAGTACTTAGTTACAAGCATGACACATACATAATAAATCCCTCATTGTTTATATATAAGCAAGTAGAATTTTATTTATTTATATTTTTAGTGAAAGCTCTTTTTTTATTTTTTGACTTTATTTATTTGTATTATGGCCAGCTCAGCCTGCCCTGGGGGTGGGGCTGGTGCAGCATGTGGTGCTGGGGATTGAACCATGATCCTTATGTTGCCTAAGCTTGCTTAAGCAGGCGCTTCAGACCGCTGAGCTATCTGGCCAGCTCCTAGAATTTTATTAAACTTACACTTAACGTATTTTGAAAGGAGTGCTATTCTTGTATTAATAGGAACAATATTAATTAGCATAGTAAAAGCTGTTGCAATAGATAAACCTCTGAATTCCACTGGTTTAAGAATAAAAAGTTATTTCCTGCTGGCTGGAAGACCAAAAGAAGTGTTTGAACTGATTTTCTTCCCAGCAATAGATCAGGGATACGGCTTTCTTCCATTTTGTGTCACTGCCTTGTTCTACAGCGCTTGGCAAGGGCCCTTGCTCATTTGAGTTGAACCTGTGGAAAGGAAAAAAAATGGAAGCTCGGGTCTGGGAGGTTTTCCTGGCTCAGGTCTAGAATTGCGGACATCACATCGGGTCACATTTCATCAGCTACAACTCATTTGCAGGACCCCCCCACTGAATCGCAAGGGAATGTGGGAAATGAAATCCAGCTGGGACCAGGGAGCTGAAGACTCTGGTGTGGAGATGGGTGGCCACTGTCTCCTGTAGGTAGGTCCCTCTCTTTTTAGTCTTTATGATGTTTCCTTTCAAATATACATTTTATGTATTGAAGTATAGTTCAGTCTTTTCTAGTTTTCAATAAATATTTAAAAATTGCACATTCGTGAATTAAATGCTAATGGATTAATGATGGGTTTTGAGCCATTCCCGGCTGATTCTGCCTACTTCATCAGAGGCCACTTAATGAAGGCAGGATCCAGAGTCCATGGAGCCTGCAGCTATCACAATTTGGGGGAAAGTGTTTAATAAAAAGTATACCCATATGTGGTGACACATGCCTGTAATCGCTGCAGTCCAGAGGCTCACACTAGGGGTTCAAAAATTCAAGGCCAGCCGGGCCATTGTAATGAGTTCCAGGCAAGCTTGGTTTATAAGGCAGGACTCTGTCATAAAACAAAACCACAACAAAACAAAAGAAAGAAAAGAGAATAATATTGTCTATGAAAGTAAATGTTTATTTAAAATGAACAGAAGTGTATAAAAATGATACTTTTAAAAATGTGGCAAAAATGTGTTATAAAATTCCAGAAAAACAGTAGATATTTAACATGACACTTTAAGTAACTTTTCAATACATTTCTACAACATCTCCCCACTACTTGTTGACTGCTATTCTTGGAAACCTATTTGTAATATCATCTTTCCTAGAAAACAGAAGACTGGGTATGTGGTGCATGCATGTAATCCCAGTGCTTGGGAGGCTGAAAACAAGGAGAGTCACTGAGTCTGATCTATGCAGTGAGACCCTGTACTAAATTTAAAAAAATAGAGAGAAAAAGAAAATTCAGCCCTTAAGATGTGATAAAAAAAAAAAAAAAAGTATAGTGAGTGATTACATTAAAAATTGACTACAGTAAGGGGCACTTGGCCATGAAATTCCCTCAGGAAACTCCCCTTTGCTGCCATCTTTTTTGTCTCTTTCTAATTCAGCTCTGCAGCCCCCCCCCACCTTTTTTTTTTTTTTTTTTTTTGAGTGGCTCTAACTAACTATGATTGTGGGTGCCTCGATGTCCTGAATTCTAAACATTTACCTTTCAAGGTCATTTTTAACTTTGGAGAAAAGTCAGGAGTTTCACTGGGCCCAGCCCAGTGTATAAGGAGGGTGAGCTCTGCCATAACGCTTTCACAGGCCCACATGTACACTGGATGGCACACAGTAGCAGCATTCGCCATATTTTTTTTATCATACCTCATAAAGATACTCACGAAAGATGACTGACTCCCAGGACAAGTTCAGAAAGTGGCAAGAACAATGGTATACATGTGTTCAAATACAGGGGGATCTTTTGAGGAGGATTAATGGCAGTGTGTCTTTTAGTATAATATGATTTCTATCTCTTTTTGTTCTTTCTACTCTAGCAAATTTTAAAAATGTAAACATTCACCATATATTTTGATTATCCCTTGCTGAAATATTTTGATAGCTTGGAAAAATTTCAGGCTCATGACTTGTAGGCAATGTTATCTGGTAAATGTTTAAGATTCTTGCAAAATCCGGGAGAATATAGCCTCAAGTTTCTTATATGAGCGGTGACTGCACTTCCATCCTGAGTGAGCTGACAGCACTCCTTAACTGTATGGTTGGAGTTCTTTAGTTTACACTGCATTGCCTTTCCCAAGGTCCCCCAAAGGTCTTGTGTGACAGTCCCTGAAGCACAGGCATCAAACCCCCTGCCCCAGATCCTACACACACCAGATCCAGGTCTCCATTCAAGACCACCTGGGAGATTTGGCTACATGAAGAAGACTACCCTCCTCTTAATCTTTGTTTGTTTGTTTTTTTAAGTATTTGTTACAGGGTCTCACTACATAGCTTGGACTCCTTGTGATCCTCCTGCTTTTAGCCTCCACATTGCTAGGATTATAGTTATGCACCACCAAGCCCTGATTCAGTGGTTGGCTCAGTGAGCCTGGAGGGTGGGGTCAGCATGGCACATAGTTCCAGGGATCAAACCCTGGCCCCTGCACTTGCATAAGCAGGTGCTTAGTCCACTGAGCTATCTCACCAGCCCCTTAATCCTTTTTCTGCCTCACTGAGACTCTAGGTCCTTTCCCCCAAGATCTCTTGTTCCCCTTGCTCTGTGCTCAGCTGTGAGCATAGAGAGGCTTTGTGAGCCTGTCACTCAGTGCTGTAGAGACCATCATGGTTTTCCACATACATTATTCTGCTAATGACTTGATGTGGTCTCTGCTTGAGGCATAGCTGCCCTGCCCCACGCTGATCCAACCCCAGTGGTGGGTCTGGTTATTGAGGCCCAGGCCAGCCTGATTACTGGCTGCGACTGTAAGCACAGGAGATGGAGTGTATTCAGTGAACAGGGGGTGCCACGCATGGCCTTTCAGCTCAGGCTTGGATTAACCAGAAAAGGATGGAAGAGTAAATGACAGAGAAAATGATGGCGAGGCCAGGAACAGAGTGCTACATTACTAAACGTGATTGGCTTGAGTCCATGTCTCATAAAAAAGACTTTCAGGTAGAAAGACTTTTGGGTAAAGAGAATGAAAGAATGGTAGATAGATGGGAAAATATAAAGAAATGACAATAATTATAGATGAGAATAGAGACTGAATAGAAAACTCTGAAGGATAATGGATAAAATAAGGTGTACACACAGGGAGTGTGGGAAAGGAATAATATTTGAAAGCTACAATTTGACCAAATGAGTGAATGCATGGATTTAAAGATTATACATTAAGGGCTGGGGATGTACCTTAGCAGCATAAGTGCCTGTCTGGCAAGTGCAAGGTCCTCAGTTTGAGTCCCAGTATTGAAATATATATCTCACCATGTAGTCATGTGTTTCACCCAGCATTTATTTTAAGACAAGCATTTTCAAATTATCAAAACCAATAATATCAATATAATATTACAGCTGATAAGCACGGAAAAGAGCTTTCTTTGGTTCAAAGAACACAGACTAATTAAAAATTCTAAGACTATAAGTGAGAATACCATTATTCTGTGAAGCCAATAGATATACATTCAACTTTGCAAAAATAAATTGATGCACGTATCACTACCATTATTTGCAAATGAAATATATAGAAATGAATTACTTGCTCATTGGTCTGTAGTTTTCTGACATGTCTGAAAGATGTAAATGTCATATTTCCTCGGCGTAGCTTTCCAATAAAGAATTTAATTTAAAAGAGTTAAATATTGTTTATTTATTAGACATGGGGGATGATTCTCGGCTTCTAGGGCTACTTAACATTTATTATTAAGCATGTGCAAAAATCAATGTCTGCCTCACGGAGTATTAAAAGCACAATCTTCAACTGATGTCACCCTTTGCTTATGGGAGATGGCTTCAAATATCACTTTTAGACATAGAACAAACTTAGAAACAAATTGATCTTCAAAACAATTCCTAGAAACAAAGATATTACACTTTGTAAATCATTCAGAGGTAGGACATTGAGCATCATCCTTGAGGTTTAGAATGATTTCTTTTCTGTTCCCATACAAGAGTCTGCCTATGTATATTGTTTCTTATGTGCTGTACTGGGACAATTAGATATTTTCAGTTCTCTGTGCCACTTCCCAGGTGCTAATGACAAATAATGACTTCTAGTATTTTCAAATTTTTGGCTTCCTTTATACCATTAGATAAGGTTAATGAGCAAAGGGGTTTACTCTTATCAGGAGTAAGAGGCTTCTTAGTCCTCTGGTTCATATTTTTTCCTTGCTAAAACATTTTCCATGCATAGGTAATGCAGGCATCCCCATTACAGGGCTGGGAAAGTGAAATCTGTGAGCCAAGTAAACTTGAATAGTGGGGGAGAGGAGATAAATACTTCTAAAACATTTTTTGACAGATTAAAATGATATATTGGCACTAAATCGGGTATTCAGCAAAGGATTTGAGTCTTTATGCGTCAAATACCAAAGTGCTAAGCTTTGGGGTGGAGAAATAGATGCATGCGCTGACCAAAATCGGTGCACTTCGTGGCAAAAGGCAACCTGGTCACCCTCACTTTCTGAAGGTGACGCAAAAGGCAACATGTCCCTTTTACCTCCTGAGTTACATTTTTCTGAAACTGCCTTTATTCCACAAGACTGGTGATTTGGGGTCTGTGTGATTTCCAGCAGCTGATATTCTCTGTCTATTACTCCTGTGTGATGGTGCCAGAGAACTAGGAGATTTTCTACTTGATCTCTGACCCACTAAGCACTCACACTACATCCACACAGTAGCCTGGATTTTTTTTTTTTTTTTTTTTTTTTTTTTTTTTTTTTTTTTTTTTTTTTTGTCTTTTTGAGACAGGATTATGCAGCTCAGGCCGGCCTTGAGCTCACATTTATAGCCAAGGCTGGTCTCGAACTCACACTGATCCTCCTGCCTCAGCCTCCCAAGTGCTTGGATTATAGGCATGTGCCACCATGCCTGGCTTGCAGCCTGGAATTTTGGAGGACTTCAGGTGTTAGCAACTTGCCTTTCGTCCTCTAGCAGCTGTGTCTGTTTGGTATTTATCGTTATTGATGGTGTAAGTATAGGCCAGTTATTGCTGTAGTGGCACCAGGGATCTCATGCAAGACTGAGTTTGATTGTATTGGCCTAGCAAACTCCTTAAGCATTTACGGTGACATGAATAGACTTTTTCAGGACACTGTTACTGTTTTTGAAAGAAAATAAGAGGCTGCCTAATTACATGCTCTGTGCTGGGACAGAATACCTAATACCACACGTTGAAGAACGGAGGGGTCGTTTCACAATCAGTTTGTCAAAGTTTCAGTCCTTTGTGGGCTGGGTTCAAGGCTGGGTGGCATGATGGAATAGTATCCCAGAAGAGAAACAGTTCATGGCATGGCGGGAGGGAAACAGAAAGAGAGGAAGAGAGATGTGAACCCTTCCAGGCAGTGCCCAAGGACCCACCTCTTCCTACCAGATTTCACCTCCCAACGTCACACCCAGCTGTAAACTCACCTGTGGGCTGATCCAGAGCTGAATATCACATTTAGTTCGAAATTCATCAGTGGAGAGATTCACTAATGAGTATCAGGTCTCCGTGATCCAATCACCTCCCCAAAGCTCTACTGCTGAGCGCATTAGACGTCTAGCTATAAGCCATGACAAGCGTACTATCTTGGTTACTTTTCTGTCATTGCTGAGACAAAACACCGGATGCCCAGGATTAAGGAAGGAAAGGCTGATTTAGCTCCAAGGTAGAGTGGCACATGGCACAGAGGCAACGGGTCAAAAGCACAGAAGACAGCAAAAGAACAAAAGCAAAAGGGGGTGGGGTGGGAGGGCAAGTCTCTTTCCCTCTCTTACACTGTATGCACGTTGCCACCCACACCATCTCCAGGCTCTCCTCTTGCACAGGCTCAGGATGCTTACAGAGTAAAGGACCCCGGGCCCCTGCTGAGTCACTTGATTAACCTTCTAAGCTTCTCAAGTTAACACAATCTATCAATCATAACAATAGTATCCCTTGTCAACTTAGCAACCAGACACTTTACTTTAAACCAGTCTCCAGACACAAAGACATGCTTATTCTTACCATTTCATAACTTGCCCATAACCCAGGTTTAACACTCTCTAAAACCAGTATGAAGTCTGTCAACCTCATGTTACATGAGAACCATAACAAGGGCTTTGCGAATAGGAGAACCGTCTAGTAGAAGTGAGAACACAACGGCTGCTTGGTATCTGTCCAAGTGCTTAGAGTGAAAGCTCTGGAATAACACGGAGCTCACATGTTGAAAGGGCTGAATTTGGGAAATGACTTGAAGGAAAAAGTGAAGTCTTATTTTAAGGCCCTAAGAAGTGTGATTCAGTATATACAAATGTCATGCAATATTCACATCTCTCTTCTAGACTTGACTTGGGAACAAGTAGTGGCCTTGTGACCTGCTTTACTATTTTTCTATCTCATTTTTTTCCGTCCTGCATTATCACTTCTTCCCAGGTTGCTACTGAGGTCGTTTTCTCAAACCTGCTCAGTTCTTGCAGTGGGGCTCTCGTATGATGGCTTAAGTCTACCTGTTCTTAGGGGGCTTGCTTGGCCGCAGGGAAAATCATGCAACCTTGGCCAACAAATGATGCGCATGTTGGTCTCTCTGCTGCCCTCCCTTCCGGGGCAGGCACTACAGGCAGCTACTCCATTTGCCCTGTTGCCCCTGTGCTGTGTGCCGCCCTGCCTTGGAGCTAAATCTGCCTTTCCTTCCTTAATCCTGGGCATCTGGTGTTTTGTCTCAGGAATGAGAGAAAAGTAATCAAGACAGTACAGTATTTTTGTCATAGTTTATGGCTAGAGGTCCCCGCCAACGTCTCATGTGCCTCCTGCCTTCAGAATTCTTCAGGTCAGAGTTGCCCCAGTTCTTAATTTGTTTTAGCCCCCAAATCCAGGGGTTAGATCTCAGGCTTTCTGAGGAATTCTCATAGTACCCTGCGCTTGGTCCCGTGGGATATCAGAGACCAGGTGAAGTTCCTTTATTCAACTAACCAACTTGACAGAAAAACAACCATTCACCCCTCTTGCAATCTTGGCCCACTCTCTGGTTCCTGGGAAGCTTTGCCACTTGGGTTGAGAGGGATAACTCCCTTGTTCCCTCTCTCTGCATCTCTAGTCCTTCTTTATAAATTCCAGACTTCTCTCCTGTGGGTAGGTAACAGTATAGGGGAACCTCTGGTTTGGCTGTTTAGCAGGAAATCATTTGCTTAAAATTCTGCACCTGTATCTTCAGAGCTGCCAAGGAAGTGTGATGGAAGCGGGAGAGTGAGGTGTCCTCAGGGCCTCATTAGGGTAACTGAGAAGGTGTGGACTATTTCCATGCTGTGCTGCTACAAACAGCACATGCAGGGCAGCTTGACCCACAGTTCTGGAGGCAAGAAGAATAGAACTAAGGTGTCAGCAAGACTGGCTCCTGTGAGGCTTTTCTCTCTGGCTACTAGAAGGTGGCATCTTATAGTATCCATACCTGTTCCTTCTTTTGCATCTATGCACCCCTGGTACTTCTTTATGGGCCCGAAGTCCTCCAGCGTCCACCAGAAGGATGCGTTTTAGCTTAATCAACTCCTTTAGTCTACCTCCAAAGATTCGGAGGTACTGGAAGTTAGAGGCTCCACAAATGAATTTTGAGGGGACAGTGTTAAGACCTTATCAAGAGGAGAAGGCTAGAGGGGCCCTGCTCTTGCCAGCTTCCACTCACCTCTGATGTAGACGCACAAAAAGCGTCCTTAGGTGGTGGGAATGTGGCGGTGTTACCCAGAGCCCCACCGTTACACAGGCAAGGGGGGATGGGCTAATGAAATTCCAGCACTGGGGCTAATTCAGGCTGTCAGAATTCCTAGTCTGGTGAGACTTGGGGACAGTCAGGGCATACACTGAAAAATTTCTCCAAAGAGCAAACCAGTTCTTCAGATTTACTTTTTGCAACATGAAAGAAAGCATTTTTTTTTTTTTTTTTTAAACACTATAACAAGGAGTTCACAAATCACTCAGCCTTCCTCCTATAGTATCTGGTTAGAAACAGCTACTTCTGTGTTTGACCTACTCAATCAAATCATGCAGAAAGTTGAACAATTACTTGTGTATGCTTAAATTATGTAAGTAATTAACTCAACAGCCCACTTTGTTTTGCTTTTTTAGATTCACTCTGTGATTGACTTAACTGGCTTATGTGTTTAGGCACATAACATTTGAGAAGGCTATTTTCCTGCAACTGTATTGATACAATTCTTTTCCCATTAATACATTTTGGTTACACTTAAAAGAAAAAAAAAAAAAGCCCTTGTAATCCTACAGCTTTTAAAAATTATGTTTTATGTAGAACATTATGACCCTTGGTCTCATCTCATTCCCTACCCCACTTATTAAAAAAAAAAAAAAATTTTGTTCTTTAAAGACAACAAAAGACATTTAATACCTGTAGATGTTAACACAGGAAAGATGAAACAAAGACCAGAGAAATAAAACTCCAAGGAAGCACTGCGCTTCACTTATGCCTATTCTTTGAATCCCCTTGCCAGGGCAAATGGGGGGAGGTGGGGGGGATTCCTCTGGCTGATGTTTGGAATACAACTGGATGGTCTGATTCTCTTGTTCTGAGACTACAGAAAACGTAAAAGTGTGTGTCCAATACATTTATACTAATAAGTACACCAGAGACTAGAACATAATGTATATGATCAAGATTAAATATGCAAGTAGCTCAGACACAAAACACAAATCATTTACGGAATCGATTTATCTCACTGAACTGTAACTTCGGCCTCCGAGCTGCTCTTCAATTTCAACACCCTTGACCTGCCTACATCTATTTGTCTATAAAAGCCTCTTTCAATGTCACCAAGTTTCTGCATGTGTCATGTCGCTCTGAGACAATGTACTCATTACTGATGTTTCATCATTGTGCTGAATACAAGTAAAAATTAGCCTCTTAAAATAGAACTCCCTCCCTCTCCCAAATAAAAAGGAAATGGACTTCATTTGTTTTATTGAAGGATCTCTTTTTCTCTAGTTTCATTTTTTTTCTCTGAGTTGAATACAGATTTTTCCATTTCTACTTGGTTTCTTTTCAGAACTAGAGCTCAAACACCTCTCTAAAAACCCAGTTCCTTCAAGCCTATGGTCTACTTTATAGATGTTGTGGTACTTTTCCTTGAAGCTAATTTATATACTTGTAATATATTAAATTAAAGGATACTATAGGAAAGAGACCTAGCAACATACTGCAATGTTACATAAATGACTACTGCCATTGTGGGTTTCCAATAGTATTATTATTATTATTATTAATTTTATTTTTTTTAAGAAAGCAGCGTGACTGCCGACCATGGCAGATGTGCTGGAAAGTGGCTCTTCTATCAGCTGCTTTGTACCTTGAGAGAGCAGCCATGGCCAGGCACCTGGCTCCCTTCTCTGGGCTGCTGAATGTGGCCTCTGCTCAGGGTGGCTCTGTCTGATAGACTCTAATTTAATCACTGGAATAGGTGTGGCTGTTCCATAGAGGTTCACACCTGTCTATCTGCCAAACTTTAGTAAGTGGAATGAAGTATTCTTTAGTAAGGAACACTTGATTTTGCTTTATAAATTCTTAACTGACATATAATAGGCATACATATTTATGAGGTTCAATGTGATAACCTGATGTTTTTATGCAACTTTTAGAGATCAGATCAGGCTAATTAGTTTATACATCTACTTAAATATTACTTCTTCATGTGGGGCTTTGATTATTCAAGTTTCTTTTCTTTTCAATAGAGAAAAGAAAGGAAAGAAGCTACTTTTTCTAATCTGATAAACAAGTGACCTTTCCTTAAATTCTTGGGTCAACTGCAGGTTTCAAGAGTCTTTTTACTTCTATTTCTTCTGTTATTTTCCCTTCTTGTTATTGAACAAACTTCACCATTAACTCAGTTTTTTTTTTTTTTTGAGAAATTTCATTTATGTATCTTCTCACTATATGCTGTTCCATTAATGCTCTTAGCATTTGCTAAACATACTTTGACAACAAGGTGTTTTTTTTTTTTTTCTGGCTTTGTATTCTGTAATTTCTCTCTTTTGTAGTTTTACATTTTCTGATTAATCATATAGCTTTCGTGGTGTATGGTTGAAACATCTAATTTTCCTTCTATTGTTATTTAAATTTCCATTGTAACAGGTGATATGTGCAAAATCTAAACATACTTTGAAATGAGAGAAGAAAGTTTCCCTTTACAATTACATAAAAGCAGTCATGAAGCTGTCATTAAAAGTTATGCTATGTCTCTAGTGTGAATGTTTTAAAATTATTTTTATACGTAAACTTTATCAAGTTGACAAATATATTTACCTGTGTTCATTTTCATATGGCCTGTACGAATTGATAGGACACAACAGGTCCAAAATAAGTAGGCTTGAGTAAACAAATTAGTGGACCTAACCTTCCCAGTGTTGAACTGGGAAGCTCTCTTCTTCATGCCAAGCTTTGGGCATTCATGGACTGGTGTGTGGCAATGTAAGGAAGCTAGAATTTGGCTTCTGAGGAGCGATGTTGACACGTGGGCCAAAGGTGCTGTCAGGCGCTGCTCTGTGGGTGGCACTGGGCTCTTTACCAAATGGCTGAGGAGCCCACGCAGCAATTTGAGTTCCCAGGTTACACCTGGGGAGAGAGAGGTGGGAAAGGCGTTGAAAAAATACTGCTGCTCCATGTTGATCTGATCGCAAACATCCCACCACTTGATTTCTGCTGCTATTTTTCAGGCCTATAGTTACCATTTTAAACCCACAGAAGTACCAATTAGGATTTTATTCCACATGGTAGCCCTTCATCTCATTGCGCGGCTCCCATGAAGAGGCAAAACCAAGGATGAATATTGTCTTTTTTTTTTGGTCACAGAAGCATTTCTGGGGAATATTATTATAGACTGGGTAAAATGCCAAGGTAACTGTGAGTTATGGAAACATGAACTGATTAAGAACACATTAAAATCTTGTTTTTGAAATGTGTTATTCAAAGTGTCTAGGGCTATAACAAATAATTTGCATTTAATTAAGAGTAAAATAGCAACCTGTGGAAAACCTGACTAATATAAAATTCTGCGATCACAAGAGCTAAGCTTGTGGTAATTTATTTAAAATCTGACAGTGTTACATTTGGGTTCTAAGAATAATCTTCATTTTTCCCTTGCACACATTAGGCTAATGGAGAGGAGTCAAGGGAAAGGAAAATGATTTTGTCAGAGCTACGTATAAAATTGTGAGCTTTTGACAGGTGATAGTTGCCTCATAATTTTGTGTGTGTCTTCAAATACACAGAGAAAAAACCTGCTCATTGGTTCCTTTAGAATATTATTTTTGCGTGCTGAAATCCATGGGCATCTGCTGAGTATTTTCTCACTAGTGCAATATTAGCTGTTGGCAATTTAGTTCTTGATCAGGTAGAACTCAACATCAGCTGGTTTTATCACTGTAGGAGAAAAACAGACCATTATGTCTGACATAATTATCAACAGTTTGTTACTGTTCATCTCAGCAGTAGTTGCTTAATACTTGATAAGTCACCGAAGTAGAAGACAATGGTCATTGCAATAGTCAGTAATGAATTTTTGCGATTAGCCTATATTCTTTTTTCTCTTTCTTTCTTTCTTTTTTTGCTATTCAATATTCTATTTATTTCTAGAGTTACTCCAATACTCTATTTATTTCTGGATGATTAGCCTGTATTCTTGAAGATGGGTTTTCACTCAATGAAGAGACGGGCAAAGCCTACTGGCACAAGTATTACTAACGTCAGGCTTGTTTCTCAAAATAAGTACTCATTACCGAACAATATCTCACCTAAGTGAACTATTTGATTAGTCTAACCCAATTACTGTTTTTATCTGCTCCTGAGCACTTATTGCTTCTATACATTCGTATTTCCCTGCAATAATACTTTTCCCTTTTTTTTTTTTTTTGTGGTGAAACTCACAACATAAAATTATCACCTTATCCATTTAAAATGTATTGCCTAGTGATAACACGAATATTGTTGTATAGCCGTCATCACCATCACTGCGCATATCTTTCAAAACTCCTGAAACAGAAATTTCCCATTCCTCCCTTGTGCCACGCGCTAACACTCCTCTTTTCCAGCACGTTTCCAAGTCTTGCCACTCCCGCTGCATTGCAAGACCCGTTGAGGGAGACCTCGCCTATTCTTTCTACCGCATGCACCATATTTATTGTTTGCAGTTTTCCTAAGTGCTTTGAAAATCATTATTCATCTTTGTACGTGCTGCGGTGTCTAGCGTGTGCTTCGCTCGTGGGAGACACGAAGTATTTGTGGAATGAATTCCGGAGCTGCTATAACAGGTTTCAGCAGACACCGGCTGCTCCAGCACGCTAGTTGTAAATTAGCAAAGGAGAGCTCAGCTTGGAAATACGCCTTCGGGCGTCATCTGACCCGAGCGCGTAAATTTAAAGAAATCCTTCAATTTTAGTGACATTTAGGCCGGGTTAATGAGGTAGTCTAAGGAGGAAGTTATAGCTAAGTGAAAGAGTACATAGGAAGCGACTCAACGCAGCTGAGGTCTTTTTCCTGCGCGCTGGATCAACTCTTACAAGACCCGCGCTGAGCCAGAGGGCGGGCTCAGGGGCGGAGCTTGGGAGGTAGGCGGGGTCGGGGTCGCGAGGGAGGGCGGGGCCCGACGGCGAGCGGGGCGGGGCTGGCCGACCCGGGAGGGGCGCGGGAGTGCAGCGAGTGGCTATGGCGGCTGACGGCGACTGGCAGGATTTCTATGAGTTCCAGGAGCAGCCGGACGGGAGCTTCCTGGACCAGGAGAACTGTAACGCGAGACCCGAGGCTGGAGCCGGAGCCAGGGACGGGGCCGGCGCCGGGGCCGGGGCCGGGGTCGAAGCCGAAGCCGGGGCTGAAGCAGGGACAGGGGCGGGCGCCGGCGGGGGCGGCGACGGCTTCCCGGCGCTGGCTTGCAGCCTGCAGGAGCAGCTGAGTCTGTGCTTCCGCCCCGCGGGGCCGGGCGCCGAGTCCCCGCGGGCGGCCGTGCGGCCCATCACGGAGCGCAGCCTGCTGCAGGGGGACGAGTGAGTGCGGGCCGGCGGGCGGGCGGGGCCGGGCGCCGCCGGAGCTCCCCCTCCCCCGGCTCAGTGGGCCCCGCCGGCGCAGGCGCCTCCCCGCGCTCCTTCCTTCCGCCTCCTTCCGCGCCAGCGATTTAAACCCGGGGCCCTCGCCCCGCTTCCCCTGCTGAACCCTGCTAGGGGCAGGGGGTCTAGGGAGCGGAGCTCGCCCCTGAAGGCTGTGCCTGTCGGGAGGGGGAAGTCATTCAGTGCAGCTCGCGCTTCCAGCCTTCTGGCTGGGAGTGGCGGCGGGACTGGACATCGCCCCCCTTGCGTAGGGTACAGGCGTAGGATGGGAGGGAGATGTGTAAACAGATGTTTGGAGGATCGTGCTCAGTGTTTTAGCGGATAGTAGGGATTTGAAAGAGGATACCTGGGGTAGACTCGGGGACCATGATTTAATAGAAGTTACCCGCAAATTGAATCTTGATGGTTGAGCAGAAAGTTTGTTTTGCGGGGTGAAGAAAGGTCGGGCAAACTAGGTCGAGAGTGTAGCAGGTGACAGGGGACCCAGTGTGAGGCTGAGGTCAGGCCACGGGAACCTCCAGCCTCCTGCCCGGGTGGAGTACTTGCCACTGCAAAGACAAAAATGAAGGGCTCCAATTGGTGATGGCAAGGGCCTCAGTGTGGCGGGAAGATCAGTACCGATTGTAGATTCACCTACGTGATCGGTTTCAGCGATTGGAAATTCACAGGATTTATGAGAGTTGGAGGAGGAAAAGAGCAGTGTTTCTGAGAGCGCTTATTTAACCACTCAGAGCCCAAGTTATAATTTGGCAAAGTAAAGGAAGTAATTACATGCCACGGTTTTACCCCAAAATATTAGGAGAAATGGTTGGAGTCGTTGAGCCTACTGTATATGTGGGAGGGGAGGAGCCCTGGAAAGGCTGGAAGTAAAATGTATGGAATACCCGATGAGGTCAGGGGTAGGATGGGTTGTCAGGTTATTAGTGGGATGGAGAGGCTAGACGTTAGGGGATAGGAATTACTAAGAGGTGAAAGGATTGATGAGCATACAGCGAATCCTTGCTATGAAGTTCTCATTTCTCTTGCAAATCAAGAGACTTACCTGGAAGAAGGAAGTGAACTTGAGAAGAGGGGGTTGGGGATGAGGGATCTGGAGAGGAGGCTGAGAGGCTGAGTGGAGGATGGTCTTTTGGCTGGCTCTCTGTCATGCCCTGCCCAGGTGTATTGGAGGGGGCATTTGAGATTGGCTTTTGTATACATAGATCAGTATGCAGTTGATGCTAAGGTGATATTCTTGAAAGCGATTTCCCAAAGAGTTTCATCTGTATGTAAATTTCTATATGCTGAAGCACTAAGACCACACATTCTAGATTTCAATGTTAATGTTTGTAAGAGGACTTTATTCAGAATAGGCTTGAACATAGGTAGTCTAAGGGTCCCTATTTTTGTTTTGCCTGGACTCTTGGAAAGTAGTTTAGCCTTTGCTGAAACCTTCATTTGTTGTAACATTTAAGTGTTCTCTTGATTCCAGGGTATAAGATCTAGGCCTGCTCACCACTGTCTTTTCTCCTCTCTATTGCATACATTTTTTTTCATCTCAGTAGAGTCCAGTCCAGCTCTTTTCAGTAGTGAGAGTTGAGAATTGTTGACAGTTTTTCAGCTTAAACACTTGACTTGCCTGAGGACATGGAATTAGCCTTTTTTAAGCCCCAGTGGTAGTTTTGGTAAATGTGACAGGCAGGTCCTTATTTACCAAGAGGTTGTGCACATTTATCGTTGGCAGGACTTTGACCTTGGAAAAGAGCTGTCCTGCCTGTTGGTTATGACTGGTTATAAGACTTCATGATAAGGATAGAGGTGGTTCATGCTAGAAAGTTCTAGAAATCCTCCGCTGAAGGTGGAACTATGTCCTTCCAACTGCAGTTGTTCTGACCTTGGTGGCAGAGATGATTGTCAGATGCCCTTAGCTTTCTTAGAAGACCACACTTACCCACTGTCGCCTGTAGGTGAGGTATTTTATTTTGCTTGCCCTTTCTTATAGCCTCATTTATGAAGGAGCCAACACCCTTCTCCCAGGTTCTGGACTCACTAGAATGTGCTACTCTAGTTCCTGACCAGGGATAGGTATGTCATCTGCTGTACAGTATTTGAAAATTCATAGCCAGAAAGATGTGGGCCAGAAGCCCAGCAACTGGCAACCCAGACATTCTGGTTAGCTGGTGTTTGCAGAGATAGGATTCCAACAGAGAAGACAGGCATGAACTGGGCAAGTGAATGATTTGCTGGGTGTATCACTTAGTTTTTAGAGGTTGTTGGGCTCACATTTTCATTGAGATAATGTACCTCCCGGGGTTAACTTCATTTAGGATGTTAGGCTTTTATTTATTTACTTCTTTATTCTTGTTTCAGAACTTTGTTTATTTATTTTTATGGCTGGCTCAGCCTGCCCTGAGGGCAGGGCTGGCACAGCATGTGGTGCCTGGGATCGAACTGCAGTCCCTGCAGCCGCCTAAGCTTTCCTAAGCAGGTGCTTTAGACTACTGAGCCATCCTGTCAGGCCTGGGATGTTAGGCTTTTAAAGGCAACTGCCATGCTGTACTTTTGCTCGTTAGCACCATGTCCTCACTCATTAACAAGTAATATTGCTCCATTTTAAAATTTCCATTCTACTAGTTTTTTTGTACTTTAGTTAACTTATATCCTTGGGAAAAAGGTCCGTCCAGTAGCTCAAACATATAGTTTGACTTACCCTAACTGATGGTCATTTCACTTGTATCTCTGAACACCGAACTCTCTCTTTTTTTTTTTTTTTCTTTTAAAATAAAATTTCTGTCTCACTATGCTGTTTATTATTTTAGTACCAAATCTGCCTTTTGGTTTAAAGTTGGAGTTTGCTGTCCTAGTCAGGTGTGGCTTGGGATCCGTGTCAGTACAGCTTATCAGAATGGATGGCTACAGTAACGGAGCTGGAAGAGATGCCTGCTTCTAGTCCAAGCCTCGGTTAGACAGCTGGTACCCAGGAAGGTTAGGAGACTTGACCAAAGGGTCATTGTTTGAGAAAGAGTGGACATGAGAATTTCTTACTGGAATCCTAGTCTGAAACCCTTCTCAATCCACCCCAATATGTCCCCAAAATGCTACTCGATAGTAAAATGGGGTCTTGGGTATGGCCTGTGTGCATTTTGTGTGATGACTCCTCCCCCTTTCACCGGCCTTACTACTTAGCATATTGAAAGTTAGATATTAAATCCTGTGGAGAGTGAATCGTTCTTCTGAGAAGATAGCCAGTGTTGGTGTGACTTCCCTGTGCTTTAATCACTTTCTCTGTAAAAGGGAATTATAACGGTTCCTACTACTCATGTTTCTGAGGGTTACATGAATATGTGTAAACTGAAATGGTGCCTGGCCCATGGTGTGGCGGAAGTGTTAGTGCTGAGTTTGGGAGAGTGTTCTCTACCCCTTCACTTTCCATCTTACTTACGTATTCACCCAGTTACGTGATTTTCAGTTGGTCCTGTTAGGAGACTCTGCTTCACGGTGTTTTTTGAGAAACAGTATGCCTTCTTATTTTGATTTTTTCCTTCAGTAGCGATTGTCCTTCCTTTGCTGTAATCCTGGATATTTGTTTGACAAAAGACATGGAATGGGAACTTTCACTGAGTATAGTTTTCTTTTTAAGGATCTGGAATGCTCTGACAGACAATTTTGGAAACGTCATGCCTGTAGACTGGAAGTCATCCCATACAAGGACTCTTCATTTGCTTACACTGAACCTCTCGGAGAAAGGGGTAAGTGGACCCAGTAGGCTGGTGGTGGTGGTGGAAGTGGAGCAGCGGCGTTCCTGTTCTGAACACATTTCCTCAAGTTGCTGCTGTTTGCCCTCACTGGCCGTCTTGGCCACACTGCTGTCACTTTGCTAATGAAGTCCTCCAGCTTCACTCCTGCGCTTGGCTGTTTGCATCTCCAGGGAAACTGGGCACAGAGACCTCCATTCCTTCCTGTTGATAGAACCCTGGTGTGCTGAGAACACTCACTGACAGTCCTGGCTTTTGCCCTAGTGTATTGCGAGCATGTGAATATCAACCTAGAGTTCACTCATTGGTGAATTTAGTGGCTGCAGGGCCTCGCCCGTTGCCCAAAGACCATGTACTTTAGTGAACATTAAGGAACCATGAAAAAACCTTTTGGGACTGAGGAAATAGCTTGGTGGTCTAAGCGCCTGCTTGGCAAGCACAGGGAGCCAGGTTTGATCCCTGGAACCCAGGTGAACCATGTCAGCCACTGAAACTGGGTGTGGTGGCACACACCTGTAATCCCAGCACAGGGGAGCCTGAGACAGCAGGATCACTATGAGTCTGAGTTGTATAACGAGACTCTGTACCAAATAAGTAAATCAATCAATAAATCAGTCAATAAATAATTTTAAAAAAAGACTTTTCAGCTCTTGGCTTTTTAATGTGTGCGTGGCTGACTCATCCACTTGAGGCTCTTGTGTATGTCCTGGAGTCCTTAAGTGAAGATGCCTGGGTAAGAAATGTGAGCCGAGGTAGGAGGGGACGGCTAGGGGGCAGAAACCAGAGAGAATTGTGTAGAGTGGATATCACAGCCTAGGGCTTTTGAGATACAGAGCCACATGATGTAAACTTTAGGGGCAGACTGCTTAAGCTCCTTGGCAAATAACTGTAAGCTTGTATCAGATTATCTGGCGTGCTCCATAGCTCATTAAGTGTGTTTGACTATTGTGAGTGTAAGGCAGTAGGGCTCTGGGAACTTCACATAGTATTGTTCATGTTTTGAGAATGATTTTCTTAAATATGTGATTCAGAAGAGCTTGCTCCTGTCATTTGCTAGTGAACCCCAGAATCCTGACTCTGTTTCCCAGTGTTACAATATACGGAGTGTTATTGTTTGTTCCTGCCTTTAATCTCAGTAAAGCTTTTCAGATGGACCAGGCACATATTCAGTGGAAAAGAACCAAGCCAAATACATTACACTCTCTCTTCTATTTATTTAGGTCCTTGGCTATCATTTTTGGCTCCCTTTAAAGTTCCCTTTCTGAAGCTTCCTATTGCTGCTTTTAGCCTTTGCTGATCTCATGGAATTATACAATTTTAGAGTTGGAAGGGACTTTAAAGGACATTTAATCCAGCCTCGCTTGTGGGGGGCGGGGAGAGAGATCCCCACCTACAGTGTCCCGGACAAATGGTCCCTTAGCCCTGGCCAGAATCCTTCCACTCCTCTGTGTGGAAGTTGTCAACACCAGTGGGGATGTGAACATTTAAAGGATTTGTTCTTTGTCCTACAAAATTCAGTGCTGTCCTTCAACTCCCACAGCCCTTTTTCATGTTTTTATAAAATCATTAGTTTTTTTTTTTTTTTAATGTATTTAATATAGGATCTATAAGGTCTCACTACGCAGCTCAAACTCCTAGTGATCCTCCTCTTTTCAGCCTCCCAAACACTGGGATTACAAGCGCACACCACCATGTCCAGTCTGTGTTAGTGTTTTTTATTAATCATGTTTTTCTGGGTTGGTCATTAGATTGATGTCCCAGCAGATATCTTTGTATTTGTCTCTTTAGTAATTGCCACAGCGACTGGCACAGGGTGAGTATACTAAAACGAGTTTATTTTGTGATATTGAGCATGTGACAACTTCATTAGTGGGACTATAAATCAGACATCATGAGAGAAAGTTTTTTGTTGTTGTTGTTTAAGTATTTTATGTGTTATTTAAAACAATGCTGAATCCATAGGAGTGGATGAGTGCTTTTTTGTTAGACCTATTAAAAAATAGCATAGAAAAGTTCTTTGTATAGTTTCAAAGAGAAGCACATTAGCAGGACAAATGTTCCCTCTAATCCATCTTCACTGAATAAGAAGGGAGTGCTGTATTGTTCTTAGGTTGGATCTTGGGACGCAGAGCTGCTGTTTGAATGTTCTCAGTGCTAGAGTGCTGGTGCTGCCACGGTAGTGACTAGTAAAGACTAGCAAGAGTAAAAGCTTCACCTAGAATAACTCAGCATCTTAAAGCAAACAGGTGATCATTCATCTGTCTTACCGGTCAATTGGTTGATCAGTCACCTGTCTGTCATGAAGTGATTATTCGGGCAATGAGCAGAATAGGAACCAGGCTATTCCTTAAGGAGAATTAATAGGCAACATGGTCTATGTAAGAAGAAACTGTGTTACTCTATTGGGTGGCGTGTAATTCAAAAATACTTTTTTTAAGCTGAGAAAGTTCTTATTTGCCGTTGTTACCTGGCCACTCTGTTCTTTCCATGGCAAAGCTGTGTACAGTTTACCTTCTGGAAACATTCTTTAGATTTGGAACAGTCCAGTAGAGTCTGCAGGAAATTTTTTCTTGGCAATAAGAGATACATGTACGTCGCTTTTGTGTGAAGATGAGAAAAACCACGAGGAAAAACTAGTTTGCTAGACTTTAGTGCTTTGTTTTTTTCATTTCTGGAAGGTTAAGATGCACTTTTCTAAAATTGTTCGTCTTTTCTAAAATAAGGCAACCAGGACATTCTGGGTTCTTGTGTGAGTACATGTTTTCCACCTGATGTATCTATTTGCAGTCTCAGGCAGGGCGACAGTACCACCAGCTCTGTTTCTAAGCCTGGCATGAAGGAGAGAGGGGAATGCTTGGCACAAAGAGGGCACATTTATTTCTAGTGGGAGAATGAATGATAGTCCCCATGACAGCCAAGGTTAGTTTTCAAAACCTGAGAGAGATTCTGGGGCACGACATCTGTCATCTCTGTGGGGAGTGGGTTTGGCTTCCTCCCTGGAAAGATGATCTTAGGTCATTATTTCTGTTGTCATGGAAATTTATTATAATAGTTTACTGGTGTTCCAAGTATATTTTGCACTTCTAAGTCAGGTGCAATTCTTGCCTAGGAGACTGCTTCATTTTGCTAGGAAACGTCTCCTATGCACTTTCCTTCTTCCTCACACACCACCTCTAGGAGACTTTATGAAATATGTCTTTATGTCTTTGTAAGAAGCAGGAAGAATGCCTTCCTTAGGAGTTACTGCAAATTAAAACTTTCTGTATGTGTAAGTCAGAAGGGGAAAAATAAGACAACATTATGTTCAAGGCACAACTCTGAAAAGTTAATAATTAGCTTTCCAATCTTGGAGTAAATGGAATATACTCAGTTAACAGTCTTTGTTAACCTGTGTGGGGATCAGTGACCCCCACACAGTTGTGTGGCCTACCCCGTGTTGTCCCTGGGTCACTGCAAGCTGGCACTGCTTCCAACTTGTTGTTGTTCTTCTTCTTCTTCTTTTGTATTTTTGAGACAGGGTCTTGCTGTGCAGTTCTTCAATCCAGTAATACTTCATGAAGAGCCTAAGTCTCTTGATCTTATTAAAGTAGTAAAGAAAAAAGTCACAATTTAAAAAGCAGCTTAGAACCACAGGCTTTGGATGAAAAGGCGGCCTCTGCCCCACTTTGCGGTCGAGTTTTACAGCAGGCAGCCACTTTTAGCAAAGCACCTGCTTATTTTATTTGCTGTTTAATTTTAGACTTCATCTATCGGCCCAAAGGATGCAGATTTAGCTCTGATGGTTCTCTGTCCTCTAAGTGTCTAGCTGTCACACAAGTTCCCCTATCTTCCCAGTGTAATCAATCAAAGTTCTTGGTGAATTGATCTTTTATCGTTTCCACTATTTAAATGCAGTTAACTCATTATTATTTATGTCTAATACAGTCTTTGCTTTCTCCTAGGGTAATGAGGATTGTCCTTTTTATGGGTTGTTCAGTTAATAATTAGTTTCCCAATCTTGCAGTAAATGGAGTATCTAGGTCGACAGGATCTCTGTTGTATTTCCTCTGTCTTCATGCTTGTGCAGTTAAGTTGTAATCTGTGCTAGTTGCTGTCTAGTTCAGCTACGCAGCCGTGCTTCTAGGATGCTTCCTTCCTCTGTCATTATAAGAATTCCCTTCACTTGTCTTAAAACTTTATGTCAGCTCCTGTGTTCTCCTGTTTTTCTTTTTCCTGGGGCCCACAATTCCTTCCCTTTTCTTGTTTGTAACGTCTGGTACTCTGTTCTTCACCCTTGAACTTCACAGACTCCTCTCTCAGGAAGTTAGGAGGTAGGAGGGACCCATAATGATTCCTCTGGGTCCTCAGTTTTAGTTACATCCTTGGTACTAATAAAATAAATTTCCTGGATAAAACATACTACTTTAATTATATTAAATATAATATATTTACATACAGGTTGAATAGTCCTTATGAGAAATGCTTTAGAAGTTTTTTAAGTTCTGAGCGGTTTTAGATTTTGCAGTATTTCCCTACAATAATGAGATATCTTGAAGGTGGTACTCATGTCTAAACACAGACTTTATCTTTCATATACACCATATATACTTAGTCTGATGGTAATTTATACAGTATTTGAAGTGCACCTGGGTTTTGAGTATGACTGTCACATGAGGTCAGATGTGGAATTTTCCACTTACACTGTCACATCAATATTCAAAGCGTTTTAGATTTACAAATTTCAGATTAAGTTTGCTTAACCTGTAATGTAATACATTATTCTAATTATATACTGTGAAGTGGAATGGCATGGTTTCTTCTTACAGTCCTTGTAGCCCATCTGTTCTGCAGGAACTCAGTGTGTATTAATCTTTCCTGAGGAATATATTTATTTCAGTTCTGTTTATTACTAGAATAGTCATGTCATTATATAGATAGATAGATGATCAATGGATTGATGATCACTTATCTACTTGAATCTGCTGAATTTTTCCAGGTTAGACTTATAATTAGCATTGGTACTAAATTACAAGCATTAGGACAGGGGCTATTTATAATGTGAATTTCCTACTTTCTTTAGACTTACTTGGTTAAGAGAAACCATCTAGGTATGGCCGAATATTCCACAGATAGCAACAGCTTGTAGCACTTTAGCAATCCTGGATGTGAATAGCTAGGGAGAGGGGGAAGTTTTTAGAAGCTAATGAGATTAGCTGTGGGGAGAGGTCTGCTGATGAGAGAGAGCTGTGGCTGTTGGTAAAGAGCCAGAGTCGACAAATGGCTGGCTGGCAGGAAGGAAGATGGCAGAACAGGCGCCTGGCCTCACCTTCTCACCTTGCAGTGTTCTGGTGCCTGCCAGCGCTGTGTAACTCAGCTGGAAGCCAGAAGTCAAGGGCATCCTTTGATGTGGTCCATAGGGTCAGACTCCTGGGCACAGAACGTAGGAGAGAACGTGGGTGAGGTGGCTGGAGGCTTTCCAATGCAGTTAGGTTTGAAGATGTTTTACAATCTAGAGGTACTCTCTTTTGGGAAGAAGAGAGGTTCCACAGGAAGGGGCTGAGACCTTGGTAGATAGATCTTGTCTGCCAGTGTGTTAATTACGTATCTGTTACTCGGAATGCTAGAAGTTAGTTTGTTAGTAGCCCCCTTTATGGTTTTTTTTGTATACTTTTACCACACCAATTTTGCTGCTGGATTCTTAACTACTACTGCTAAGCCTTTTTCTCCCTTCTATGTGCTTTAATTCCTATGCTTTTTCCTGAATACTATCTTTTTTTTTTATCCCCCCTCAGTAACTTATCAGCTTTTGTAGTGTTCTTATAGCTATTTCTTCCAGGAAGAAATTAGCTAAGTATATGCCTGATAAGACCATGGGGTTGTAAACATAACTTAACACTTCTGAATTTGTTCTTTCTTGTTCTTGCTGCTTGGGATGATCGTGTAAAGTACCACACACCTGGTCCAGAGTGATCAACAACATCTCCTTTTCAAGAGAAATCTCTCTACATGTGTTTTTTAAGAAAGCTGCCTTCTCTTTTGCCCAGAGCTACTGGCTTTGTTTTGGTCCATGTCCTACTTTTAACCATGGGTATTTTTGCTTTTAGATAAGCAGTGGTTTGCTGTTTGACCCCTCAGATGATGAGGAGCTGAGGGAACAGCTGGATATGCATTCCATCATCGTCTCTTGTGTTAATGAGGAACCCCTCTTCACGGCAGACCAGGTACCAGGACGGTCCTTGTGGTACTAGGAGGGCAGCACGTGGAGCTGAGAACCATTGCCTGCCTGTGTCAGAACTCGCTAATTTTTCTTACATTGTATGGTTGTATAGGCTATCTTTTTTTAATGCATTTGGTACAGGGTGTACAGGGAATACAGGATCTCGCTATGTAAATTGGACTCGCAGTGATCCTTCTGTATTCAGCCTCCCAAGTGCTGGGATTACAGGCATATGCCACCACGCCCAGTCTCAATCTCTGCCTCACTGCACCCTGGGGGCCCTGCTGGGGACCAAACTCCAGCTGCTGTATCTGCCTAAGCAGGCACTTTAGTCTGCTGAGCTATCTGGCCGGCCCGACTTTTTTAAAAATGTATTTAGTACAGGGTCTACAGGGTGTCACTATGTAGATGGGACTCATAGCACTTCTGTTTTCAGCCTCCCAGGGTGTGCCACCATGCCCAGTTTAAGGCTTTCACTTAACTCAATTCTTCACTGAGGAAAAATAAACAAAACAAAACTATATTGTCTGATAGTGAAATTTTGTTAGTTGGGAAGATTTTTAACGTAGGCATTATTAAAGAGGACAAAAATCACTAAAGGAGGCTTATTTCTTAAATCAAAATCACAAAAATATTGTGAATTTCCTACTTTCTTCAGATTTACTCAAACATGGGTACATAGTATAATATATCTGTATAGAAACATACTTTTATCTCAGACTCTGGGAGAGAAACACTAGCCTGCATTAGGTGTGCCTTTCATGCGTCCCAGAAAGAAGGGAGCATTATTCCCGTGGAATGCTCTAGAAATGTCAGCTCTGTGTTCCTTGGAAACCAGCTGAATCAGCGTTCTCATGTTTTGCATACCTCTCCCACCTCTGTTGTATTGTCAGAATGGGAGGCGGGAACTTGTTCTTGAAATAAAGTGTTCCTTGCTGCTGGGACTGAATTCTACTGCGCTCTTATTTTTAGGCTGGAAAGATGAGGTCAGTAGGAGATACATTCTGGCAAGGTTGGAAGAAGATATTAAAAATGTACATTAATAGATGTCATTTTAATCCACTTCGTCATATTTGTGGTTGGATTATTTTTGTCTGGGCAAGAGTGGGGCACTTATAAAAGCGAACTAACTAGTAATGGTTAGAGGGCCGTTGCTAGGTGGAACGTGATATTCCGAGGATGTGACTGTGGGCGTGCACGTTTGATCTCCTAGAAATCTGCCTAAGTACCAACAGCTACCCTTGTTTCTAAGACTTAGAGAAGCAGAGTTTGTACCCTCCTGTGTGTCTCGTTGTCCTGCTTCCAATGCCTGCTTTGGATTGGATAATTTTTTTCTAATTAACATAATCCCACCTCCTTCAGTTGTAGTTTCCTTTTTCTTCTGTAGAGGTGCTACCTCTTAAGTTTGTGCTTTCGCCAAGCATATTAGTATAATATTGTATGCTTTCATTTAGTTGTGTTTTTTAATAGTTTTTTTCTCAAGTGATAAATTTTTTTCTTTTTAATATTTGAATATTGAGCATCTCTGTCTGGCTTTCCTTTAAAGTTTGGTTGAGTTCCATTGTTTTCCCCTCCACTTTTATTTAACTTTTAATTTTTTTTTCTTGTTTCAGAACTTTTGTTTGTTTATTTATTTATTTTTATGGCCGGCTCAGCCTGCTCTGAGGGCAGGGCTGGTGCAACATGTGGTGCCGGGGATCGAACCGCGGTCCCTGTAGCCTCCTAAGCTTTCCTAAGCAGTTGCTTTAGACCACTGAGCCATCCTGCCGGGCCTCTCCCCTCCACTTTTAGAAGCTGAAACAGGTCAAGATGCAGTAGTAAACTATGAGCCCTAGCGCTTATGACAGTAGATCATTGTTTAAAATGCAGATATATTTCTGAAATTGTCCTTCTTTTTTTTTGTTCCATACTTTAGGTAATTTTAAAGTATCCCTTTGTCTTTGATTGAATTACTATATGAAATTCTTTTTCTGCAATGAAAGGCAAGTTTTCTGTCAGGGAGGTAATCTCTTGCTTTATGTATATGTTTTTATACTATTGGAGTTCCAGAATTTTATGTCAGATTTTTTTATGAAATAACTTTAGACTGAACATGTGCATTATGGTATGTGGTAAATTTTCTTTTGTTTGCCTCCTGTTGACTATAAATTTATGATCTGATGTGTCTGGAAAAATTATAGAAATGTTTTATAGGACCATTTCTCAGACATCTCAGTATCAGGTAGGGCCTGTTGGAGCCTGAGAGACATAATAAAGTATATTCAGTTTGATTTTATTTTTAGTGTGTTGTAAATTTTCCATGATAAAAAGCCACTAACTTTTAAAATCCAAAATTTTGATTATTTGGAATATTTACTCTTGCATGCTATTGGTTAATGAGAATCCAGTGCCCTTCTATTCTGATTACCGCAGGTGAGTGCCATGTTGTAGAAAAGTCATTTTTCCCCTCTATATTAAGTAACACTACTGTGTGTATTTGGAAGGTTATTGAAGAAATAGAAGAAATGATGCAGGAATCCCCAGATCCAGAAGACGACGAGACCCCTACGCAGTCAGATCGGCTCTCGATGCTGTCCCAGGAGATTCAAACTCTTAAGAGGTCCAGCACAAGCAGCTATGAAGAGAGTAAGACACTTTCTCTCTTTTTTTTTGCTGGACCAGGGATTGAACTCAGGCCCTTGCACTTGGCAGGCAAGCGCTTTTTCTACTGAGCTATTTTCCTGGCCCAGGATGCCTTCTGTATATCTGTGCTCATTGTGACTTTTGGCCATTTCAGACATTGATGTGACCATCTTCAGAGAGCTCTGATTCTCACAGACAGGCTGGGTAGCATGCTCTTCGCTGGCCATTTTGTAATACAGTGCTCTGGTTGTGCTTTGATAGTTTCTCAAGGACTGTGTTGTGTTTAATACAGTCTGCAGCAAAAGGCTACTTGCTGGGGGCTTAGATACCTGACAGCCACTTCCTCTATGCTCCGGGCCAGAAGCACTGTTTAAGCTGTTGGTAGTCTTGGTCTCTCCTGAGGCCTCTTCCGTTGGCTTGCAAAGGGCCCTCTTCTCCTGTGTCTTCACATGAACTGTCTTCTACATGTCTGTCTCCCAATTTCCTCTTCTTGTAGGAACACCAGTCATGCTCCAGTAATCGTATTCTGTTCTGAGGTACAGTCATACCTTGGTACTTGATGCTTTGAAACTCATTGAATTTGGTGCTGGACTCATTTTTACACAAACATTTTTTTCAGGTACCTATTGTTTGGTACGTGATGTTCAAGTTAAAACTGGTCAGTGTCTGCTGCCACTTGACTTGCTTCCCTCTGCAGCTGAAAATACTTGCCTGCCACTTGGCTTTTGTTCTATCTATCTGTCCTGCTTCCTTGGGCTGTGAACTATGGGTGTGAAGGTACCACTGTGCTGGGAGTTAGGGCATCAACATATGAGTTTTGGGGAGAGATCTAGTTCAGCCCATAACGAAATAGTAAATGATTGGTTATTCCTGTCTTTATCAATCGTGGTTTTTGGTGTAGAGATGAATTTTGGGAATTAAAATTGTGCTTGAATTAGACCTGTTTGAAATACTTAAGAATAATGAACTATAGAAAATATATAACTTGAACCTCCATGTGCTTATTCTGACACTGGTGCCCAGGCATGCATCTCATATATGTCTCTCTTTGACTGGACAGTAATGGAGTCTGTCTGCTTAATTCACATGGTCACCTGGTTTTACATTTTGGGGAGACTAGAGATTATCTTTGGGTTGTATGGCTTCCTTTTAGCATATGGAGGTCTTCCTGGTGGTCTTCGTCTACCATGTTGCTGTGGATACATACTTAGCGTTGTTAGAATCCTGTTTCCAAAATATAATCATGATGTCTGATGAGATACAAGGTTCCATCTTAGTTTTCTAGGGCTGCCGTGACAAGTACCACAGACTACCCTGAGCCTGCCACTGAGACCAGGTGTTGTGGTGCATCCGTGTATTACCAGACCTGGGGAGGCTGAGAATAGGAGGATCACTACGAGTCTCCTGCATAGTGAAACTATGTACCAGACACATTAAACAAAACAAAACAAAACAAAACAAAAAACGTAAAACAAAAACACAAAACAAATACCACAGATTGAGGACATAAACCATGGAAGTTTATGTTCTCATAAGGCAGGAGCCAGGAATCTGAGACCAAAGTAGTATAGCATAGTTGGTTTCTGACAAGGCCTTTCTTTGACCATGGATGGTTCTCGGCTGTTTTGAGGTGATCTTTCTCTGTGTGTTCTCTGTTTTGGTTTCTTGATTTTGTAAGGACAACTGTCCCAGTAGATTAGAAGCTAGCCTGATGTCTCATGTGAACACAGTTACCCCCTATAAACACTCTTCTCTTCAGCTCACATATTCACCTGTGAGACCCTGGGGAGTAGGCCTTCCACCTCACCTGAAGAGGCCGAAACAGGCTTTCAGGGAACATTGCTCCCTTTCGTCTTTTTTTTTGAAACAGGGCCTCACTATGCAAGTCAGGCTGGCCTTGAGCTCACTTTTGTAGCCCATGCTGGTTTCGACCTCAAATGGATCCTCCTGCCTCAGTCTCCCAGGTGCTGGGATTACAGGCACAGGTGCCACCACGCCTAGCTCCTTTCATCTTTTTAATTGTCAATCAAATCACAAATTGAGGCATGTGTGATTATGATTCTTTCAAATCGACTACCCCTGTCCCAGGAATGTTCTAGAATCCTGTGAAATTGCTCATCCTATCTTCTCCACAGGTAGTTTCACTCAGTTTCTGTGTGTATGATTTTCCTGTATGAGCTTTCTCAGCCATTTTTCTTGCTGGATAAATACTACTCAAGGGTGCTTGATTTATGCAAAAAAGAAAAAAAGTTTTGTCACACTTTTCTCTCAGCCCCAGGGGAAGTGACTTTGTCCGCTCACCCTTGCTCTCCCTTGCAGTTTGAAGGCTCAGAGAAGTTCAGGAACAGTTTTATTGCTTGGAATGTTGTTTTTGCTTTTTGGCACGGATCTTGCCTTAGTGTCTGCCACACTTGTTTTGGTCACAGGGGTGAAAAGGCTGTCTGTGTCGGAGTTAAATGAGCTCCTGGAAGAAATCGAGACCGCCATTAAGGAGTACTCCGAGGAGCTGGTGCAGCAGTTGGCTCTGCGAGACGAGCTGGAGTTTGAAAAGGAAGTAAAAAACAGCTTTATTTCCGTCCTTATTGAAGTGCAGAACAAGCAGAAGGAGCACAAGGAGACGTCCAAAAAGAAAAAGAAAGTGAAGAATAGCAGCTCTCAGAATGGGAAGAGTGAGAGAAGTCACATGCCGGGCACAGTAAGTGATGCTTCGCAGGTGGCAGCGGTGCCCGAGGCAGGCGCCTGGCACACTGGCCAGCAGCTGGGGCAGCTGGGGCAGCTGGGCCTGTGAGAGGCTCTGGGCTCCTGTCCTGGCATGGCAGTGCTTCCTCTGGAGCATGCAGTCTGTGGCTTCTCCAGCGAGGTGTTCCTGGATAGTTTTGTGTCGGCCCTTGGGCTAAGGCTGGCTCCTTGCGGGAATGTGCGGGAGGGAGAAAAGGGGAAGGTAGCGGGGGTAGGACAGTGTTTTCAGAGGCATGTCATTAGTAAGTCACCAGCTTTAGTACAACAAAATGTGAATGGCGATTACATTATTTGGCTGGTGGGCTTATAAATGGCTTTATTTATTTTTTTTCCTGTACGGATTGTGCAATGAATTAAAAAGGAATCCATGTAGAGCTAGCGCAGCAAATAGGTTCCTCTTGATTTTAAGGTTAGGATACATGGGTGGTAGCAGCCGTGTGCAACAGCCAACTGTTTGATCTACAGGTTAGAATATTACTGATTGGTGAAAACAAATTAGGATATTTGCATGTTGGACCCTTTGCATGGAGGTGTTTTGTTTTCTCTTATTTTTTTCAAGTGGTCTTATTAACTTAGCTGATTAAATTTGATCATGAACCTTAACTGTGGATTTTGTGAAGTGCATTTCCTATTGATTTAATAGCTCTCATTTTTCTGTCATCAGTGGGGCCTGTATATTTCCACCTGAATTTTTTTTTTTTTTTTTTTTTTGTGGGACCAGGGTTCGATCTCACGACCTTGCACTTGCCCAGCAGGCACTTGTGCCTCGGAGCTATCTCCCCAGCCCCTCCACCTGAATTTTATGTGTGCAAAAATGTTTAATTTTTAAGGTGCCATGGTTGGGTGAAGGGATCCATTTTTCTAAAAGGGATGTGCGTATATTCTTAAGTTATGGCACTGATGGCAGGGTAACACGTAATCACAAACCATTATGGCTTAAAATAATATAAATTCTCTTTCAGTCTTAAATTTTCTCCTCTAGAGAAGCAAGTCTCATTGACCAGGTGCAGATGGCACTTTAGGAAGAGGACCCGTTCTCAGGTGCCGGGCCGCTGAGCACACCCACAGAGCCTTGCCATAGAGCCCATCCATGATGCTACTACTAATCTTGATAGAGTCACATTTTATTTGTGTAATGTTCATTTGGATGTGGTTGAAAAAGACAGAGCTTATAAATGGAAAAGGAACTCGTTTTTGAGAAATGGCAATGTTGATTGAAAAGTTACGTGTTTAGTCCTTTTTAGAGACTCCTTTGGGAAACAGTGTTTGTTTAAAATTCCTTTAAAATATCAAGGACAGTAGTTTGTTTTTGCATCTCATATTTTATTTATTAATTTTTGTTTTTTATGTGTTTAGTACAGAGTCTACAGGGTCTCACAACACAGATCACATTCATAGTGATCCTCCTGTTTTTCAGCCTCCCAAGCCCTGGGATTACCGGGGTGAGCCGCCACACCCAGTCTCAGTCACCCTCTCAGCATGCCCCGGGGCATGGCACATGGGAATTGTACTCCGTCCCTGCCCCTGCATGTGCCTAAGCAGGTGCTTTAATCTGCTGAGCTATCCGGCTAGTCCCTTGCATTTCATCTTTTGGAAAAAATCACACCTTTTAAATTGCCCTGTTAATACTAGTGGGATTAGGTAAAATGCTAGTGAAGAAGTTATAGTATGGTTGGCAATTTCTGCATATCTGCTTTTAGGGATTACATTAAAATCCTTTACTTATTGGTATTAACACTTGGGTGAGAATAAATTTATCTTCCAGGGGTGTGAAGGCCTCTTTCTGTAATTCCAATAGAAACACAGTTTGAGTAAATCCACTGTGTCATTTTACAGGGTGTTTCTATCAAGGAATGGATTTGGCAAGGTAGCATTTTGGGTGCATTTGCACCTTTATTCGCCTTGAAATAGACCATTGAACAGTAAGTCTTTTCACAGTACTTGAACTTGTAAAGCCCCTTCTTGAGTTCTGATCTGTTATTTATGGCAGACATTTAATTAGGGCAAGAACGGCCTGGCTCAGATTCTGGTATTCTTTCCCATATCTTTTTTTTTTTTTTCAGCCAAAAATGCCAGAGAATGATCATGCCATTGGTGACACAAACAGCGTGAAACCTTGTGCTTTTGAAGATAGTAGAAGGTGACTCCGAAGCCCCCCAACATGAAACAGCTAGTTGGATAAACAGATTTCACCAAGTGTTACTGTCCCAAGCCATTTATATAATGTGTAGTTTTGTCAAAGCCTGATACTGTGGCTTAACTGTCATTAGGGATACAAATTTTTTAAAAATGATGACTTTCTAATAGATTTGTTGTCTGTTTTTCCAATGATATCATTCACTTTTTTCTTCCTAGCAGAGGTAATATTGAGGTAGCAGGGCTGGAACTTTTCCTTAATCATGGAATAGCTTCCTTCCATTTTTCTTCCAGCATGTTTTATCACACTGATACATTTGTATTTGGTATAATATTTTATCCATAATTTCTAGCTTGTTCTCATTGGGCCACAGATACTCTAGTGAAATGTCTGGTTGGGAATAGTGCAGAGTTAATTTTAGAGACATGTTTTATTACAAACATTTCTTGCAGCTGAAAAAGAGGAGAATATGTAGGAATGCTATTTATAGCTTCAAAATATTTTACTAAAACCTGAAAATAAAGAAAGTAAAGAAGCTGTAAAAAAATGCAGTGCCATTTGTGGTGGTGAATGCCTGTAGTCCTAGCACTTGGGAGGCTGAGGCAGGAGGGTCTGGGCGATGAGGTGAGCTCAAGGCTGCATAGTGAAACCCTGGTTCAAAAAGATAAGGAAAAAAAGTGAAATGTTAATTTTGAATTGACTTTTTTTTTTGTATTACCAGGAATCCAACTTTAGACTTTGTACTTGGCAGGTAGCTTCTTGTGCTGCTGAGCTATATCCCTAGCTACTTTTTTTTATTATTTTTGTTATATACTTAGTACAGGGTCTACAGGGTAGATATAACAGCAGGTAGATTGGACTTAGTGATTCTCCTGTTTTCAGCCTCCCAAGCACTGGCATTACAGGCACGCGCCACCATGCTGAGTTTCAGTTGCCATCCCAGCACCCCGGGAGCAGGGCCAGCACAGCATGCCAGGGATTGAATCCCAGCCACTGAGCTCTGTCTAAGCAGGCACTTCAGTCTGCTGCGCTATCTGGCCAGCCCTCCCCAGTGACTGGTACTTTTTAAAATAACTGTGATTTCTGTGGAGCAAGATAAACATTAGTCATTCATTTGTCAGATATTTGTGAAGGGTCTACTCGTGCTGGTCACTATTCAAGATACAGTGGTGAAGCAAACAGGTAAAGCGGTTTCCCTTTTGGAGCACTGATTCTTTTTTTTTTTTTAATGATCCGTTGTGTAGCTGTCTGGGTAAAGCGGTCAGTATCGTAGCTGTCAGGGAGTTGGGCCAGACAGGGTGCTCACAATCTCACTGGTACTTCTGCTGGGTAAAGGACACTTCCCTGCCCCTTAGTACCTCCCTGTTGGGAGGGAGGTAGAGGAATTGATGTCTTTGGGAGTCACAGTTCAAGGGAGTCAGAGACAGTGCTTCCTCTGTCCTGTTTTGCAGCATCTGGAGGTGGAGGCTGGCGAGGTTGAAGGTCCTCTCAGTTGGTGACCTAGCTGCGTGCTGCGTTTCTTGAACTGACCATGATCTTTGGGGCCTTGATATTTTATATCCTACTTTTTTTTTTTTGAGTAGACTTCCTTTCCTTTTTTTTTTTAACTGAAACTCATAGTCAAGCCTTACCTTCTTTTCTTAGGCCCCTTCGTCTCCATCATTCTTCTCAGGAAAAAAAAAAATATTTGTTTCAATATGCAGTTCTGAAAAATTTTATGATTCCAGTGAAGACCTGACTGACTTTTTGAGTTTACTAGTATTCCTTTTTAACTATCTCTCACAGTCACTCCTATTGTGATTATTTTTCATTCCAGTGTCAGTTACGTTTGCCTAAGAATAAGAACTCTAACTTTGTTGTGTGTGTATCTTTAGTTCCAGTGTGAGGTACTGGGTACATTTCTGCTGAATGATGAGAGACTGAAGAAGGAACTTGCAAGTAAATCTGTGTGGCTCTTTCTCCCGGGTGCTGAGCTCACAGCGTAGTTTAACAATGAGGAACTTTGGGTTAGGGCTCTGTTTGAGTCCTAAGCCAGCTAGTGGGTGTAGGCACAGTGGAATTCTGAAGGGAGTCAATGAAATAATGTGTATCAGAGCTCCATGCACCCTGAGTGTCAAGATAAATATCCAGCTGCCTTCCTGACATATTCCCCCTTAGATATTTTGCAGGAACCTGAAATTCCTATTATTATACCATTTTCTTAAAATTGAATGTAGAAGACAAAATAGTTTTTGTTGTTTGGTGCAATGAGTTTGCTCACTTTCAGAAGGCAATAAAATTTCTAGATGAAGGAATTCGCAGTCTTAAATGACCAGCTTTTTCCAGTTATCCAATATGGAACCTAATTGTAGGACAGTGGCAACCGTTTCCCCACTGTTGCCACCATGGACATGATTAAATATATACTGATAGGAGAAGCAAGCAGTGGTTTGATTTATTGGAGTGTTGTGTTCTTTGAGAGGTTGCCTGTAACATCATTTGAGATGTTTTTGTATTTATTTGTGCGAGGGCACGTACTTCTGCTGCCGCAGGGCTATCCTGTATTGCAGTCTTTGGATCCAATCTCTAACACAGTGCAGACCCCGTAAAGACTCACTGATTGTGTCTTCCCTGCACAACACCTTGTTTCTAGGACATGGAGATTGAATTCCAGATTTGAATTTGTGGTATTGGGATTATTATTATTATTATTATTGTTTGAGTCAGGATTTCACTGTGTAGCCAAGGCTGGCCTGCTCAGCCCCCCACGGGCTGGGGGATTACAGGTGTGCGCCAGCACTGCTGGTGGTAATGGAATTATTGTTCTATTTTTAGGTGGGAGGGGAGGCTGTATTTCTATCAAACTTATGTCTAGGTCGTGGAATTTTAATGAAAGTGCTCTTGAGTAGAAGAGCAAGTTGAAATACATCATTATGTTTTAATAGCAGCTGCTGTTCATCTAGAATTAAAGACTTTACTGCATATTTGCTTAGACGTTAGTAAGCTTGTGCTTTCAAAAACCCTGCAGTACCTTCGGAATTTAGGACATGGGAGGTTGCTTATTAGAAGTCTATGGTTGAAGACAGAGGAATTAATTGAAAATACGTTTTGTTTGTGATAATCACATTTAACTGTGAAGAGAGTTCTCAAGCCTTATGCTCACCACCATCAGAAATGTGTAACTGTGTGGTGTGACATGAAAAGTTTTATCCTCATTTTAGCATGCAGTGATTGACACGTACTGGATAAACAAGAAATTGCTGTAAAATGATCGTATCACTCTAGGGCCAGGGAGATAACTCATTGGCCTAAGTGCCTGCCTGGCAACCGTAAGGTCCTGAGTTCAATCCCTGGTACCCCCCCCCCACAATTGTATTGCTCTAATATATTGCTGATGGGGGGTAAGGAGATAATTGCTTAACAATGGGAGAGAGCTAGAGCGAAGGTGATAAATATCCTTTCCCATGCATCCTTTTTTACCTCATATCTGTCCTTATGAATCGCTCAGCTCATGTTACCGCTAACAGCCAATGTGTTCTGTTTTCTTTTTATGTGCAGAAGTGCCCCAAGTAATAGTTTTTCGTTTAATCTTGACCACAGTAAGAGAGATTTATTTTTATTTAGGCAGCCACTATTAGATCATCCTGAAGTTATTCTAATTTATTCTAGATCTAAGTCTACAAGGAACTATTGTCACACATCTACCTGAATTGTGGCTTTGGTTTAAACCTAGCCAACCAACCAGCCAACCAACCAGCCAAAACAGGGACCTATTCTTCTCTCCTTTTCTTTTGAATTTGAAAGTTTTACATTTACTTAGCTGATTTAAATATTTGCTTGGCTCATTTAAACCAAGAATTGGGAGCACAAACTACTACCCAAGGCCAAATCCATCATCCTCTTCCAATTTTATAAAGTTTTATTGGAACCATCTGGATCCACTTATCTGCATATCATCTGTGGCTGCTTTGATGCTACTAAGACAAATTATTGCAAAGTTGAAAATGATTCCTGTCTAGCCCTTTATAGAAAAAACGTTTGCTAACCCTGATGCACTAAAATTAAAAACGAGAGGAAAAAATATGCGAACTCCATTTAAGTAAGTTTGTATGAATAAAAAGATCACTACACTGTGTCCAAAATTTATTTATAGAATGTTGCCTTCTTTGGGGCAGTATTTTTTCTTTTTCTTGTTTGGGGAATGGAACTCGGGACCCCCTGCTTGTCAGGCAGGTGCTGTGCCACTGAACTGTCACCCTTCCTTAAAATTTTGCCTTGTTTTATCCCGAGGGTTGGTTTATTTGTTTGTTTCCTGAAGACCCCATTGGCAACAGTCTGGATTTTATCCGAAAAGAAGTGACACATTGACCAGGTCCTCTCCAAGCCTCTTCCATGATAGGGTCTGTGATCAACGAGGGGCCTTTGTGGGGTGTGTGTGTGTGTGTGTGTGTGTGTGTGTGTGTGTGTGACCCAATAGCTAGGTGAAGGGGGCTGGGCTGGTAGACTAGTTGCTTCTAGGTGTGGACAAACCAGAGAATTAGAAATGCTTGCAGTCCTGGGCACGCTGTGTATCTACCCTGAAACAAGGTGGCTTAAAAGATGACTGAGAAGTAGAAAAGGTACATATCTCTCCTTTTTCTAGATGGAGGTACTTGAGAGGGTAAATTCTGTCATAAATATGTACTTATACATAGATGTGAAAATATTTTCAAGAATTAGTTTGTTGAAACTGTTAATAGTATTTCTCTGCATTTTTCTTTATTGTAAAGAGCATTAGCTAAAAATTAGGGCAGGGAGGTCATTGTGGAGTAGAGAGGAACTTGGATGTATAGTTTTTTTTTCCATAATTTTAAACTGGGTCATCAATTATTTTGGACATGAAATAAATTTATGAAGATGGTATTGCCTAGAGGCATAATTTATCTATCTCTACTAGCTTTGGATATATTGTTTGTTATTTTACAGTGATGATAATTGTGGTCATCTGTGACCCAGCAGTTAATGTAGTAAATATCACAAATCCATTCTTCACTTCCTTATGTCTTTGAGAGAACATGACACGAGTCCACAGAGAAGCCAGAATGTTCCAGAACATAGTGTTCTTGTTCTGGACTTGGAGTGTGCATAAGAATCCGGAAAGAATTTATAACATTGCTATGATTAACAATACTATGTTTTAGTCTGGCTTTGAGAAGATTTGGTAATAATCAATTTCCATACTTAAGCTAAATTACCTAGGAACATATAAATTCTTCAGGTACAAAATACGGTTCATTGGTACTACTCTACTTAATTCCTAACTTCCCACTTCATTCCTACTCTTTGTATCATATTTTTGGTTCTGAGAACAAGCTTATGACATAGGTACTTAGTGTCTAAAACAACATCAAGTTTTTATTGCCTTTGAACAATGATTATTTTTCTAATTTATATAGAGGATTTTTTTTTTTTAAAGGTAGAATTCTTTTGGCATGTTTGTGTATGTCCAGCATTTAGAGGCTGAGGCAGGAGGATTGCTGGGAGTTCAAGACCACCATGGACTACAGGGGAAGTTCTGCGACAAAAAACAACAACAACAACAATAGAGTATGCGGAATTCACCTTTATAGTTGCTTTTTACTTATATCAAATCTATTTGACTTAACATATTAAAGCAAGATAGTATTCCCATCTTTTAAGTGATACATTATCTTACTTGAATATTATCACTGTTTTCTTGTATACTTCGCTGTATCCATCTTTTCTGATGTTTTGATTATTTTGAGTTTTAATTTAACATTGAGTATGTTTCAATATTTGAGAATATTAATATTTAATATTTGAGAATCATAAAAGTTGTTGAATGGGATATAACTTACAAAGAGCAGTGATTAGGCTTATGCTTAATTTCCCTTTCCTTTGAACATCTTTTTTTTGTCTTTTTGAGACAGGGTCTCACTGCGCAATTCAGGCTGGCCTTGAGCTCACTGTTGTAGCCCAGGCTGGTCTTGAACTCGCACTGATCCTCCTGCCTCAGCCTCCCAAGTGCTGGGATTACAGATGTGTGCCACCACGCCCAGCTTCCTTTGAACATCTTGAGTATAAAGAATATTAATTGAGTCAGAGTAGATAATAGAGGAGAAGCATTCCTTATTTTGCCAACTTACTTCCTCTGGCATTAAGCCTTGAGTTGGAGGTTGTCGAGAAGCCACCCTGTGCTGTCACATTGGCAGCAGGGTCACAGAGTTCCCTGACCTCCTGGTAGTTTGCCTTTTCCCTGCCTGGATGTTGCTTTTTTTTGAAATCCGTTGAACTGGCCATCATTCTGCAAAGCAAAGCTGATACTTCAGTTCGTTTAGAAAAGGGGACAGACTGCAATTCTGTGTTTGGTTCTTGTTGCCTTTTGGTTTGCAAAAATATTTTTAGTTCAGAAAGACCTTGAATTACCTAAAATTGTGAACTTGTTTTGAGTTTCAGCTCTGGCAGATCTCTAGAGCCAGCCAGGGAAGGTAACATCTTGTCCTTTGCCCGCTTCCCCTTTTCGGCTGAATCCTGTAATCATGTATATTTGGAGAACCTGACGGGCTGTATTTTGCTGTTGAGGAGACAGCAGAAAGGTGTGATTATTCCCGTTTGGGAGCAGTACCCACAGTGACATCCTCGCCTGTGTGTAAGCGCCCAGTGCCCAGCGCCCAGCGCCCAGACTTCCTTCATCTCTTTGCCATTTGCTGAGCACTTTACTTACGGGCTCTTGGGGATGATCTCATTTCATGCTCCCAGCAACCCCAGAATGTAGCCATCACAGCTGTGGTCCCTTCCTGACGGGGCAGAGGGACGCTCACAGGATGGCGTGTGCTGGGTGCGCTGGGTACACTGGGTGCAGGAGTGATGACTGCGCAGCCGCCCTGAGTAGAGCTCAGTTCAAGGGCTCAGCTCTTGGGAGCTCTGCGGGCTCGTTTGTCGAGGTGTGGAGGTTTTGGCCTATTTCTTATCTTCCCGGTTTTTATAGTCTTTTCGTAATCTTCTATATCATGTTTACTCTTCGTTGCTCCTGGTTTTGTCTTGAGAAGTTTCCAGAGAATGACTGATGTTGAGACTGGTTACACATCCCCGTGGGCCGGGGAAGGAAGTGATCGCTAGGCAGCTGTGAATGGTCTCAGGTCAAGCACCATTTTTGAAGGCCTTGTTGTCCTGGCCACATTGCGTGGGCACTTTATCAGTAGTGAGGGCAACAATGAAGTAAATAGTGCAACGCTTAATCATCTTCCTGCTCACAGACGGGCTCACTGTGGACATTGCATCCTGAGGAGGGTGTCTATAAAACCGTTAACTCTTTCTTCACGGTGCCCTGGGAAGTGCATGGCTGGGTTACAGAGTAGCTGTAGAATCAGCGTGTGCTCCAGCTCTTCACCTCCAGTTTGGGCATTTGGATTCTTCACTTTATATGTTTGGGGCAGATAGATGGAATGGAAGGACAGCGGGCATGTGACAATCTTTCTAACTAATGCTTATTTTCGTTAAACTGACAAATATTTGATGCCCATCACTTAAACCAGTGTTCCTAACCCTGAGACTCGGTTTAGATGTCTGTGGTACTTGGACAAAGAGAAATGCTCAAAAAAGAAGGCTTCTTGCTTCCACCGCAGCCCATCTTTTTTCAGTTTTCTTCTCCTTCTACTTATAAAATATAGGCATAGAGAAAAAAATCTTCCCTCTGGCCCAGTTAAGTACCATAAGCACCTAATAATACTGCGTCTGCTTTCAGGGTTGTAAATGTAGCATTTCTAAATGAGGTGACGTCTACTAACGAGGAAATTTAACTTTCCTCTGAGGTTTTATCTTTTTAAAATTCATTTTGCCTTCCAAAGGGGTTTATTAGTTTTTGGAATTTATGAAGCAGAGTCTGTTGTATGCTCTGGTGAGCACTTTTCCTGATTCTTCTTACTCATGCTGCCTTTATCTTTGTGTTTCTTTGTCTTTCTCCTTTGTTGCTTTATACTGCTTATAGTCCCAGCTATAAGCAGGCTGAGGCAGGCAGATACTTGAGTTCAGGAATTTGAAGCCATCTTGGGCAACATCGTGAGGCTCTTAAAGAAAAACAAAATTATTATAGATTTTCCTATTACTGTAAGGCAAACATTTATTGATCCCCATGTATATTCCAAACATGTGTGCCAAGGATACAGGATGGATCTTGTCTCTCTAGGGGCATGTTTCTCGCAGGGGAAGGCTTGGGATGACAAACTGTGCAGTGATTCTGAACCAGGCCAGTTTTGTTCTCTATAGGGACAGTGTCTGAAAACATTGGTTGTTGTTGTACCTGGGTATGAAGCAGAGGCAGGAGTGGAGTCAGGGTAAGTGCTACCAGGCAAGTGCTACCTCAACCCTAGTGAGTTGAGGCCAGAGATGCCAACCAGCATTCCGCAGCTCACAGATCTGCCCAGCCCGAAGAGTCATCAGACCCGAGGTGCCAGTATCATCAGGGTTGAGAGCCCCAGAGTGCATGAGTACTGCCGTGTTCCCCACAGTGGCTGTTCTTTTTGTCTGATACTGTTGTGTGGTGGAGGTGTACATAGGTGACCATTGCTCTCCTTCTTTGGTTTCCTGTTCTGTGGAAATTGAAGACAGGCAGAGAGCAGTAAGCGCTGCCACCTGGAAGGTTCGTGGACATCTGGGAAACTACCAGTTGTTCATCTGGCTGATGCCAGAAGCCGAGGGAGAAAGTGGAAAGGCAAGGGAGGAAGTGCCTTGTGCAGGGGCTCCGTTGCCGTTCTGAGGTACTGGCGTCACTCAGAGCCGGCGGGAAACCATGAAGGGGTTCTGGAGGGCCTGGAAGTTCCGTGTGCAGATCTGTCTTTTGGAAGGGTGACTTCAGAGGCTTCAAGGAGCCCTGGCTGGGAAGACACAGCTGAAGAGAAGGAGGCCATTAGGAGCCTGGCTCAATTAAGAGCTTGGCCAAGGAAGTGGAGAAACAGAGGCATTTCTGAGATGCTGAGGCAGTGGGGTTGCTTGCGTGGGGCACCAAGGGGTGGGAGAGAAGCCAGGCGGGGCCCAGCAAGCACAGGCAGAGCGCATCGGCCCTTCTCCAAGGGAAGGTGGGTGAGTCCAGCTGGGCGATGCAGCTGCTCCTGGCAGGGAGCCCAGTGTCTGAGGGCTGCCTGGGCTGCCCACCAGCTCTGGATGCGGCCTCTAGGGTCCCAGGGCGAAGCCATCCAGTCCAGCACACCAGTGCAGAGGGTGGGGGAGAGGAGAGGGATCAGGGCAATGACAGCTTCTTATTGGCAGGGAGGTCCTGTGGACACAAAGTGGCTACTGTGTCACGTCCTCCTGGATACGCGTAGCGGCTTCCAAACAGTGGCAGCGGGGTGATACCTGTCCTTGGCCAGCTGGATTGCTTTTGGTTCTGCTCTCCGAAAAGGCCTCCTTTATCACTGTCCTTTGTGACTCATCGGGGATGGGTGGATAATTTATGTCCCGGCTCAGTGTCACCTCTTTAGAGAGCTTTTGTCTGCCTTCCCAGCATCCAGTTGCTCATTGCCTTAATTGTTTCATCAATAGGACACGTACAGTCTGCAGTTATCTTCTTGTGCCACCAGTGCATTGGGCTGGCAGTTTAGGAGGGTGGGAAGGGCCTGACTGACACATGTTTGGAAGAGTATCTGGCTCCATAAATCTTAAAAAGAATGAGTAAATGAATGAAGTATTGAATACAGAAGAAGGAACAGGTTCTTTTAGTTTCTCATTTAGTGTGAGAGGGAGGAAGGAATTCGGGATTGGATATGATGAGTTTTAGGGACTACCAATAGGAATATGACTGATAGTAATGAACACATCCAGTAGGCCATTATGCACACAGTAGGTACAGATTAAGCACACAGTAGGTGCAGGTGTCTAAGTACCCACTGAACATGCACATGTAAAGCTCAGGAAGGATGCCACAGCAGAGTTAGCTAAGGTTTACCAAGCTCTTACCACCTGCCAGTCCTGTACTGAAACACTGCTATTCTTAGGAAAGTGAATCTATAGATGGATGGAAGAAGCTGAAAATGTTAAATAGTAATGTAAGAGGCACTTCTCAGAAGAAGCACCGGGCAGGGAGACAGGAGTATGATATCGAGAATCTGAGGAGAGAGTTCAGGGAAGGGGTTCAGAGAGGTTAGGGAAGTGTTGGTGGACTTCAGCCTCAGAAGAGGAGATGGCTGAGAGCTGCCTGAAGAGAAGCTGGAGGGGAGGTAGGTCGCAGGCTTGGGAAGTAGAAGTGGCCAATGCGGAGGACCCAGCTGAGGGGGGAATCTGAGAGTATAGTGAAGAGAGATCACGCTTTCTTTGTCGTTCTTGTTTTCCCACAAGCCTTCTGAGCTGCCTGTTCTATAACTGTCTCAGTGGAGCAAGAGGCAGCAGAGTCTTGCTGGCTGCCACATTGCTTCCTGGGTACATCTCTTGGCAGCTGAAAGGCCTGGAACCAGGGGAGCTCTGTGGGCCAAAAGCCCGGATGCAGCCGCCATTAACAGCGAGGGCAGAGGTTCTCTGAGAGACTGTTCCTTTACTGCTTTACCTCCATAAGTGGTTGGTGGTGCATTCTTCCAAGCTGTCCTGGCTGCCTGTGGGTGCTTCCCCTCATTCTACTAAGCCTAGAGTTCTTATTGCATCAAAGTCAATTCTTACGAGTAGCCAGGGTTCTAGTAGTTGACATGGGTTAGCACTGTCTGCAGCTGCTTTAGTTAGGAAAACCTAATCCACGTGTTTTGTGTGTGTGTGTGTGTGTGTATGAGACGGGTCTCACTTTGTACTTCAGGCTGGCCTTGAACTCCTAGTGATCCTCCTGTCTCAGCCTCCCAGTGTTGGGATTAGGGCTATGTCCCCTCATGCACAGCTTTCGCACATATATCTTATGAATTGAAAATGTGCATCAACATTCTCTTCTTTTTTTGGTGACAAGGATTAGTTTTCTGGCTGATGAAATAAAGATACTATTTTTGGAATGTATTGTCCAAGTATAAAGTGTCCCTTGAACTTCCTAATATGTGAACTAAAACTTTTTACCTTGTGTGAGATTTTTCATATTTATATCTGGTTTTAATGTGCCTAGGGAGTAAAAGCAGATTAAGAGACTGAAAAATAAGTATTTTTTCTCTTGCTGCTTCTCAAAGGAAATATTTGACAGATTTTAAAAAAAGAAAATGAGCCAAGTTGTTTATTGAAAAACTGTTTCCCATAATTTTTATTGTAGACTCCGGAGCCTAATATGTCATCTTTTTGGATGATTTGTTTAAAACAGAGAACAAAGTTATGTTATTCTATGAAAATTGATGTCTGTGAAATTTGTTATCTGTAGTTTTTCCTTGTACAAGTAGCCTTGTTCATCAAAGGTGAGAGTTTTGCTCTCCGTGAGGAACAACCAGTCAAAATACCTCAACCAGACAGCTGGGTCCTCGAAAGCAGAGCCAGTGTCTGGACCAGCCCAGGTCTGGAGCTGGGAAAGACTGGGTAGGGAGGTTGGTGGGACACGAGAGTGACACAGAGGGACATGCTCTTCACGGCCTGCTGGGGGCCTTGGGTTTCTGGCCACACCAGGCGGGTGACGTGTGTGATATGGAGGGCTATGGTCGGCTCAGCTGGGTGCAGCCCTTCTGGTATTTGTAACATTTTTAGAGTTCGCCAGAGACTTCTGCATGCACTATGCTCGTCAGTATTGACTGCTTTTGAAATGAAAACTAGTAAAATTTAATGTAAGAATTCACTAGGAATACCAATAATGAATTTATTAACTCTTACTGAAATTGCATCCTTTCATGAAAATGAGTATAATTAAAAAAAAAAAAAAAAAAAAAAAAAAACTAGTGAGAGAAGTGTCATTGCTGTGCGTTTTTGTCAGTCTCCTGAGTGTCTGGCTTCATTGAAGGCAACTAGAGTTTCACACTAGCTTCTGTATTCAGCCTGTTAGTTAAAATATTTGACGATAGGTCGTGAGAGGTTGAGAATGAAAAGACAAATTACATCTTGCTAGTATTAAGAAAATAATTTTGGGTTCATGGAGTGCTGAGAAGATTTGGGGAGCTTCCTGGGATCTACCTGTACCACACTTTGAGAACCACTGGACCAAACTATGTGTTTCTTGGGGATGGGGACCGCTGTGTTGGGTGCTGGTCTTCTCTCCAGGCTGGGTACAGTGGCCTGGAGGGTGCCCCCTTGAATGTGTGTGTGGTTCCCTTTTCCCTGTGTAGTTTCCCAGAAGGATGCCCCCCAGGCCCGGGCTGCAGCTCCGTGTCCTGCCGCCTGCCCCTTGGTTAGTCATGCGGTAGGAATCCTCTGCCGCTTGGACTTGGTGCCGTGGAGGCGCCACTGGGTTCTTTTCATGGTGCCTGGTGACATTACAGACTGGTTACAAATCAAGATAAGTAGTTTAGGAAAAAACACTCTTTTTTTCAATACAATGAATTCTAGGAAGTCTTGGAGGTTGCTGGGAGAATCTAGAATTGTTTCCTGGAAACAGAGTGGAAAGTCTACAGAAGTTTTGGGGTCTGATCTGGTGACTCTGATCCACTCCCACTGAGGGAGCCTGCGCTGTCTTCAGGTCCCGCAGGTGCTGGGAGAGCGAGTGGAAGGCAGTACTGGGGTCTCTGAAGTGATAGTATTTTCATTTGTCAACCAGGTTACTGTTCTCAAGGACAAATACAAAGTTAGGCTGAAAGTATGCATAGCAGTTGTATTAACGTTTTAGACGTTTGGTGAAGTGTAGGTCCTATTTTGAAAATTACATGGTGAATTTTGTGTGTGAGACAACCATGTGTACAAATGACAGCATCTGCATCGGAACAAATGTATCAGTTACATCAGGAAAAAAAAAAAAAAAAACTTCAAAAACATAGCATAAAGACGTTGTGTCTGCTTTACCTGAGGGAGGGTGGCATTTTCCTAACTGCTTGTCCTTCGGGCGCGTGAGTCATCGTGGTACACTCTTACTAACAGTCTCTGAATTTCTCTCTCTGTCCCTCTCTGCTGGGCCGTGTATTGCTGCCTGTAGCGCTTCAGCATGGAAGGGATCTCAAATGTCATTCAGAATGGCCTCCGCCACACCTTTGGAAATTCGGGTGGAGAGAAACAGGTGCTTAGTTATCCTTATTTTCCTCATTCTCTGCTTTTTGCATTTTTCTGTGTTAGTGGAAATCCTGAAAGCTTTACTAATGCACTAAGACCACTGCTTGAAAGGTTATTGTCTGTATAGCCCTAGTGCTGAGCAGAATTTCTCTTTGGGGAAAAGCGTTTTCCAAATTGGACAGAAAGCTAATACGTAGGACACATTTCAGAGCTCCGTTTCTCACTCCTGCCTTTAAACGAGTAGGTGTTAACATACTGGCACAATAGATTGCATGTGTAGAAAAATCCTTTTGTGACGCTAACCAGAACATGCTAATGTAATTCTAAAAATCTGGGAAATAGGATTTCATTTTGGGAGGAAGAAAGCTAGATGTTGATATCTGTGACATTAGAGTTTCAGGTAAAAAATATGTAAGGAGTATATTTTAACTTCTATTAAGTGAAAAAAATTTTTTCTAAGGTTTTGGGGCTTGAACCTAGGGCCTTCACACTGAGCTACATTCCCATCTGTTTTTAAATTTTGGAGACAGGCTCTTATTAAGTCACCACGTTTGTCAGTCTAGGTTTGAGCTTTGGATCTTGCTGCCTCAGCCTCCCAGAGGGCTGAGACTGTCGGCCTGTGCCACCATGCCGGCTTAACTCATGTGTTTTTCAAGCACATGATGAGGTCAGCCAAGTCAGTTGTCTACCAAGTGAGCATGAGATGGTATTTAAAGGAAGTTATATGTCAATTGTGTGGCATTTGATTTAATTTACATTTTTGTGCAGTGATTAAAGTGTTATCATGAACACAGGCAACAACAGCTATGCTAACAAATGTAATTAAAATTACCTCGTACCACTTGAAGTTTAACCTCATAACTCTGAAGTGGAGATTAAGAAGGCTTAGAGACTGTAGCCCCTTCGGTAGCTGAATCCAATCCCTAGTTGCTGCTGAAGGTTCTATGTGCCCTTGAAGGGAGCATTTGATATTAAAGAGGGCAGACTCACACTGATCTTTACAGTTTATAAAGGGGACTTACGAAGGGATGGATGTATTCTAATTTTTAATTTAGTACCACTCACTCACCTCTCAACCCATGAGATGGAAAAACAACTTCTCAAGATGGAGAAATAACTTCTGTGCACATAGTGGGCGGAGAGTGCTGAAGTGGGGATTCCTGGTGCTTCTCCAAGGGGCACAAGTAGAGCCCCTGCAGAATATCTGTCTGGATTTTGGGGAAGTTCTTTACAAAGAAAACTAGCTGGTTGTACACTTGGCCCTTACTCTGGAGAAGTCTATTCTAGAAAGGTAGTGGGACACTTAAGTTCCTTAAAGGTAGGACGATTCACTTTTACTACTTTTCTGGACCTAGGGGTTCAGTTATTAAACAATCACTGTTATCTTGTTTTTCAGTTAGGACTGCTCAGCTCAGTGTGGGTTGGGAACAGAGCGGAGGGCTAGCATATAGGAGCGAGGGTGGGTTGGGCTGAGGAGACTCCGAGGGCAGAGCTTTCTCCAGCGCTGTGTGCCCATGGCCTCAGCTGTGTTTTGTGGTGAGGTGGTGAGAACAAGGTGGTCTGGACAATAATTTTTGGGTGCTGCTTTCCTGTGATACAGTTGTAGGACAATTCTGCTGCTTGTGGGCCTCTACAGATAGGGAATGAGGCAGTTTGTCTTGATTTGAATCATTAATATTTACTATTCATTCTCCCTTTAGGCCATTTTCTCCTTTTACTTTTCTCATTTCCTTTAATTTCTAAAAACACTTGTAAATACTTACACAGTAATTTAAAATAGTAGCACTCATGCGCTTCTGCAGTGATTCGATAAGTGAGTCTGTTAACTTATGAACGGGTGGCATGTTAACTACATTGACTATTCTGTCTGCCAGGATAAGAATGGTTTTAAAAAAGAATTATTTGATTGTTGGAAATTATTGTGTATGTGCATAACAATTTAAATTGTGTTTTTAGTTTAATTATAGTTTTTAAAAGGTGTTGAAAAACATACAAGGAGACTGGGGAGATAGCTCAGTGGTCTAAGCGCCAGCCTGGCATGTGCAAGGACCTGAGTTTGATCCCTGGTACTGCGTGCTGTGCTGGTCTTAGAACCCTGGGCGCACAGTGCCTGCCCTGAAACCAGATGTGGCAGTGCACTCCTGTAATCCCATCGCTGGGGAGGCCGAGACAGGAGGATCACTATGAGTCCGAGCTGCATAGTGAGACCTGTATCAAATCAAATCAAATCAAATCAAATCAAATCAAATCAAATCAAATCAAATCAATCAATCATACAAGGAGAATGTTAGATAAGACTGAAAATGGACAAATTTAGGAATTTCTCCTCAGACCTATTCCAGTGAGATTTTTGAATAATTAAAATGCAAAAAAGTGGTTCCTTATGTGGACACAAAGCTTGTGTTAAGTGAATAGATGGGCAAAAGAAGACGCTCCGTCTGGCTCTGCGCAGGCCTTGCCTGTGTTCTCAGTACCACAGCAGCCCACATTTCATGTTGTAAAGTAGACCTTATAGTCACTGTATGAACTTTTTTGCAGTTTAAGTTAATTCAGGTTTAATGATGCTTTTGTTTTTTTAACTTGGCAGTATTTGACAACAGTCATTCCTTATGAGAAAAAAAATGGACCACCATCTGTTGAAGATCTTCAGATATTAACAAAAAGTGAGTAAAGATAAAATTAAATTGCTACGTAATTTGCTTTTGCAGGTTCTTAAATCCTTAGTTTTCGTTGTCTAGCCAATTGTCTTGGTTTGTTAGTATTGGACAGTAAATGAGGGATGTCATTTTTATTAGAATGAAACAAAAAAAGGTCAGAACATTGGGCTGTGTGGGATAGTTCAGTGGTCTAAAGCACCTGCTTAGGCAACTGCAGAGACCGAGGTTCAATCCCCGGCACCACATGCTGAACCAGCCCTACCCCCAGGGCAGGCTGAGCCAGGTATAATTTAAATAAATTAAAAAAAAAAAAAAGGATCAGAACATCAAGCACAACACTAACGCTAGTGTCCCAATTCATAATTTTTCTGTTTGCCTTATTTTTTGAAATATTTATGAGGTAAAGGTTTGGAAAGAAGTGCAACTTGAATCTCTAGCAAGATGCCTGTGTACCTCATACAGCTGTGGCTGCCAGTAACTGATTAGGAGAGATTTAGGGAAAGCACACTCCTTCTTTATGAATGTAGAGCCCCAAGGTGGTGGTTACAGGCAGCATATAAATTGACGGTGACATTTTAAGAACACACATTTATTCAGCAAGTGTTTGGTGAAGGCCTGCTCTCTGCCATTTTCTTAGCACTTGGGATGCCTCAGTGACTAAAGGTAGTTCGCTTTCTAGGAGCCTGCATTTTAATATAATTCAAGAGATTTAAATATATATTATGTTTGGTTTATTGAAGGATCATGGCAAATGAGCATGCAATTCTGGTTCTATCCCTCTTGTTTTCAGGGCTTCTCCTAGAAATCACTTAACCTCTCTTCGTCCCATTGAAAAATGAGTGTGACAATATTGATCAGTTTACCTCACAGTGAATGAACCCTGTATGATGTGGAGTGATTCATGGCCCTTAAAATGAAGGCATTGAATTTGCTGCTCACCTAAGTTCTTTCTAATTGTAAATATGGTAATGGTTCATTCGGAGTTGTGAGCGCGCCTCTGACAGACAGGTTTCATGATTGATAGGCATGGGGGAGGGGATGTGGGCCCAGTGTTGTACTCACCACCTGCCTGCCTGGCAGCACTATTCTGGTGAACTACTTTAAAAGCCTTCTGTACTTATGTATTGTTAAGTCGAGGGACACCAACCAGTCCAAGTTAAAGAATCAAGCCAGCCCCTAAATTTTCAGGAAGAGCTTGTCCAACGCCACATGGAAGATGGTTAACTATGGGGCTAGGTCCCTGGCAGTTCTGCTTTTAAGAATGCAAGTTTTCCCGCCCTCAGGGCGGGCTGAGCCAGCCAAGAAAATAAGTGAATAAACAGAGGCTCTGAAATAAGAAAAAAAAAAAAAAAAAAAGACTTCTTTGCCGGGCGTGGTGGCTGACGCCTGTAATCCCAGCACTCGGGAGGCTGAGGCAGGAGGATTGGTGCGAGTTCAAGACCAGCCTGGGCTACAAAAGTGAGCTCAAGGCCAGCCTCAACTGCATAGCAAGACCCTGTCTCAAAAAAAGACAAAAAAAAAAAAAAAGAATGCAAGTTTTGGATTGGTGGTTTTTAAGTAGATGCTAAAACTCTCTAAAACATAGTTGATGGTGAAAGTACTGAACGTAACAGCCCTCCAAGGAAGGGAGCGCATTGCTCGGAGGCTGGGAATTACTGAGAGGCCAAACCAAATCATTGCACTTCTTTGGAATGTCCTCTGGGCGATGCCTAGATGATGTCCTCCTAGGCTGACACAGTTGGAACTTTTGGAATCTTTGCTGAGGGAATGTCAAAGTGAAGACTGTTACTGGAGGGTATCATCGTGAAGACAGTAGAGAAGGATGGCTTTTGCTTTGAAAGTGAAAGTAATGGTTAGCTCTTGAAAGCTGGGAGAGGGCTTGGACCCCTTCTGCCACCATATGGAGTTGAAACTCAGATGCCCTGTGGAGACAGCAGCGTTTGCAGATGTGTAAAAGCTCTTAGCAGGTCACAGATGCCCTGATAGCAGTCATCATGAGAATTCTATTAGTGCTATTTGTAATGGTTAATACTAGACACTTTTAGAGGTCCTGCACATCTGTAACTTAGTCTTCATCATCAGGCTTTGACATCTAATTGTTATCCTCATCTTTCAGATGAGGAGCTTGATGCACAGAGCAGTTAAGTCTCAGAAGTCAGGAACTAGGAGGGCCAGAGCCTGAGCCTAAGAAAGCTGCCTTAGTAGTTACACTGTGCTGCTTGGCACGTATCTCAGGAAAATAGCGGAGTGCTCTCACCAGGGTATGTTGGAGGAAGTCTGAACGGGCAGTAGCTGTACAACATGCTCGTGCGAGCTCGCTTTAGCAGCGCCTATACTAAATACTTGTTGATGAGTTTATCTTTACCTAAACGATTGGGTTTAAAAACCCCAAAGCAAACCATTATACCGAATGGCTGATTTTTTCAGTTTTGGTCTTTCTTAAGACAAACTCGTCAGGCTGGCGTGTAGCACAGCAGTATACTTGCCAAGCATGTGTGAGGCCCTGGCTTCGATTTGTAGCACCAGCAAAACAAGGCAAAACACAACAACACAATAGAACACAACGCAGTGCAATGCAGCAGTCAAGTCAGGTTCCCTTTAGGATGAGGTGAGCCTCCCTGGTTCCTCCCCAGGGGAAAAGGAAGAGTAAACTCTCTTCAGTTTCTGCAGCTCACAGCATGGACAGTGCCAAGGTCCTCCTGGTCCTCATGGTAATTCACTGTCTAGCATTTCTTCGGATGAACTGGAGGTGTCCTATAAATAGCCCAGTTTTCTCCTTTTTTGCCACCAGTGTTTTAACATTTTAAATCGGGAAGTAACTCTCGAGAGTTCTTAAGTTTAACATTTGCTTTTTATTCTTTACCCAGAAAATAACCTTTAATTTGTTTTTCATTAATATTAAGACAACAGTATTTGAAAGCAAATATTACTTTTGATCTGAGTTTTAAGTTGTTCTCTCTCTCCTCTTCTCCTTTATTTTACAGTTCTTCTTGCCATGAAGGATGATAGTGAGAAAGTTCCGAGTTTGTTAACTGACTATATTCTGAAAGGTGAGTGTTAAAGGGGCATGTGTACAGTGGCTGGGGAGTTCTGGTTAGTCAGTGAAGCGCATCCTCTTGCTAAGAGTCAGTGTCATTTCTAAAAATGTCATAATTTTACTAATCTTACTGTTCGGTGTGAGGATGAGCAGGTGACTGGCATGTGTTGTGAACAGCGGTGCTGTGTAACATGCACCTCCCGTGAGGTCCTGGGCTGGCAGTGTGGGCCGCAGCTGATCGTGAACACGGAGTGAAAGGCCATTAGTAAGGCACTGGCTTAGTGACATGGGTCTCAGAGTAGAGCTGTGGCCCGTGGGTGGCCTGAGGAGTGGTCTGTGTTGTCATAGGCGCAGCAGAAAAGGACGGATCATCAGTGGGGACAGATGGAGGAAATGGCTAACCAGTTACCAGTTTCAAAGGGGACACCAGAGAGATTAGTGCAGGGGCTGAGGGGGAGGAGGGAATCAACTTTCAGGCCCTCAGGGGTGAAAGGTGGATCATCAGTGTTAGGAGCAAGATCAGGGTTACGGAAGAGAGCGAGGGAGAGAGCTCAGCAGTCTAAGCCCCTGCCTGGCAAGCTCAAGGACCTGGGTTCAATCCCTGGTACTGCATGCCATGTCAGCCCCCAGAACCAGGCATGGCGATGCATGCCTGTAGTCCCAGCACTGGGGAAGCTGAGACAGGAGGGCTACTGTGAGTCTGAGATGCACAGTGAGACCCTGTACCAAACGAATGAATGAATGAATGAATGAATGAATGAATAAAACAAGGTCACAAAATGGGAACCTTGGAGGCAGAGGCAGTTGAGGAGTTAAGGAAGTCACTGCTGAAAGTGTGGGTGATCAAGAGGGGGCCGAAGCCAAGCAAATACTTTTCAGTGAATTTTTTTTTTTTTCTTTTTCTTTTCAAGCAGCAGCGATTTAGCACAGCAGATTGTGAGGGCATCCCAGAGTGCATCCGTTGCGCTCAGCCATCTGGGGGCTCTGCCCCCTTCTGGGAACAGTGTTCTCTGTATTCTAAGGAAGGTTGGGATTTGTTGTTTGGAGCATTTCAGTATTTCTGATGCACCTTTTCTTCACCCATAGCTTTATAAACAGCAAAGGGGCTCAAAGTGAATAGTGCATGTGTACTAGTTAGGAGCCTGGATAGAAACTAAAAACCCAAGTTAGTTATTAGTGGGGTTAACCAGGGTAGAAGACTGTAGGATCACTGCTTTTGAATACACTGTTGTTTTTCTGATGGGTGGCTTATCTCCCTATTAAATTCTGATTTTTTTTTTTTTTTAATACCTGACATCTTTGTTTGCTTTTTGTGTTTTGCTAGCATTGGTATGAAAGCTGGATTGTTCTGAGGTTTGTTCTCCTAGATGTGGAACAGGAATGGGACAACACAAAGGACATGTCTTAGTTTTCAATTATAGTGGAATCCCTAGGGCGCTGCCAGGTCCAGAGACAGAGTGCACTTGGGTAGAATTCTCTGGCTCTCTTACCATTTGTCTGCGTGCAGTCACATTAGGTCCCTGAGATCACAGTGCTTGAGGGGGCAGGGAGGAAGTGATTCTTAATTCTTACCTAACTCTGAACACCGAGGACTGTAACTGTAACCCCATCCCGCATGCCTCAGGGAGGCAGCACCCGGCTCCTTCTGCTCAGGCTCAGCTGCTGGCTTCTGTCTGTGACTCGATTCCATCTCTCCTTTCCCTGCTTCCGAGGAGCTGTTGGCTGTGCATGTGTGATGCTTTTGTCCTGGGTTTGTGTCATGAGGACCAGGTGGAAAGGACGCTGGGCTCACTCGGGCAGTGATGGAAAATGCAAAGGCTGTCTGGTCTGGGAGGGTGGGTCTGATGTAGGTAATTTAAAACATTCTTTTCTACCTACTCTTGAAATGCATGACCTCTCAACCCCCTGGGAGGAGGATTTGAGGGGAGAATACTCCTTTCCCTTGTTCTGCTGGTCTCTGTCAACCCAATATAGATGCATGGCTTGGCTGTCTAAATGTAATGTGCTGGCTTACATATTTTTCTAGTGCAATGTTAGAAGTGAAAGAAGGTGAAGTGGCTTCATATGGCAGAGGACAGTGGGTGTTGTGTGGGCTATTTCAGCACCTCCCGAATGGCCCCCTACAGCCTGGTGCTCTCAGCCCCCTCTTTGACCATAGCGCCAAAGCCCAGAAATACATGTATGACTGTTTCTGTGCTGACTCTAGGTCAGAGAAAAAGCTGTGCACACAATCTCTCACCCTTCTTTGACTTCATGCGGGAGCCGGTGTGCTATGTTACAGACCTCGTGGTACCCAGCTAAAGTTATGGGCTCGTCGATCTCTAGGTGATACCCTCTGGACATGGCCTTTGAGTGTCTCATTTCTGGCAGGTGCTAATGTGTCTTGAGAAGACTTCTCATTGTTGGGTGTTGCCTCTTAGAACATTTAAAAAGTTGACTGTTACGGATCCTTGCATTAACATTTAGTTCTCATCACTTAAGATCCCCGCTGCTTTTTATATACATACAAAATGTATATAAAGTAAACATTTGGGGCTGGGGAGATAGCTCAATAGAATAAGCACTTGCCTGGCAAGTGCAAGGTCCTGAATTCAACATTTGGTATGGCAAAAACAAAACAAAATTAACATTTGATATACATGTATACAAGATACATTTCTTCCTAAAAGTTTCCTTTCTTCTTCTAGTTCTGTGTCCAACCTAAACGAGCATTACTTGAAGAACAGCTTTATCTTCTATGGACTACAAATTTATTTTCTATAATGTCATTCTAAAAGTTGGCCAGCACGTCCTTCCTGAGGTCGGAAACCAGCACCCTTGAACTTGGGTTTGTGATGCAGTATTAACAGATCATGACTTCACTAATGCTTTGTTATAGAGCCAAGAGAACTATGGCATTCCAATCCTAGAGATGGTTTTTGGTAAATCTAATTATGAACTGCTCTCTGAACAGAGAGTGTAATATTTCTTGGGCATGTGCAGTTTCTAGTGCGCCCCTTTGAGTTTCTATGGCTTTCTACTTTTCTTTCTTTTTTTCTTTTTTTGAGACTGTCTCACTATGCAGTTTGGGCTGGCTTTGTGCTCACTTTTGTAGTCCCAGGCTGGTCTTGAATTTGAAGAGATCCTCCTGGCTCAACCTTCCGAGTGCTGGGACTATAGGCATGTGCCATCATGCCCAGTTTTGGGGCTGCATGGTGGGCATCTATGGCTTTCTACTTCTGAATTGCACTGAAAAACTAGCGTGAAGCTTTGAGAGATTTATGTTGTAGCTATTCTTCAATGACAGCAAGAATACACTGGTTTTTCTAAGACAATTGCCAGTCTGAGTATTATGTACCAATATTGTCCAGAGACCAAAAGTGAAATTTGTGCTGTTTTGAAGATGCTGCATGAGAATAAGCCCGACTTTGGCTTCCTGGTGAGCGCCAGCCTGGGCGCAGGACCCACCTGGCAGCCTGCTGCTTGCTTTCCCACTGTTCACTTCCGCCACAAGGTAGCCACTGTCAGCCTCGGGCTCAGCAGTGTTAGTGTTCTCTGTGTGTGTGTGTGTGTGTGTGTGTGTGTGTGTGCGCGCCCAACGAAGTGTACTTTAAAAGGAGCTCGTATCCTTCATGGTGCTTAAGAAGCTATGCTGCAGCACTGCCTGTGTACAGCCCCACGGCGGCTCTGCTTCTTGTCCCCGTGCTTCCGTTTCCCATCTTCCCTGTAGGACTGATTGCGGGCACAGCTACTCACGGATACATCATGTACCCTGTTGCCAGTTTTGATCAAGTTGATGGTATTTAATAAATGTGGAAATTATACACTCTTAAGAGCCCCTAGTTTCTGTTTCTTCCCCCCTTGTGGTTCTACACTCTTGCACTTAATGCCACAGTGTCTGTCACTGAAGTACAAGCTAGAGAAGTCTGGCTTAGCCCCACGATGCCGAGGAGGAATTCCCTATTGTGCTGAGTTGCTGTGGAATGAGAGACATCCTGCTTTTTCTGGGGCTTTGAGAGTCCCCACAGCGGTGCCACCATCCTTGTTGACTTGAATGGGTAAGGAGTCTACATGGGACACCTGCATCAGGGGACTTGTAAGTTCCTCCTTGGCCTTGCTCACTGAGCACCTCGACTGAGCAGCAGGTGGCTGTGTAGTGTGATGTTCAGGTGGCATTTCAGGGATCTAAGGGTTTGTGCAATTTGAAATAGTTTCCTTGTTTTTATTAGTCTTAGGTGATAGTGAATATGTGGAACTTGTCGCTTCCCTTTGAATTCATGAGGATGTATACTTACACGTTATTCATCATTTAAATCTGGTATGAATTTGTAAGAAAGTATGCCTTGTATAAGAAATGCAGCTTTAAAAGATATACAGTACAGCAAAAAGTCCTTGGGAAATGTTTCCTGAAGGGATTCGACGGTGGCCTGTTTGGATCACTGTCCAGGCACCTGAAGTGTGTGAGAATAGACCTACTTTTCCCTGTCTGCTCAGAGTCCCCTTGTAATTACTGATCACTGATTGTGTTTGATAAGCACCTCTTCACTAATAAGTGGCTGTAGGTGTTCCCGTCACACTCCTTTCCCTGAACATTTGAGATAGGTTGGTTGTACATTGAAAATCAAATCCAAAAGGCTTTGGTATCTCAGAGTGTTTAAGCACCAACATGTGCTACAGATGAAACATTCCATACCTCGCTTTAGGTGACAGCCACAGCAAACGGAGTGCCACCAACAGTACTGTATGAATTACCATTAGGTTATGTGTAGAAGCTGCATAGGAAACCTAAGTGCATTTTGTGTTTCTGTTTGGGTCCCACTCCCAACATGTCATCATGTGTATGTGAAAATGTTCTAAAATCTAAGGATATCAGAAGCACAGAGCAGTTTCGACCTGGCTGTCTCGGTGCCCTGTACTCACGCACTGTTTTGACAATGGCTTCTTGGGAAGGGTACCTGCCAAGGAGGAAATGCTGCTGTGACGCTGAGGTGTGCCGGACTGAGTCTCGACAGTACCATTTGTCTTTCTGATCCCAGGTAAGGAGTTTTTAGAAAGTTCCATTTGAATTTGATTTTGACTGTGTTTATTTGCTGCCAACAATCAAGTTGCAAATCTTTTCGTTTCTGAAGAAAACAAAAGCAAACTAGAACTACAGTGCACTCCAAGTGCCATATATCTGTTTTATTCTTCAGGAAATTATATTTGTTTTTGTTTTACAAGAGCACAACAGGAACCAAAGTAAAAGAGTAATAGATACAGCACTCAGGATAAATCATATCTTTAAAATAATAGAAAAATTTACACCTTGTCCTATATCCTGTTAGTATTTTCATATGGCCATGATTGAAAAAACAAAAAGCAAGCATTTACAATTTTTTTGGATAAAGACTTTTTGTGCCAGGAATGGATTAATTGTCAACAAATTTTTATACTAATCAGACTGATAGAAATCTATTTTGGTAACATATCATTAACAAATTTATTTTGGAAACATAAAAATATTGCCCCTTGATAATAAATCTTTTTGTTCCTCTGATGCAAACAGCTACAACACCTTTTTCATTTTTCTTTTTGATATTCTAAGACAAAAAATGGTTAATCTTCAGATTAATAAATTAGGTCATTATAATAATAAATTAATTTTTTTTAAAGTTCAGCAACCTCTGTCCAAGTATTTACAACAATACTTGAAAGTTCCTTTACAAAACAGAACACATTTTCTTTTCACATTAAGCATACTGGGTATCTGTGTCTTTTACAACAAGCATTTTTAAAAGAAAAATCAATGCACAAATGGGTCATTAGTATAAAAGTGCTAAGAGCTGTTTGAAAAGTTAACACCATAGTATACAGTCCTATCTGAGGCCAACGACAACAAGCTTCCCGCTTATTGTGGACAATATTCCAGTAGTTGTTTCAAACACTTGTTTGAAAAAAAAAAAAAAAAAAATCCAGGAGCTGATTAGTGATGCAGATAAAAACTGCCATCAATATCTCTGGCTGGTGAGCAAATTGAAAACCAACTGAAAGCAAATCCAATGAAGAAGACTGCAATAAAGGATTATCTTCTCCACAGCAGGTATGATGCTGGCTGTTCAAGGTGCGCGCACACGCGCGTGCACGCACACATACGCAAACACACATACACTCAAACCACAAACATCTTCCCAATTAAGTTGCAGGTAGAATGAGATTTTTGTGTTATTCAGAAACATCTGTAAGTGATCAAAAGCATTAATATGGAATGCCTGTTTATCTGCCTTTGTTCTGGTTAAAATCTCATAAAAATACATTCAACAGGAAAACATAAATTGTATGTGTATAAATATATATGCAGCATATATATATTATATACACATGCACACAAATACTTTTGTTTCTTGAAGCTTAAGATAGTTACATAAATATTCCTATAATTGCTAAAGTTTAAAGAGGCATAATTTTTTTGAGCTTCAACAAAGGTGCTTGAATAATACACAATTAAAATGAAGTAGTTTCTATTTTGTAGAATCATTCTATAATAAGGAAAAAAAAGTCCCCGAATAGTCTTTTTTAAAAAAAGTTTCTTCTTAAGCTAGAGCTTTGACAAGAACTATGAACAACCAACAGAACAGAACAAAGCAACAACGAACAATGAGGTTTTAGCCCCTGGAAATGCCTGGTGTCCCTTACCCGCTCCCTCCTTCCTGCCACGCTGCTGTAAGAAAAGCTCCAGTGCTCACATCAAGAAATGACTTAGGTCTTGTTCATTTGCTGTCTCTCCTAGGAACTGGCTGATTGGCTTGGAAGAAAACAAAAGCAGCAAGAAAGTACAGCTGTGTATATCCTTAATAACCCGCTTTAGAGCAGTGCTGCCATCTCGCATTTCCCTGGCTCGCTCACTGCCCACTGCAGTCATGACTGTATAGAAAAGAGACTTGTGGCTTTAGACCTGGGATGGCTATCAAGAGTTCCGATGCACTCGTCTGGTTGTTCTAAGGTGGTTATGGCAGCTGGGTCGCAAGGCCTTTTCTGTTTCCTGTCCATTCCGGCCTGGGCTTTGTAGCAACCAGTGAAACCTTCAGGGCAACAGGAGGAACTCCCCGTGGGCCACTGAACTGCTTTTGTTCTACCGGATTTCTCCTCGAGCCAAGCTGACCAATATTTCTTCCCAACACCCCCCACCCATTTCCCCAACCAAAATCACTGTCCCCACCCCCGAGAATCTCTACAGCTATATTACAAGCACATATACCTTAGCAACTTTAAAACTTTGGTTCTAAGAAACACTTGGTCAGTTACCTTGAGGAGAAGTGGGAGGAATGCTTGTTCTGCACACTGCTGTAGGCAGAGCCCATCCCAGTCAGTTCTTAGCGCTGTACACCAAGTCACAACCCATTGCAATCCACTAAGCAAGTGCACAGGTCCTAGTTTAAAAGCAGATTTGCTGATTTCTGTCTTTTAAAACCTCAACCATGTGGACTTTCTTCACACAGTTTGGTAGAAATTGTCTGCCTGTAGATGGTTCTGTTTTTGCATGCTGTAGAAGCCACTGAATCTTGCATCGGGTTCAGCAATTCTTAGCATTCTCTGGGAACTGTCCACCTGGACACGGGTTCCTTTCTTGCAGTTCACAGATACCAACTGGTTATTTAAGGAAGAAGGCTATTTAGTGAGAAGATGGAAAAAAAAACAAAAAACCCACAGAGGATTAGTAGTCTTATATTCCTTAAATGTACACATGCTTAAGACCTAACCAGGTGAGATAGCAGCTGCTCAGTTCCCTGTAGGTCACAGCCTGTGGGTGTTGTATCTTACTGTAGCTCTCCCTAGGCCTCTATTGATGAAGCTGTAACGTAAGTAACTTCAAACCCTTGAAGCAAAGGCTTGTGTCTAAGAGTGCTGAAATACCAAAGGAAGGTGCCAAGCAGGCAGACTGAACACACAGCTCTACTCCGTAAGGCTGAGGCTGTGCACAGGCCCTGCCCAGGGTGCGGGCAGCATCTCACGCTCTTTAGGGGTGGGTCTCTCTTCCCAGCTTTGGATGGAGACATTTGTGCACTGCTCAGCAGTGACCCAACCCAACCCAGTCTGAGCCCAGAACAGAGGATGGGCTCCATGCAAAACAGAAAATCTGTGGCAGGAGAACTACCTCACAGAAATCTTATATGGAAGTTACATATGCTAAGTTGGATATGACACTCAGGATTCTAATTCTTAATTGTATGATTTTTAAAAATACAAAAGGTAGAATGACAGTGGTAAGAAATTATTACTTTTTCCCTTATTACAGTTTTATCTCTTTAAAGCAGGCAGATTTGAGGCCTTTGTATTTTTATTCAAACACAAACACATTTTTTCCCCCCTGATAAGAAGTCTGCTGCTCCTCTGGTGGTCCCCTGCAACCTTGTCACCTGGTGCAGCTTCTTTCTCTGTCTATCTTTGGGGAGGGGGGGTGCGCGCTCCTATGCATCTTCGGCATCCCAAGCTCTCTTACTGCCCTTCCCTCATTTCTCTCTCTCTGTGATATCCTGTGATCTTTTTCCTCACTCAACTCTGCATTAATAATTGAGAAATGTCAGGTGATCAACTTTTAATTTTTAATATAAACACTAACTTAGGAATCAATCCTCAGATATGTGTTCACTGGAAAACTGTAAATTACATCAGGAGGCTGGTCCTGAGAGAGCAGGACCCATCAGCCAGTGAGGACTGGTATCACCTGCATCAATGCAGCCCTGGATAAGAACTACACTTTCATTGCTACGGCTTGATACACATTTAAGGCTATGAACACTAAAGTAAAAATTTCACTGGCCCATATAACAGATGTTAAGCCACTTTAAGACAATACAGTAGTAGCCAGGCATGGTGCATGCCTGTAATCCCAGCACTTGGGAAGCTGAAGCAGGAGGATCGATGTGAGTTTGAGACCAGCCCGGGCTACAAAAGTGCGCTCAAGGCCAGCCTAAACTACATAGTGAGATCCTGTCTCAAAAAGACCAAAAGGGGGGGGGCAGTAAAATAGTGTAAGCTTTCCTTATTTTATCACTCAAGAGACTGTCACCTTCTGAGGATTGTACCTTGGTCGGTGTCCGATACCAGCAGAGCAGTGGTATCCACTGTTTCTTCTGATTGATGAACAGGAACGCGATTATAACGGAGAGGCAAATCACTGTGGGAACTACAACGGAGAGCACAGAGTCCAGGGAGGAGTCCTCGCCAGGGTTCGGCCTGTTGCTGTCCCTGTAATCTACCTGGAGATGACCCATATCTAGGAGAAGACAAATTCCAACCATTGATTACGTAAACCAGAACAGAGAAGGATTATTTAAATTACACAGCAACCAGGTTTTATTGCTTCCCAGTACTCCGAGGCTAAGCACACGATTAAAGTCTGAGGTCGATCCAAAGAGCTTTCAGGTGAGGGTGAAGTGCTCAGGGGTGGATTAAAAGAAAAAAAGCAGCAGGGCATGTTAATAATTGGGCAGGATGATGCTGGTGCTAGCTAATCAAGAAAATGAAAGTGCCTAAAGTCTGTAACTTAAAAATATTCTGACTAATATTAAACATTTTGGTTATAGGTAACACAGATGGTCTAAAGTTTTGAAGCAGGAAATCTGCTCCTTGATTACTAGCAAACAGATTAACACCAACTTTATTCTCATTGGTCTATCAGCAAAGATGAATTACAGCAAAAATAAACCACCACCGAAAGCTTACACTTTCAGTTCTTTCTGGTTTGCTTAGTTCTAAAGTGATAATGCTGTACTTTGCAAAAATTTGTTGAGAAACTCACTACATTTCTATTTTCCTGCCTCAAAAATAACTGTTCTTATATAAAGGACATTTAATTGTGTTCTATCCCTGAGAATTGTTCTTTTATAATACTATTCTTACAGTGAATGCTGCCATCAGGGTTAAAGTTAAAGGTGACTTCGTCAAGTTTATTTTTATTTTTGTTTCCAAAATACTATTCTAGTCAGCTTTTTAGGTGTGTCAAAGACCAGTTTAGTGAAAGATTCGGGACACAGGCAAAGGGAGTTACTCTTCAGTTGTTCTGGAAGTGCTGCTCATGAAATAATGCAGCTCTGAGATATCAAGACTCTCCGGGCCAGGGATGTAGCTCAGTGGCCTGGCAAGTGGGAAAAAGAAGACTATTTTTAAATTAAATTAAATTAAATTTTTTTTCTTGTTTCAGAAATTTTGTTTGTTTGTATATTTATTTTTTATGGCTGGCTCAGCCTGCCTCGAGGGCAGGGCTGGTGCAGCATGTGGTGCTGGGGATCGAACCATGGTCCCTGCAGCCGCCCAAGCTTTCCTAAGCAGGAGCTTTAGACCACTGAGCCATCCTGCCGGGCCCCAAAAACTCTTTAAAAGTCAGGTTTTTGGTGATTTGTTTGTTTTTCTGCTCTGTGTGGGGGAGGTGGAAGAGTGGGAAGAGAATTTTCCTATTCATATTTTCTAGGAAGTGGAGAAAAGAAAAAAATTATTGGCATCCAGAAAAATGTCACAGGGTCATGCGTGGTAGCTCACGCCTGTAATCCCAGCACTTGGGAGGCCGAGGCAAGAGGATCAGTGCGAGTTTGAGACCAGCCTGGGCTACAGGAGTGTGCTGAAGGCCAGCCTGAACTGCATAGGGAGACCCTGTTTCAAAAAGAAAAAAAAAAAAAAAGAAAGGAAAATAAAAAAAATGTCAGATACGAGCAATGCTCCTGATGAATTCTGGTTTTAAATAAAAGGTGAAAAGGATGAAACTTTACAGCCTTATATTCCAAGAAATACAAGTAGTGGCTTTAGGAATACATCTTATAAGATTAAGAAGTAAATTAAGGAAAAATCACATGGTGACAGTAAAACAAAGCTGAAACTGAAGTTTTTGTATAAAACTTGGCCTTTCTGCTGTTTTGATGCTAAGAGCTAGCCATAGCTATCTTCAAGCTTTCTAGCAGCCGAAGCAAATGAAAACAGCTATCGCCACAGCCTCTTTCAGGTTAAATCAGTTGTGTGTGAGAGGCGTGTACTGACACCAAAGGTAGCTCCTCTTCAAGGACTCCAACGGGACTGTGTACACAGTCGTCCACGCACTACACCAAGTGGGGCTGTTCTTTCAAGCGCTGCCCATGTCTCCTGCAGGGCCAGGCACACAGCAGGCACTCATACTGACTGACCGACTGACTGGGAGCTTAATGAGAATGCACATTGGATTTGGCAGAGCAATTACATAGGAGCTAAAACCTGGGTCCAGGAATTTGGCTCTTTGGTCATCTAGCTTGATCTAAACCTAACATCTAAAATATCTGCAGTAACAGTGTTTGTCTCTTAAGTAATAAGTACTGCTTCTCCCAAAAGAAATACAAAGTCGCTACAGTAATCATTTGAAAATACATTTGATGTCGACAGGAGGCAGTATTGAGCCATGGTTCAGAGCAAGTTCATCTGTTCTTTTAGGGAAGGCAGTGCAGAAAGGAACTCCACCTACTACTTGGCCATCCAGAAACAAACCAACCTCTTCATTACACATCACTGAAAGGCCTGAACGAGGAAGGCACGGAATAAACCTGGTGACTGGAAAATTCAACACATGTAATAAATTGAACTCTCCTGGAGTGCAAACCACCCAGGAGAGGGGGATCGAATGCATTCGTGCTCAGTGCAGAGCCCACAGGGCCCGTGAATAATTCACTGTTACCCTGCTTACAAAGTCTATTCAGGTATAAACCTTTGAGAGACGGCTTAGGAATTCCACGCCAGCCACTGATGACTAGCAACGTATTTCTTTCCATCATGGCCAAGTTTCTGAACATGTAGGGTCAGGAAATTTATCCAGTTGCTGACTTATTTTATCAGTGTTTGGTGTTTAATATGTTCCAGCCAAGCAAGTCTGTCCTGTAGCAGTTACGTGAACATAATGCAAGCCACTGAAAATATCCACAGGAAATTTTAAAAATTAGGAGAAAACAAAAGAGTCGTGTAGAAGGCCAGAAAAGTTCAGTGACTTCAATGCTTACCTCTAGGGAGATGAATGATGTCATTTTCACTAGGTGTGGGCCACATGGGGACCTCCAGGTCAATCTCTCCATGGTAATTCTTCTTCTCAATGGGGATGTTAGTCGGCTCTGGGACATACATTTCTAAAAGAAGAAGGCAGTTTTTATGAGGACAAGCTGCCTTCTGTTGGCTTGTCTATCCCTAATGCAAACAGAGTGCCCAGGGTAGCACTGTGCTTTCCTGCATTGCCTTCACTAATGCCAGAGTTACCAGCTGAGCAGTGTGTGTGGGGAGCATTTCTTACAATGAAAAGGGTAAGAAGCTTTCTACCCTACCAACCTTCTTCATGTCCAGGGGAGCTGGTCCTGTGGTTTTATGTAAGCTGATGAGGGCTGACTAACACAGAGTAATTTCCTTGGGACAGCTAAGTGCTTGTTATGGTTTATGTCTAGTTGTCCCCCCAAAGCCTCATGGAGTCACTGGGCATGGACTTCTAGAGTTTGAGACTTGATCTGTGATCCCTGTGATCCCTGGGATTATGGGATTTAGTACTGATGGGATTATGAGTCGAAGTACTTCTGGAATTATGGGTGTAGCCTAGGGCGGGAGCTAAGGCGGAGAGCCTGAATGTAATATAAAGAGAGACAGAGAGACAGACTGGAGCTGTAGCTGGTGCTGCTGCTCTGCTGCCCTGATTGACTGGCTGCCTCTGCTGCCATTTTGCTGCTGTTCTGCCTCCATGAACTGGATGCTTTCCGCCCTGCTCCACTCAGTCTTGGGCTAGCCGAATATGGACTGAAACCTCTACGAACTGTGAGCTAAATAAACCTTTCCTTCCTTCATTTTGAGTGTTGGGTATTCGTCCCAGCAACGAGCAAAAAGTAACTAATACAGTGCTGTACTTTAATAATGAACTTCAACATCTTAATCTATCAAGCATCAGTCACTTCCGTGACATTTCAGTGGCATCCGACACAGGTGTCCTCTGTGCCTCCTGAGGACCGGGTGGAGGCAGACCTCCTGAGGCATGGCCTGTGCTATACTTTATCTGGCTAACAACTGGCCAACAGTGTAATGAAAAATAATTTCTAACCTATTCTCAAAATGTCACAATAAAAGCACGCCCCACTCATGTACTTTCTTTTGATCAGATCCATTCTCTTCTAAGCGATTTTTATGAAGATATTAGTCAACATTAATAATCTTGAACACTCACTATACCCCAAAGACCAAAATACATGAACGTAAATTAAACAGGGCTCCTAGTCCTCTCTATTGGATTGTTTTCAGTTCCAAAGCTGTTGGGCCTTCAACAAAGTGATGATAGAGGAGAGGACTTGGTAAGCTGCTAATGTGAGCTAAGGAAGCACCCAGCTGGGGAAACCACTCCGAGAGGTTAGAAGAAACCACGAGGGCTCGCACCAGAAAGTGTGGAGCTGGGATGCCAATGCACGACGCTCCATTGTTCTGGTTTCCCAAAGCTCAGCTTACCTTAATTGATCCAAGAATAAAGCCACTTTGGCCTTAGCCCTCTAATCTGATTTCTTACTTAAAAGACCTTTAGACTTTAGTTTCAGACCTTAGCCTTTAGTTTCAGAAAGTTCAGTGGGTCCCTGCCAGCTCCAGAATTAGGAATAGAACACACTGAAAATATTTGTGGAAACAGGATTGAATACAAATGAGTGATTCTCAAGAAGCCAGGCATGGCAGCATAAACAGTACTGTAATCCTAGCACTGGGGAGGCTGAGGCAGGAGGATTACCTGGAGTTTGAGGCTAGTCTGGGCCTATGAAATGAGGTGAGGCCCTGTGTCAAAAATTGTATTAGAGCCATCCAAACATCTTACAAACTACTGACTTTCCTAGGTCCTGGATGGCAGGTCTGGGCTGTGTGCTGATAGAGGGATGGCTGCTCTGCCTACCTGTTAAAAAAAATCAGATATGTGGCATGGATAGTCTTGATGTTTCTGGGAAGAAAAACATCTGTGTGACATCTTTCAGTGTGCAGTGTCCTTCAGTCCCTTCCTATCCTGCATAGCTTATATGGTGGGGCCTTCCTATTCCAGCAGGGCCCACACATGGCTGGCCCCTGGGGCTGGTGTGAGAGGGATAGGCCGTCTATTCCATCAGCCCTGTGGCTTCTGCCCGGCACAGAGCAAAGGTCCACAGAGGCTGCAAAGCTGGGGCCAACTCACGTCCACCTCTAGGTTCTTCCTGGTGAGAGCAGTAGAGGAGCAACTTCAGATCTGCCAGCCTGGTACGTCCCTACCTCAGGGGAGATTTCAAGTAAAACTACTACTTGCCAGTGGGGTAAGCTCTCTCCCCACAGGGGCTTTCAAAGTCTCTCTCTAGTTGGCAAAGGCAGGGAGCATTAGGAGGATGGGTTTAGGGTAAAAGAGAATGTCCTCAGCGATGAATTAGACTGCCAGTGTTCTACAAGGCTTCCCAGTTCTTCCTGTGAGGCAGACGCTGGTCTGGGCATGGGGGAGTCAGCTCTGAGTAATCTCAGTCCTTGTTGAATCTCAGGGGCTCCTTGACATATGCTCCTCATTGTCCTGGAGCTCGCCCATCCCCCTTCTTCTGTGCCAGCTTGCTAACTCAGTTCAGCTCTGATTAAAACTCACATCTTCTTTCTCATAAAAATATAGCTCCAGCGTAAAGCCTTCAAGAGTGTGTGTGCATGTATGTGTGTGCATGTATGTGTGTGCGCGCGCGCATGTGTAGTGCCATTTCCTTCTTCTAATCTGAACATAAGAGAAAGGCTGCCTCTAAGCACTCTTGCCAAGTAAAAAGGAAGATAAAGCTATCAGCAAGAAAGAAGGGAAATGCTATCTGCTTCCACGCCTACATCCAGCCCAGATTCTAACACACAGCCCCTGCTGACCCTAAACTCCCTCTGCCGCCCCACAAAGATCAGGCCACTGGTCACAGTCAAGGATCGCTCCCGGAGTCCTATCTGATCCAAAGTTCAGTGGCGCTGAAGACAATTTACTGATGAAATACTTTATTTTCAGAGGTATATGGTCATTTTTAGAATCACCTTCCTTAAACTGTCCTTTTCTGGAATCTAGGGCAGGCAGCTGAGGCTCACAGACTGAGGGCCCCGCTTCTTTGGGAGGTGGCTGCTAAAGCAGCTTAGGACCCACAGTGTTCCAGATCTGCTAACTAGAGCTAGTGTGCCACTTTGTTCTGTGTGGGGTCAAAGCCAGGGTGGAGAGAAGTGCCTGCTGCAGCTGCTCTGTCCATCCTCACAGCACCTCTGGGAGAAGCACATGCCATCAGACAAGAAGCAGAGGCTGACAGCTCTGGTGACAAGTTGTGACTGAGGTCCCACAGTGGGCTGTCTAAGCGAGGGACTAGAATCCACTGCCTCCATCAGTGCAGCATGGCAAGGCCTGATGGCTAGCTCTGTTGAATGCCAGGATGGAGAAGTGATACATCCACTACACAGCGGAAAGGGGAGTTAACCGACAGAAACGGAGCTCTGGTTCAACAATAATCCTAAGTTCTTGAAGAAATCTTGGGTGATGAACAAGGATGTTAGCACTATCTGTCCTCTTATTAAAGGCGCAAACCAAGGAGACTGAAACTTTATTCCTACACCACTGCCTGAATTTGGGTCCCTGCAGCACTCACAGGGCATATCACAGCTATCTTGGCTTCTCATGCCCCTGTCCCCTTGGCACACTGCCGTGCTCATCACCACCGAGCACATTTGCTGTTCATGTCATATACCTGCTCAAAAATGAGGCTTCCCACTCCTACAAAGGGCCGAATATAACTGCTCTTCATTTGACATTCAAGTCCTTAATTATCCTGACCAGCGCTGGTCTTTTCTGTCCTTATGTCCTGCTTCCTAGAATTTGCAGCTCCAGGGGTGCTAGCTGTGCCCCCTCCCATCTCAAGGTCTTTGGCAGGCTCCCTTCTTCACTCCAACAAAGAGTTGAAACCAAGCCCTAGTGCAAGTCTTTTCTCTGTGCAACTCTCCGTCGTTATTCTGCCTTGGGACAAAATATTTTGGCTAAATTTGGTCTGCACCCATGGTCTGCCATCAGAATTATACAACCGTCTACACTGTCCCTCCTATTCTCTTCTGGAACATCTCAACCTCCATGGTCAAGATGATCAGGACAAACTTTTGCTTTTGTCCAACTTTCAGAGGATGGGCAGGTGAGGAGGGATTGGCAAATGAACAAACAAAAAAACAGCCCTAAGAAAGAGCACGAGGAATGAGGGCCGACGATGAGAAAGGAAGCAGTGAGGAAGCGAGGTGGCGCGGGCTCTGGGTGGGAAGAAGCAAACAGGCGTGCCAGACACTGCTGCTGTCCACACGAAGATGCTAAGTGGAAAGGGACTGTTTTGTACTTAACACTGTTCTCTGTGAGGGGCAAATGGACATTTTCAGAACCATTCAAACAGTCTGTACGATACTGAGTAAGGTCAGCGTGTTCACTGCTCAGCTAAACACTGCATTCTGCAACTGTACAGCATCAAGTGTGCTTCTACACTGGTGGGAGGCCCCCATGTTATGGTCCTGAGTAGAATAAGACTCTAGCATGCTGCTGCCAGAGGCTGGGAGAACTGAGGTGAAGATGAAAGGATTCTGACATACTCACGACCTCCCTCAACGGGACCTGAGACGGCCTAGCATGTCTTGGGCTTTAGGGGACCAGCCCAGAGGCTGCCTAGGGAGGGTAAGCTCCTGTGCTGCGACTAGGAGCAGGTCCAGGACATGCAAAACCTAGGAGGCCCAGGTAAGAGCATCTGGGCCCTGGGTAGAGGCTAAGACACTGAGCGATGCGGGAGGCATGAAGAATGGAATTTTGGGAGAGACAGGCATGAGGTCCATGACAGCCAGCTGGGGGCATTCATTGGTTACGCTCCATGTGGGAAGAGATGAAAAGGTCACCCAAAACTTGGCAGCAGACTGCAAGTGATGGTAGGGTTAAAGGCTGGAACTGATGAACTGAAAAGAGAATGAACCAGAACTGCATTCTTTAAATGCCAGCCTTCCACGTGGGGTCCGACACACATTCATGCCGTAAGGGCTCTCAAGCATGTTCTGATTGTGGAATCTCTGTGATGGGCCATGCTGACACAGCCCTGAAATTGCTACTGTGATGGGCAAGGTGTCACTGACATGGCGGTTACACCTGTAGTGGCTTCACTGCCAGGAAAGGTTAAGAGAACCTGAGTCAGAAGAACCCCAGTGATTCTGACCTGGACCCTGAATCAACCCTCATGCAGGTGGTCCATTACCCTGGGTGTTTGTCAGGGGGCCCACAGTCCACTACGTCATAGGAACTCACAGCTGGGTCAGAAATCAGCACTGTAGCCTGGTGGTGGAAGGATGGTGGCTGCATACCTGGGCACATCGGGCAGCAACTTCCCTCCACATTGATGGGCTCCACACAGGGCAGAGGTGGGCAGCTGACAGTCGAGCAGAGAGTCTGGCCCTGCAGGCAATAGCAGTGTGTGCAGCTGTCGATGTCCCAGCGCTCCTCATCAGCATAGGCTTTCCCACCGAAGTGACACACCGCCTTCTTTGGAATTGTGTCCTCTAGTAAAAAGAACAGCACATGGCAGAGTTGGGCAGGTGAGCACACGCTACATTACTGCACACAGACATTAGGAGGGATAGCTCTGTACAAACTATACTTTAAAAACTCAGTGAGTCGCCTGTTCGCCCAGTCTTTTGCTGTGGTTCTGCTAGGAGGCCTTCAGAACCTGTGGCCTAAGGCTGATCTAAGGCCACACAGAGCGACACCTGGGTGGGAACTTCAACAACCTGCTGGGCTCCACACTTCTTGCAAGTGACAGATACACAGACACAGAGCAAAGATCCACCGCAGGGCATTTCAGCTGCAGACGGAGCCCAGGGAGCCTCATTAGTCTTTCTCTCAATGAATGACACAAGGAAAGGTGAAGAACGATGGTGGCGACACCACACAGGGTTGGTGGCTTCCTCTGCCACCCCCGGGGAGCCTGCGCTGGCTAACTGTTCCCTTCATTTTTCAGAGATGCTGCATGGATTTCTCTCTCACCAACAAAAACATTTCACCTCAGAAACAAGCTTATTTGATCTCAATGTAGTTTTTTTTTTTTTTTTTTCCTTCCTGTGAGGACTGTGGTTCTTCGGAACAAAATGTTTCTGAAGCAGTACTGTGTTGTATCGTACAGGAATTAACAGCTTAAATATTTTTTCTGTCCTCTCCTTTGCCATCCTCTCTTCTGCCCTCAGTTGACCTGTTCTTTGAAAGTTCCTTTCTCTTATTAACTTATTTACTGCTGGTCCTTTCCTTCTACAGGTCAAGAATGGTGCTTCTGAGGGAGCCTAAGTGACCTGGTGTGATCAGAAGCCAGGCAGGGATAGGGCAAATCTGAGGAGAAATCCGAGCACTCCCTGTCACAGGCAGACCGGTAGCTAGATGACTCCTATTACTCTGGGGAAACTTTATGTTAGATTCCAAAGGCAGCTTCACTCGCCACTGGTCACTAGTAAATGAAAAACTAGGCAGGAATCTGAAAGGAAAGCTCCCTAGAAAAGGAGTGGTCCCCATGGCCCAGTGTTCTTCTTGGAAGGCAGCTGGGAAGTTCTGAGCAGGGAAACTGCTCACTGAACACAATAGGACAGAGCTCAGGGCATCTGAGCGCAGGAAGTGGCTTACATCAAGAGTTAATATTTTTGACATTTTACTACCATTTGTTCTACTGATGCTTAAGGTTCAACAAGGAATTCTAAGTAATTATGTTAAGTTCTAGTTATTATCAGAACTTTTCCAATAGCTATTAATGTTTATTTAATTTTTATTTTTTAAATGTATTTGGTGGTTACAGGGTCTCACTACACAGCTTAGAGTCACAGTGATTCTCTTGTTTTCAGCCTCCCCAGCATTGGGATTGCAGGTATGCACTGTCACACCTGGATTTCGAGGCCAGCTCAGCCCACCCTGGGGATAGGGCTGGCATTGCATGTGGTATCGGGGATTGAACCCAGGTCCCTAGGCTTGCCTACACTTGCCCAAGCAGGCGCTTTAGTCTGCCAAGCTATCTTGCCAGCCCCTAATATCTACTTAAAAAGGACTTCACTGTGTTTGTATATATTCCACAGAAAACATTCTGGCAAATTGACTATTAGGTTAAAATCAAATTTGGGGGTGTTCAAATAAAATGTGTGGCTCAAGCTTGTACCAATATAGAATCTTTAAAGGAAGTGACTTGAAGATACACAAAATGTACCTAGTCAAACCGGCTAAGCAGAGTCTAATTCAAGTAGAATTCGCCTCTTCAATTAATCTTTCACCAAGTACACTCATTTTGGCCCTAAAATCTACAGTCTACCAGATAGGGAATTCATAATGAAAAGAGAACATTCCTTTATAAAGCAATAGAACTGATGTTTTTTTATATAAACCTTGTACTAGCTCAAGATGGACCAGTATCACTGACTAAAATGGGAGCAACTATGCTACTCTGGGAGGAAACTGTAAGAAAGAAGGTGAAATTCCCTATCATACCTCATCTGTCCCTCTCTGCCTCTTTCCACTGTACCCTCTTTTACTGCTGCTGCTCTTGGAAGAGGACAGAGGCACCGACACAGACAGGAAAGGACTGCAAAAGAGGTCTGGTGCAAGCCCAACTACTGCTGGTCTATATTTTCTTAAGATCTCAGGAAGATAGTTAATGCTACTAATGTTTACAAGATCAAAGTTATTTAAGATGAGGTTAAGATGTTTCAAAGGATAATTACAGGCTAAACACTAGAATACCATTTCAACAAAAATGGATGATGAAGAAGGTAAATCCTTGGACTGGAGGGGGCGGGGGCGGCGATGGGCCCAGGCATCTCTGAGCAAAGTGAGGGACAACATGACATTCCTTTGGTCAGGTGACAACACTACTTATGGTGTCTAGCCCAAGGAAACAGTCTGAAAAGGTCTGAAAGAGAAGTTGTCCATGGAGATGTCACCACAGTATTATTTATAATAGCAAGAAATTAGAGGGAAAACCTGTGTCCAACACTAAGAGAATTCTGAGATGACTCATGATATAACTGCCTGACAGAATACAATACTCTTCTTATATGTAGTCTAAAGGCAGCGTTGGAAAGGTAACAACTACAACCTCTAAAAATGAAAGAAAATCATAATAGTGACTGTTAGATAAGGATTAACAAAGACATAAGCTACTCTTGATAACAAGTTACAAACACCTAGAGCAGAAATCTCACACTGACACACTCTTCTCCCCCACCCCCGTCACCCACAAATAGGAGAAGAGAGAAGGGAAAACCTCAGACTGAGAGCTCGGTTCTGAGAAGCCTGGCCACGTGACGTGGTGCTTCTTGAAGGATTCCGTCCCACTCGGAAGAATTTCAGTAGCCTGCAAGAAAACTAAACTGCACTGCAGTGCTAAAGATCGAATGCTCAGCCACAGCTTAACAGCGTCTCTGTAAACCACTCAGTCATGGTACGAGATCACTCTCAAAGCGTATTTATAAGGTGATATGAAAAAGAACACCTACTCTCGATGCTTAGGAGGTGAGAGAGTGTGAGAATGTTCCAACACATATTATATGAAGTCAACGTTTTTCATTCTGTCACCAAAGTAATACCTTACTAAGGTCTGCGAAGGTTAAATATGCAAAGCAGCAGCTGAATGCAGTGGAACCTGTTACCCTAGAGGTCCCACTGAGACTTATGGCGCCCAGCTGCTCAGAGGAAGAGGTTCCTGGAGCCATCAGGACCCTTCACAGCTGAGTGAAGCTATGTCCTTGCAAGGGGTGAGCGGGCTGCTAAGGGCCCGATTCAAGGTTTTTCTACCGACTTATGAGTTTCACTCAAGCTTGCCTCCTCACTGATCAACCTGGAGGCATCTCACCTTCAACTTCAGTTCACCTGCAATGAAGTTCACTCACATTTGAGGTCAGGTTTAAAAGCTTGGCAGTATCAGATAGGCAGAACACAGAGATCAATGCCAGTCCTCTGCCAGCGGGCAGCACTGGCAGGAACCTTTTCATGTGGCTCCAATGTGCCTGAGGCTATCTAGAAAAAAATGTTGGCTAACCACAACTTTCAGGATGCCCAGAAGGCTGGGCTGATATTAGTGTCTGATGTGGGCGAGTCAACATTAGCAGTGTTTGTACTGTACCACGGTGGCAGGGACCCTAAATGTACCTGTCACGAGTTCACGAGGAGCCTGCTTTACAGGCTGCAACAGAGAAATGCCTGATACTGCCTTTAATTGCTCTGAATCATAACACATCTCACGAATGAAAATGTTTCTTCACACATGACATAACCACAGCTGTCCCCCTGCAACATGGGTTGGTCAGTGCTCCACTAAATTTTTGTACAAATAATGGAAGACTCTTAGTTTTGTGGAAAAGCCCTGGTTAATCTTTATTAAGGTAGCTGCCACCTGGTCTAGACTAGATTAGATTATAGTTAATGAGGCTTCATAGGTAATTCTGCTTCTGAGTATATTTCCTGTGAAAGGCCAAGGACCAGAACAGAGGCTTGACAGGGCAAACTTCAGTTGAGGCCTTGAGGTCCCTGTTTCTTAGATGCTTGCATCTCCCTTAGGTACAATGACTTCTTCCAGGAAATATCTGGGTTAATCTGAGAAAGCTGTGCTGGAAGGTTTTAGAAACCTTTCGGAGCAGGGAGACATGAGGACAAAGTTCTATGTACTAAAGCAATAGTCACTGAGGACTTCTGGGGAATAACACAGTCTAATAAAGAATGTGTTATACAGTCCAAGTGTTTTCAGTATTCAGAAAGACTGGAATAAGACTAACAATAATCTTACACAAGTAAGTATTCAGCCATCAACTGGACTGCGGCATTTAATTCTAACCAGTGCAAGCGTTTGCGTACGCTGACAGTGACATAAAGTTCTACTCTTCAGTATCTAGTAATGCTCATAACTTCTACGTGAATGCCTCCTGTGTATCAAGACCCAAGTGAAGCATTTTTAAATAAGTCAATTCCATTTGAGCTCCGTAACCCAAGGCACAGGGTGCTATTCTAATTCCACAGAAATCTGAGGCACGTGGAAGTTACATCATTTGCCCAGTATGTGAGCTGAGGAGAAGAACCTGAGGGCACCTTCTGCCCACAGACACGCAGCGCGATGACCCGAGAAGGCCACAGAAACAAGTGGCTAAGACTACTGGATGAGGCACAGGCACTGCTCCTTTCAAGTGATGGCGTGTAGATGGCAGGTACCGTGCTGCCAAGGAGTGAAGGCAGCAAAGTGATGACTCAGGCTTCGCGGTCTTCCTTAAACAGTCTTCATCGACATGTGTCTCCCCACCCCTCTCTCACAGGAAAAGGACTTGTGCAGAATGCTCCAAGGAAAGCATGAGGTATGACACTAATATAATAAAGTTTATTTTTAAAACAAACACATCAGGAGTTTTATCTCCAAACAAACATGATCTCTCATTCTTGCAGTGGACTACACATGCATTCCAATGGCAACGCCCTTGCTTTGTACGGCTTTGGAATTTTCTTTTGCAAAGGCAATGAGAGCCAGTTTTTTTTTCCCCCCCATTTTGTGTATTTGGTACAGGATCTCACTACACAGATCGGACTTGTAATGATCCTATTTTCAGCCTCCTCAGTGCTGGGACCACAGATGTGTGCCACCATGCCCAGACTCTGTTACTGGCTCAGCATGCCTGCAACATGTGGGATCCTGGTCTCTGCACTTGCCAAAGCAGGTGCTTAGTCTGCTGAGCTATCTCACCGGCCCAAGAGCAAGCGTTTGAAACACACAATGACTCCTTCATGGAGTAATCCCTTGGTTTAGATCAGCCCTGGCCTGTTCGTCACACATCAGACTCAGTATGAGATGACCTAGGCTTCTTCCAGAAGCAAAGCTGTAGCTAGAGGCTGGAGATTTCTTCTGCAATCATAATCCCCATTGAGTGTTAGCGGCCTTGGGCCCTTTGCCACTGTGGCTATCACAGACAGACACTTGGACTCATGAAATGCTCAGGATATGCCCTGTCTTTCTTGGATTTATATATGTGCATCATTAACTCATAAGACTATAATAAAAATGTACAGTGTCTTTCAGTTGAATTTAAAAAAAAAAAAAAAGAATTTTTTTCTTTTGCATTTTTCCTGGGTTCCTGTTCATGCGAAAAGGGAAGAAGCAATCGGGTCTTGAGATGTTCTCTCCTCTCGGGTTGACTTCTTCAACTGCTCAAACTTCATAATCTTAAGTCTTTTCAAGTTAAAAGAAGACCTAACAGGCTGAGGAGACTGGATTTTGTTTTTCACTCTTGAGCTATTTAGCTATACCATAAAACTAACTGCTGGCAGGGGAAATCTAGAAGTGTTGTTCACTTCCTTTATCAAAACCCAATTAATCCAATTTACAATCTCAGGAGTCACTGAAGTGAAGGGACAGCCTTCACGGACTCTGACCACGATGTAGCTACACATGCAGCCCTATAAAGAAGCTATCTCCAGACTGCTTCCTGCTTTCCTTCATGGACAAATAGGCCCTTCTCTCCCCAGGTTTCTCTAACTTATGCTGAAGTTGAGTTTTCACTGTCTGCCTAAGAGAGGACCTTCTTGGATGGATACTTTAGGTTCTAATTCTGTTCTGGTGGTCATGGTGTGGGAGTAACTTCCTGGGAGGAAGTTAGGCAGCTTTACAAATTGCATCAGTTCTTTCAAATCTCCTGTGTACTATTCAGAGTCCGGAAAAGTAATTTACTCTGGGATCTTGGTAGCCAAGAAGCTAAATGCAGAACTCTCAAAATTTGTCCTCCATCGCGACATAGTGTAAGATGGGGCATTTATTCTTTCTATACAGGGATATGGGGCCTGATGAAAGCACCATTTGCAGGCCCAGGACACAGCAGCGTTCAAGACCTAGCTGTTGGGGGAGTTGCTTCTGGATCCACTCTTGGGAGTCCACATCTAAAAGGATGTGGTAAAGTTTTTTTTTTTTTTTTTTTTTGTTTGTTTTCTTGTTTTTGACAGGATTTTGCTACATAGTGTAGGCTGGCCTTATGTCGTCCAGCCTAGCCTTAAACTCATGGCGATCCTCTTGCCTCAGCCTCCTGAGCACTGTGAAGACAGGCCTGTGCCATCACACCTGGCTATACCAAAGGTTTTGAAAAGATGTCCAGAGAGCTGGCCCTGCTACAAAGGTACCAAAGGTACCATATACATTAGGAATGACAGAGGAGATTCAGTAAACGAAGTGAAAAAGGTAGTCTCATACTACCTACCAGCTGTGCCATTACACAGCTGATTTAAGTATAGAAAAAGTACTTTTTAAAATGTTAGTGTATACTTGTTAGAATGCACTGTAATGTTCTCTAGGTCACAAAAGAAAAACTATCACCCATAATCATATATTTCACTTTCTTCTAACTGATAAGACAGCTGAAGTCCTTGCCTGGAATGTCATTTTTGTTTCTGCATCAAGAGCTGGGAGCACAGGCTTGGCAGATACATGAAGTATGAGCAGCTCCTGTTTGAGAAAATACTGTAATTAAAAAAAAAAAAAAAAAACAACAACAAAAAAAAACATAAAGAAGAGATGGGGAGAACGTGTAACAAAGCAGGAACCTGAGCAAGGAACGAGAGTCCCAGAGAAGTGTGTGGACCCATGGCACAGCCCTGAGTCTCTCTATGCTGGCAGGGGGGTCTCCCCCCCCAACAGTGCAAGGGCAGACCACCAAGCTTCAGCGGCTGCAGGACCTGGCCAGTGTGAACGAGGCCGAGATCTGATTCACCGAGAGTGACTATGAAAGAGTTTGGCTTACAAAATGTCCACTGATTTCATTTAAAGTTTGATCATTTTATTTTATGATTTTAGTTTTTAATATGGAAAACATTTGTTCTTTATCTTTAAAGAGGAAGAAATTAAGACAAATATTAGTATATTAGGGGTTGACTCTTGCCTCTTAATGTCTTAATTGCTACAAAAGCCAATTTGGACTTTCTAGAAGTCCACTTTGCTTTGTTTTCTTCCATACAGCTTTTGGGGTGGGAAATGGAAGACTATTTATAAAGGTCACAAGGGCTTTTCAGGGTCTGTCTGTCTGTCTGTCTGTCTGTCTGTCTGTCGAGACAGGGTCTCACTGGGAAGTTCAGGCTGGCCTTGTTCTCACTTTGCAGTTCAGCCTGGCCACAAACCCACAACAACCCTCCTGCCTGTGCTTTCCGAAGGCTGGGACTGCAGGGGTGTACCACCATGCCTGGCTCAGGTTGTTCTAACATACTGGAATGAACAGCTGATTTCCCAGGACTCCAAGTCAACAAAAGAATTGAAAATTTCACTGTGTTCTATAAAGAGAAATCTTCCAAACTTATAAACACACCAAGTCTTGGTTGGCTCCTACTGTATACAAAGAAGGCACAATTTCTCAGTAATCAGAGTTCAATCCTCACACTATACAGCTGTGATGGGTTAAGTACTTCACAGGCTTCCTTGAGATGGTTCTGGGAATATTTCACTTTTTAATTCTCAATGCAGTTTTAATCACAGCAGGCTGGAATTTGTAAATAAAGTAGTCTAAGGGGGCAAGCAGGAACAGAAGGCCTACATGGACCAGGCAAGAAGAAATAAATAGAATTTTCTTCAGGATTTTCAAAGAAGCGGCCTGTGTAGAGAAGCCTATCTTCTAGTTAGCAACAGTTTTGGGGAGCACCTGAATCTCAGACTGGCTACTCTCTGCACCTGCAGAACTTTTGCCCTATCTTACCTGAATTCTATTAGCTTTCACCTTTAGGGTTCAGAGGGTCTCACTCCATTCCTGACCTTTGGAGTGTAGGAGTTCTGCTTTGGCCTTCCTGGACATAAGCAGAAGGCCACACTGGCACACCGGTATCCGGTCTCCCCCTCTGTGGAAACACCCATCAGCCCCTGCTGTTTGTGGTGGACTCCTTCACCCAGGGAAGAACTGTGCGGCAGGACCGGGTGCAGCTCTGAGGCTCTGCCCCAGGGACAGCACCACCTGAACATCTATTCACATTGCCACGCACCTGAAAAGGACCCTCAGGGGAGGACAGGAAGCTTCTCTGGGGAGACTCGGGGAGAGATGCCTCCCAGGAAGCAGAATAAAACCAACACTGGCTGAAAGGTGTTTACTTCTGTGGCAATAACCTCAGACCGCTTTCTAAGTTAGCACAGTGTATGCCTGACAATAATGTCTTTATTCTTATATCCTAAACAATGTAGACACGCATTCTTTGTCCCTTGTCTTTCCATTAAATCGCAATTCTCCTTTCATCACGTCACTTTCCCACTAACTGTGAGAACATGGGCCCATGTGACCCACAGCTGGGAGGAAGATACACAGCAGCTCTTTCCTACCATCCTGGCCACACACACATGCCCTCTCCTGGGGTCACAGTGGATGCCCACTCTTCACGTAGGACCAGCCTCTCATGGGAAACAAAATGGAGAATCTCGTTTGCTCCATTCTGCCAATGAACGGAAGTGAGACAGGACAGAGAAGTTGGGGGGGCAGGCACTGTCACTGCACATCCACACTACAGAAAAGCAGCTCTTTCCCTTTAGGTCATGGGGTAAGATGACAGAAGGAGTCGTGGGCTTTTAAAGACAAGAACAGGCAGCACAAGGTCCATCGCCAAAGCACCACCTACAACATTCTCCTCCTTCACAGGTTCACCCCTGGGATGTCATGCCCCAGCGTCCTTCTTGGAGAGGCCACGCGCTACATCTAACAGCAAGGCAGGAGGTGCTGCTTCCTGCGCATGCTCAGGCCGGCTCCACCTGTCACGCCCCATGAATGCACAGACCACCACGTTCACTGTTCCTAAAATATCCGCCTGTAGGTGTGCCGTCACTTAATTCTCACAGAGCTTTCTGTGATGTGCAGGGCAACGGTATTGTTTTAATCTACATAGGAAACAACTGAGTTCAGGTTACATGCTATCATGAGGACATATGGCTAGCATGTGACACAGTTGTGACCCTAACCCTTTGGCTCTAAGGCAAGTTCTTTCTAATGTGAAGAAGCTTTTTTTTTTTTTTTTTTTTTTGCATCAGGAATTGAACTCAGGACCTTGTGATTGCCAGGCAGGTGCTTATGCTACTGAGCTATTTTCCTAGCTCAGAAGTTTTTAATTTAAAGAAATATATTGGAAAAGCAGCTGTAAAAATGTTCCAATGAAGATTCCAGGATCAAAACATTATGGTTTAAAAATGTGTAACTCTGAATACCATGAGTTGAGTATTTTAAAGATGTTGAATTAAATATTCACTATATATTTGATTCCTGGGCTGAGCTGAATATCCAATGATCAACAGATGCTTCAAGGAGATACTATATACATACGTGTCTGTGTGCACATGTCTGTATGTACATGTCTCAGTGTGTGTACATGTCTGTATCTGTGTGTACACTGTCTGTGTACATCTTTGTGTGTAGCATCTGTGTGTGTACATGTCTGTGTACGTGTCTCTGTGTGTACATGTCTGTGTGTGTACATGTTTCTGTGTGTGAATATATAGACATACACAGATCTAAGATACTGTTTTGATACAGTAACCTTAAACAGAAATATATATATATATATATATATATATATATATATATATATATATATATAAAAGAAATGTTGTATAATAAGTTAACTTAATATAAAAAATAGACCTCTTCCCTAGTAGGGAGAAATGTTATTGAATTATAGTGAAGATCATTATATAGTTATCACAGCCAAATGAGAAGAAATAACTCAACTCCATGTAACAGCACTATTCCAAATATAATACAGAGGATAGCTAGTAAGTTTAAAAACTGCTAACCCTAATCGGACGACGTACAACCTACAGGAAATGGTTTTCATGCAGAACCTACCATGCATTTCATTGTCAAAGATCCTTAAGTATGATAAAGATGTTCTAAAGATGACTGTCACAGAATCAAAATACCATAACTCAGTTCAAATGAAAACTATAGACCACACGTATCATTATGCCACATATTATATAGAATAAATTCAATTATCTATTATCCAAAAATAACTAACCTTTGACAGACACCTAAGTGAAGAGGATACACCGAAGCCCTGGGATTTCCAGCCAACAAATAAGACTAAATAGCTGGCATCATGTATGTTCTGACATAACACACAGTCACAACAGATGCATCCCGGCAAAGTGTATGTGCTAAGTAACACTTCGGTTTGCCAGTCCTGTGGTTGGGACACTCCCGAGTGCCTTCTTTTCCAATTCAGCAGGTATGATGCAGCAGTTGGCTGGGCCTTAAGACCCCATATGTCTACGTCTATAACTAAAGAGATCCGTGTGTGTGACCCTACCCATGAGAATCGAGTGCGGTGTGTACAGAGTGTGTGCCCCCAGAGTGTCTTCGTGGTGAGAGCCAGCCTGCTTGCTGTCCTCCAGGAGCTCAGGGACGATCTCACTCAGGTACTGTATATCTGCTCTGGAAAGGATCCAGACAAGTGTGCAGCATGCATGGATGCTTTAAATCAGCCCTACTTTGCCTGGTGAAGCATGTTCTAATGGAGGGGTCTTCAATTTACAAGGAACCAGATATCCCATCTACTTTCACACCTACGAGTTCCCAGCGGACTTCTGCCCTCTGCCTGAATCATACTCAGGCTATCTCTGAAGCCATCCTTTCAGAGAAAGAAACTACAAAGATAAAACCTAAGTTTACATGTATCTGTGTAGGAAGCAGGGTGCAAAAAATGAGAAAATCAGATATTCCATTAAAATGATTGGGTAATTACTACTTAGTTTCTTTCTAGTGGGATGAATTCCCTAATGATGGGTATTACAAGTAATTAGACAAAGCTGTGCACTTTTCAAAATTAATCATCAATCCTATTAATTATGTCTGTATTACACATTCTATTAAATTAGCACACATAATGCGAGGCCTTCACACATCAAGGGAGAAGCATTATCAGTGCACATTAGTGACTCGATAATCCGTCTGAAAGGAACACAAATGCTGGTAATTATAGGACTACTTTTAGTAGGATCACCACTTTCTATTTCTCTTATGACAAAAAAGAGTGCTTCACAAGGTGAAAACAAACCCCCTGCTTTGAGCACTAGGAAAAAAGGGCCAGCTGAATGCAGGGTGTGAGGCTTCAGAGCTCAGTGCTTGACTAACTCCAGAGATCACCACCCAGAGAGGAGCCCACAGCCACGCGGCAGTGGCACCACAGGTTGGGTACACAGGTCCCACAGTCTGTCTGCGGCCCACATGAAGAGACCAGAGACGAAGCCCCTTAGTTGCAGTCATCAGCTTCCCTTCTAATGTGTGGACACAGTAAGGCTCTGAGAGAAGGAATGCAACTTAACTGAGGTCAGTATGGCGTGGACAGGAGGGGCTTAATGACTATTTTGACAGTGAAGCAACATGTCGGAAACATGGAGATGAGCAGGCAGACAGAGCACAGTTACTGTTTATCCAAGGTTAGGCCTCCTGCACATAGCCACGTTGTACAAAGGTTAAGAGGTTAATAGGGGGAGGTAGCTGTTTGAGAGAGAGGACACCCAGCAACATTTCTAGTATGTCCTCATGTCCTTACAGGAACCACAAATCTAACTTAAAATCAAAATCACAAATCGGAGCCAAATTGGTCTTTCCTTCCACACTATAAAGAATGTATAGTCTACAAACTGGAACTATGAAGGAAAACGTAAAAAAGTGCATGAGAAAAAGGGTGGATAGAGAACTCTATGATTAGCGGGTTTCTTTCCACTACTTTGATTTTATGATGGTCTTGTGAGAAACAGAAGTGATTTACTTTTATGATGTGGAGACAAATTCGCTACTTCAACAACTTACTAATTAGTTTTACCACTTAGGCAGTAAAACGAACAGGATCTTTCCTCCAAACAAATGATCTAAGAATTCTCAACATAGACAAGACCTGTTGCTAGGCCTTTTTCCTGAAAAGTGCCATGAATTCTTAGGTCTGCTGGGCCCTGGTTTTCAAGGAGGATCCAAGCCCTCCTGGCTGATTTAAGAATCCTTTATTCAGTACTTAAATTCGGGTATGTAGGTGAGGAGACACTGCCCACTTTCTCTGCCTGTATCTGTCCTTTAGCTCTCACCAAAGGCAGTGTTATTTCCTCTACAAATTTTGGTCAGCTCTCTGAAAAAAGTAAGTTGTGTTAAACTGGATATATGCCCCAATATTTTTGGCTTCATTGGGGAGCTACAAGATTTATGAGTAGTCTCTGCCACTAGAAGCTACCAGATGTCCTGCTATGCTACACATGCTCCTGGTGTGTGGCTATTGTCCCATTCATTATTAATACCCTCCATTTCACTCTCAAGAGTATAAGAGTTTTAGAATCTACCATAAAAACCGTCATTCTAAAGGAGAGAATTCAATATCTACAACTTTAATACCCCCCCTTTTTTTCCTTTTCATGTATTTAGTACAGGGTCTATAGGATCTCACTATGTAGAACTGACTTGTAGTGACCCTGTTTTCAGCCTCCTAAGTGCTGGGATTACAGGCTTGTGGCGCCATGCTCAGCCCAGTCTTAATTGCTGTCTCTGGGTGCCCTGGGGGTGGAGCCGACACAGCATGCTGAGAATTGTACCCTGGTACCTGTGCCAGGTACCAGGTGCTTTAGTCTGCTGAGCTATCTGGCTGGCCCAATACCCTGGTTATTTCACTGTGAAAAGTCTAGCCCCACAAAACTGCTGAGAACAGAGCTCACGGTTGAACTCCCATCCAGCTCCGTGTCCAGCATCATCCCAAAGATGTGCAGGAACTTGTGTCCAGGAAGGATGCAAAATCCCCAACCGTACACATACAATACCTGCAATTGTAACTAGCACAACTGGAGTAAGCTTTCGTTGCTCCTCTGATTACCGGTGCACTAAGCAGCAGACTGAGATGCGCCTGCCTTTCATTTGACTTTATGAACATTACTGGATGCAAAAGCAATAAAAGACAGTGGGCACCTTGGGAACGGGGACTGTCCTTCATTACAGATGCCAGCTGTCTCGGCCCTGCTTCTGGTCCCTGGAACAGCTTCTGCCTTATGTCCACAGGATCAGTTTGTTACAGATGTTAGGGGCTAATAGACACGTGTCCTCGGCTCACAAGATGCATCAGCAACGGTCACGGAAGGGGAGGGGTCTGTCTGTTGCTTAGGCCCCACTGTGGGGCTCAGCTATTAACACGGCCAGCAAGTGGCATAAAGAGAATTGTCAATTCAGTATCATAAGACATGAAAAATAGGGAGATTAAAATGTCATACTTAGCTGACCTCAAAGCAAAGGCAAGTTTTATCATTAAACAGTGAATAAAAAGATCACTGCAAGGAATTGGGCAGACAGAAGAGTTCTGATCATGAAAATCCTAAGGCAGCAAAGGACCAGTAGAGCGGGACAGCACACAGCAACGTCATGTCCTCGGGCAACACCGGAGCTCCTCTGCCACGGCTTTCCTCCGCCTGCAGTTCCTACTCTGGGGCGGTGTGGCATGGTAATCGGAAAAACCAATTTTAAAATATAAAGTGATCTGGGCAAATAGCTGTCAGCACTGATTTAGCAGCTCCTGGGAAATGAAAATGGCTTTGTTCTTGATCTTACCTAAGCAGTAGGGACAACACTGGCCCTTTCTGAGAACAGGTCTTTCACAGGATACAGAAGGGCAAGACTCAGAGTAACAGCTAATCACGCTGTCCATGCATATGCAGCTGGTACAAACGTCGGGCTTCCAGGACTCGGCCGCCAGGAAGATGTCCCCTTCATCACTTCTGCAGTAGCTAGGCACGCTCTCGTTGTGGGATGAGGAAGGTGGAAGAGGCTCATCTGGAAAAATGAATGCCAAGGTCAGCAAGGGAGACGATGCAGGTCGCCAGCAGTGCAACCAGTATGAGCCACAGGGACGGATCAGGGGCATCCCTATCACCATGGCTCTGCTGTTTCCTGAGAACCAAAAATTCAGTCACCAACCAGGAAGTTGGGTTCAGACAGGTCTTGAATATCAAAACAAAATTAACAAAGATCAGAAAAGGTGCAGTACAGCAATTGTTGCTTATCCCACACTAGTTTCACAGCCTTGATTTCCCGGGGAATGGTTCAGAGCTTGGATCAAAATGGGCGCAGTCCATCAAGACAACCCTGTCTGCCTTGCAACTCTACCACAAGCTGCCTGGCTGCAGAGCGTAGCTAATGAGAAGATTTCTGGGCAAGTGTTCAGCTTCTCCAAAGGGCGGCGGGTTGCCCTCCCATCCTTCCACTAGTTGCCTGCTCTGTGTGTGTATGCGCTGCTGTAGCACTGATACCTTTTTCATATTTGCAAGGGAAAGGCCATAATGTCACCGAGCCACTGAGTCACTCTGATATGTGTCTGCCTCCAAAATTCTTGGCAGGTAGGGAAAACTTGTCACTATTAGTTTAAAAATTTGTAGTGAGGTTTTTCTCTTACTTGCAGCCACATATAATGCCAGCCACTCAAGACCTGAACAGACTGTCATCAAAACACACCTATATGTAACATCCCATGTTGGGCATCACCATTAAATGGTTGAAAGAAATCTGAATTATGTGTGAGGGTGGAACCCCAGGGCACTTGCCAGTTATCTGCATCTTTTCTGTTTAAAGATTTAGGTCCCTAGATCAAGTTTTAGCATGAAATACAACAGAGTATCATCAGAAAAGTGTGTACTTCTCTTGCGGTGTTGGTATCCACTGAGATCAAAGATATCTGCAATCCTCAAGTAGAAATGTGAGATAGGAGAAAGGAATATGCTAAGTTAGCCAGAGCTCACTTCAGAAATGTCAGTTTCTCTGACAAAGGAAAACACTTGCAACCGTTCTCACCATTCAAGAGTCTAGAAATAGTCAAGACTCTGAAAGAGTTCGACAAGCCCCTAAAAGAATGACACTCTTTCAATGGCTACACTGTTGACTTTTATGTTCCTTTTTGAATCAACTGCTATTTTCAGCCATGAAGCAGAAATAACTGAAACAGACATGTAGTTATCACATGAGGCCAAAACTCTAAATGTCCTTTTTTCCTTCCATCTGCCTCGCAGATACACCCCACAGAGAAGTCTGGCTTGAAGAGAAGCGCTTCGCGGAGGACCAAGGGGGCTGCTGCCCTTGAGGCCCTCTCTGAGGACTACAGGGAGGACAGTGACATTACAGGCTGAAACCTCCTCTTCAGCTTGCAACCAGCTCTTCTGCTACCAATACCAAAGGCAGACACACAATGAAAGAACTGGTTCCACTAGCTCCCATGTCACCTGGGTCCTATTTCATGTAAGGCTCCCTAGAACTCATCCACATGCAGCAGCTTACAGGGGTAAAATGGGCTTTCCATCTCAGGGACCTTTTCAAGGTCAGCTCTATTATGGAGAACCTCAGAAGAGGCTGGCCACTGCTACCTTTTGTTTGGCTGGAAATAAGGAACAATTCACGCTTCTCCACACTGGACCTCGCATATCACCAGGATTCTATGAGTGATACTGGGTTAGCTCTTGTAAGGACCAATGTTGGGTCAAAAAATTTAGGAGAAGTGGCTGGGATGGTAATGGGAAGGCTACGAAACAAGGGTGGAATGGAATGCTCCAGGCATGAGAGGCCTCTTATGGGGCCAGCAAAGACTGCAGTGGCATCAGGATATACAGGCAGTGAGGGAGGGAGAGACAAGGCTGGGGTGCAGAGTGTGCTGGCTTTTGCCAGCAGGCAGGACGCTTCAGCCAAACCCATCTTGCACGTGCCACTTGGAATCTCGCGCCCCGCAGCTTCTGTCTTTGGGCCTTTCCTCCATGTTCCCACCTCAGCCCTCTTTCCACTTCTTTTTGCAGCGTATGTGTCGCCAGGCTGAGCACCCTTCTTTTTCCTTCCCCTTCTAAACATGTACTCCCTATTTTTAGCAATATTTTAACTGATGCTCATACATTCACTTTATTTCTTTGCTAATTTCCTCTCTTTTCCATGATACACTTTTTTCCAAGTATAGAAAATAAAGAATAAAAACAACTTCAAAAGTTACAGAGAAGTATCCAATGCCACTTTGTCGTGAGTCCCTTTCTATTCCAGGTCTAGCCCTGAATCAGCCCATTGGAAGGAAAGGGATAGCAAACTATCTCAGACTCACTACGCAGGACAGCTTCTCCTGTGTACAGGTGTATTATTTTCAAAGTACTTTAGCATATACATATCCTAAGTCCAGATATGAAATTTTTCTTGCAGTGCAATATACTGTTTGACAATGCTACTCTTTTTTTTTTTTTTTTTTCTCACATAGGATCTTGCTGTGTAGTTTAGCCTGGGCTTGAGTTTACTGGGTAGCCAGTAAACAGTGATCTTCGTGCCTCGTCTCCAGAGTGCTGGAATTACAGGTGTGCACCACCACGCCAGGCCCAACAGTGCTACTCTTGAATTATACTATGATGGGAAAACATTGATATTCTGAGGTTTAAGATGTTTTACCTTTTTACTGCTGCAATACAGTGAAAAGGTTAATGGATGGGTGTCTCATTTTAAAATATAAATTATTAAAGATATGCTCTGAGTTACTATTGTAAAAGCAATCTCTGGAATACTGAAATAACACAAAACATGTTAAGGGTGTAACATGAGGGATGCCACTGAAATATCCTCAAGTCACAAGGAATGAAAGAACAGACTCCAGGCTTATGTTTATCAGTGAGAAGTGAAAGGCAGTACAAACGCTGTGCTTGCTGTTGGTTCTGCAGGAAGAAGGCAGGGAGGCCAGCTTCCTCAGGGAGCCACCTCCACACGGCACTTCCTCTCCTGCAGCTGAACCATGGCCAGTGGGTGTCCCCTCGAGGAATCCACCTCGTGGTCCTGGATGTACCCCTCCTTCCATCTCTTTGGCAGCCACTGCTGTATTCCACTACCTCATGGCCCACGGGGCACAGCGGCAGTTCTGACTCCAGTGAAGGCTTCCTGGGTCACAGCACTCCGCAGCTGTCCTATGCAGCTGAGCCTCTGCCTTCTTTGTTGTTATTTACCTAAGGTGGAGCTCTGGGTTGCTCATGACTGCTCCACAGGATAGCAGCCTTTCTATCTGAACTACTCTCATGTTCCTGGGGTTCAATTCAGGAGTTCCATGAATGTCTGCTAGGTGCATAACCAGATGTGCATAAGCCAGGGTTAGAGTGAACAGGCCATATGGCGCCAATGGCTTTTACAGGAAGATGGGGACAGTCATCGCTCTTTGACCGCAGAAAATATGAGTACAAGTGATAAGAATAAAAATTGTGGTGTGAATATCTCACACAGCCTGATGCTTGCTGTACAGTGGCAGTGCTCGGGCCTGGTGCACCCAGGTCCGCAGTAGTTACCTGTGCACTGTGGGCAGCAAGAATCCTGGGTGCGTGCCGGGTTCTGGCAGAGCAGTGGCGGACACACCTCGGTCTCACACAGCACCCGGCCGCTGTGGCATGTGCACTGCGTGCAGGAGTCGATGTTCCATGTCTCTCCTTCCACAAAGTACTCTCCTCCTGGTGCGTGGCAAATGGAAGGAGTGCTGAGCTCTGGCTTCTGTACCTCAAAGTCATCTGGGGAAGGACACAAAATCAACGCACAAAATTATTCACCTGTAGTCTTTCTGGCTCTTAAAGAACCGGGTGCTGTTTGCTCTATGGGAGAGAAATGAGTTGTCTTAGGAGTATTTCACTCTATTCTTAACAAGACTAGTGAGGAAGGGAAAAACATTCCATGCACAGAAATACAGGGCAGTATCAGAAGAGCTAATCTCAGGAAGTGTAGTTCAAGTGGCTCAAATCTATCAATAGCCATAAGAGGACTCAATATGAGAATTAAATTATTGGGAGTGGAGCGGTGTTCCAGCATCCCAGGGAATGCATAGGAGTTGTTAAGAATAAAGATCTCTCACTTACTGAATGCTTCTATGGTCCAATATTACCACCCTAAGCACTTCATGTTTATTTCTTTTCCTTACCAGCAGCCTTGTGAGGTAGGGACCATTATTCTGTTTTATGCTGGAAGAAACTGCGAGCTTAAGAGTATTAAGTGTAGCCAATGTTGTGGTGCCCAAGTCTTTGGTTGAGTGGGTAATAGATACATCTCTGGATTAAACAGAATTTCGAAATGATGTATATGCTCTACCCACTTCATTTCTGGGAGCCTTGGCCCTCCTATGTGTGGACACATGGCTGCTGTCAACAGGCTGCACCTGATCTTGGCCAGCGGCCAACACGCTGAGCAGGAATGTGCCCAAGGAATTGGCAGTCTGGAAACCCTCACCCGAGACTGAACATTTGTTTGGTGATATCATCCAGAGAGACAGATGCCGAGAAGCTGATGATACCTAAGATTTCTTTTCCCAAAGGAGAAGTGGTTTTGGGGCTATGGTGAAATGATAATGAATTTAGTGCTGAAATATCTGCAGAGGTGCTAGGAGTTGCCCCAGAGTTGTTTGTGCTGGGGAAACAAGAAGCACGAGTTCAGTAACCCTGGCAGGCTCCAGAATTGAACCTCCGGTCCCCATGCCTGCTGCACGCACTTTAATCCACTGAGCTATCTGGCCGGCCCTACAGCTTTAATTTTAAGAGAACTAAGGGTGACTGGGACACTGACCAAGTGGACATGTCACAAAACACTGACATTAATGTTGCATTCACTAACAACTGCACTGAACTTTCTGGTATATGCAGAGGCTACAGGAAGGTAATTAAGATAAAAACCAACTTGGGGCAATAGGATATCGATGTATTTCCTGTATTTTACAAAGAAAGAAAAAAACTGCTTCCAAGAGCATCGAAACTAATTTTGGGGAAATGATCCCCAGCACAGGATGACTGAGAATTGCCACACTGTGAATGCACAATGACAGAGTGCTCGGGAGAAAGCACGCAGGCCTGGAAATGGCCTATCTTTCTGATTCCTTTGCTATTCTACTTGCCTCAGCCAAAACAGAGGGGCTGGAGAGATGGACAGGAAAGAAAAAGGCAGGGCGTAGAAATAAATGAGACGAGCTGTGTGGTGGCTCCTGTGCTGGGAGAGTCCAGGAGTTGCCCACTCAGTCCAGAACTGCCCCCTAAATCAACAGCAACATCAACAGCAACAGAACAACTGGCCCCAAAGGCAAGAGGGGTGAAAACACTCCTTACACCTGGACTCTGAGGGTACAACTGCTCTAGGCTAGCGCTGGTCTGCAGCCTGCTATGAGCTACACTGCATAACGGAGGGTGAGCAGTGGGCTGGCAGAGAGGCTTCACCTATTCTCACAGACACTCCTGTCCGATCGTGGCAGTGTTAGAGTCTTCTAGGAGCGCAAAACCTGCCTCATATGAGATGCGCAAGCCAGGGAGCTGGGTCACGTGAGCTCCTTATGAGAATTGGATGCCTGACGGCCTGAGGCATGGCTGAGGGGCGGTGAGTCTTCAGACTCCTCCACAAAGCCACTCCCTGGCACCAATGTGGCTGGGAGTCATTGCCCTCGACTCTCTGGTCATAAGAACCCACATGCGACAGTGCACTAGAGTAAGATTCTGGAAGAACACCTATACAGGATCTCCAGGCCTGTGCTTTTCCCGTGTGTACCTAGCCACACGTGAATTCATCAGCAAACAGGTCTATATAACATTTCTCTTATTTCTTTAACTGTGGAAGATATCTCTGGTTCCACAACTCGGTTTGGGGCTGCTTGTCTGCCTTCAGTTGTATCTGCGCATTTGCACCACTCTGACCCTGGGACGTTTCTGCCAAGGGGGACTCAGGTTGGCAGAGAGCCAGGAGCGGGTCCATGCTTTCTATGTTCACCTGTGAGTAAAGAATGGATCTCACGTGGAAAAAGACTTTCCCACCCGCAAGAAGACTCCTACTATTAAACTGTTTCTTTGCCTTTCAATGTGGTGGACACAGCAGTTTTGCAAATTTAACTAGCAAAATACAAGAAAGGGAGAGTTCAGATGTAGAGCACACTTAAAGGAACCATGAGGAAACAGAATAAGCCATTTATTCTGCGCTGTTTTCCGCCTCTGTCTCTGCTCTACAGAGTGTGGGAACTCCCTGCCAGTCTGCACATATAGTTACTTGAGCTGAGCAGATTGCAGAGCTGAGAAGGACTTCACCTGTCCTTTGCCCTGTGTCCTGCCAAGGTAAGGAGTGCAGGTATAGCCAGGCCATCATCCAGTTTCCTTCTCTGGTCAGTCCTGCCTTGCTGCAAAGGACCAGGCCTTGCACGCCTGGCCACACCTTCTGCACAGACGGATTGACCCCCACGCATGACCAGGATGGACCAGAAGAAAGATAACTATGACTCACAAATGTGATCCTACATTTAAACCTTAAAAGAAATCTGATGTATTTGGGAAACTTCACTGCTCCCTGGCCTTCCATTTTACTTTGGGTAAGAGAATTAATTTTTCTGTGTCTGTTTTCCAGACATCCTAAGTGTATTTTCCCCCTAACTGAAAGTGACCTGCAGAGAGGGAAAAATAACATAAAACCGTGCTGAGCTTTTAAACTAAAAGGCACTAGATGGAGCACTATGTTAGTAACTACTGCTATTGACAATCTTAGCGCACACCCAGAATTACAAATCTGTCCTGGTCTTTTAATATCTCATTTTGATTACCATTATTATGACCTCGTATGTTTCAGATGTGTGGCCTTGGCCACTCCAAAGTTTTTCATCTGGCAAGAATGCCACATGTGCATTATTCAAAAACAGGAAATTACCACAGACCTCAATACTTCTCTTGCTCTCCAGTATTACTTGGTAAGCTTTTTTGAAATAAAACTAGAACCAATTCCTCAAATCAACTAAGGTATTCAGCCTTAACTCACCATTAGTAAAATGTACAGCTGGATTTAAGCACATATGGCCAGAAACCTTCACAGAAAAGCGGCTCAATGATCAGTATCATCGAGTAGACCATTCAAAAATAAGGAGAATAGTTGCTGGAGTTTTAGCATTTTCCCTGGGTCTTGGCTAATCCCTTATTGTACCCGGGTGCTTTGGTGGCTGGTGCTAACAGACACCACACAACAGGAAAGTGTCCCAGGTGCTGTCCCTATGCTTACCTGGGGTTATGGGTGTGCATGAGGCCCCACAAGGCAAAAGTGGTTTGTGTTTGGAGCACATGAGGGGGCAGCCAGCTTTTACCTGCACATGACGGGCAGCACTGTCCAGGATGAATGGTGGGGTTGCCACAGGCAGGCACTGGGCAGGTGATCAGGGCACACATTTCCCGTCCATTGTGACAGTAGCATTCCCGGCACCCGTCATGCCAGCTTTCCTCATTTTTATGATGATGGCCATCCATGGACAGGCATGTGCCTGACAGGACAGGCGGCCTGGCTGAAGCAGGGACCTCTGGACAGACAAAGGCAGCCTGGTAAAGAAGCAGCTACAGCACAGGAGAAATGGCCTGCAGTGTCATTATAGGGGATGGAACCTAGCCACCAAATGTGGTGACTACAGAGAACAGTCAGTGCCTCGGGAAAGGCTCAGGAAAGGAATTTAAGGCAATAGGCTCTCAGTTTTGAGGGGGGGAAAAGGATGAGAGAGAAAAAGGCTTGCAAAGTTGCTTCTCTTCTACTGGTGGGATTATTGCTGATTTTTACTCCTTTTTTTCTACTTTGTCATAATTCCACAAGAAACAAGCATTGGTTCTATAATGGATATTACATGGTCATGTGTTTAACTAATACAACAAAGTCATCATTTTGGAAGCTTTACCCCATGGAGAAATCCTGGGCCCCTTACAACAATAGATTTTTGTCCCTCAGAACCACTGAAGCAGTAGTTAGATTTTTGTTAACTACAAACTCTTCAAGCACCACTAAGGTGGTAACTATTCAACCTGGAGAACATACTGAGGAAACTCAGGAACATTTCTATTACTTAATCTATATCTCAAGGTGATAATCACATCAAACTGGAATGGAGTGGGTGGGACTTGGGCTGAGAAAAGGGCAGAAAATGCAAGCTGGGTACCAAGTTAATGGCTTCAGGTATATCCCTGCAGCAAGTCTCAGGCAGAGGGAATGCCCAGGGTTTGTACTTACATTGGACTCTGGAAAGGCATGTGCTTCTAGAATCCTACCCCTACACTCAGGGGCAATGAAATGAGGCTGCTCACTGTATCAGTTGTATTGGTTTCACTTGTGGACAGAGGTAGGCTTTATGAAGGCAGAGATAAACTTTAGCTTTAGGCTAAAGTTCCAGAGACAAGTAAAACTGCAGAGCTAAGAGGCCACTAATTTGGCAAACGTGCTTATCCATCATGTGCTTGCTTTACATTCTGCTCTGAGCTTTTATTCCATTAAGATAAAGGAAAAGGGAGTCCTACGGGAGGGTCCCACAGAGAGCGGCATTTGTATCACAGCAGCAATCACTTAAACTGTTTCATTTACCAAATGTCCTTCTGTTCTTTGTTTCCATGTCCCTGGCTGATGTGAGGGGCCAGGGCTGCTCATACTTACCTCTGCATCTGCAGATAAGACAGCCATGACTATCTTGCTGGAAGCCCAAGGGGCAGATTTTACTGCATGGGAGCTCTGGACATTTCTTACAGCGGCAGATGTCACAGCCATGCTTATTCTTCCTGGGTAATTAAAATTTGGCCAGAGGTCAGAAAATCAGAAAGTCTCAAAAGATACCCAAGCATTCAAATTGAGGGTCAAAGAAGGGATACTGCCACTTGAGCATAATGACTTGACTTCTGCCTTTACAACTCTTGGGATGTTGTGTAATTAGCTCCCTGTGGCTCTGCCCAGGGCCCACCCAATACTGTGCTTTAGAATTCTCTGTGTAGTTCTGTGCTTCTGGGATGTGGCTGTCAGAATCCCAAAGACATGACCGCTGATTTAATTAGGAAAATCGGTGTCACCATGTGAACAGACGAATGTGAAACTCCATGAATAGAAAGTTGAACAATACTGGAGATTAGCATGAGGAACAAAAGTCCTTCCTTTGTTTGAGTCCCCAGGCTTCCTCACAAGACACATTCTCTGAGAGATTCCAGACGCTAGTAAAAAACTTTAATGAGACATCTACTGAAGCTTACAGAAGATATGGCTTAAGGGCCCACAGTCCTCGGAAGGCTGAGTGTTGATAAAGCATAAGACCCTTCAACAGTCAGTGTCCAGTAGCTACTTCATTAGGTCTAGAAAAAGACATGGGGCTTTACATCCCCCAGCCATGACATATGGACTCAGCGTGCTAGAGGTAAAAGAAAATGCTGGAGGAGCCTTCTTTCCAAATTCTGCATGGATCAGGAAGATGACTTAAAATAAGTCAATGGATGTTTATAAAAACTAAATTCTTCCCTTTTTTCTGAAGAGAATGGTTCAAAGGAGCTCACTGACCCGCCCCCTTCCTTCCTCAGGTTCATAGGTGGAGGGCTGAGACTTCCCAGGTTCCCCGTCTCCTTGGCAGACTTGGGGTTAATGAGGGACTCCGGGCCTCTAATTGCTCTATGTGCACCTATGTTTCATCCCAAGTAACACTGAGCAGCCAGGTATGAGAGCCAACTGAAAGGCAGAAAATGCCTGCTCTTTCTCACCTTGGACAAGTGAAGGAGATGTAAAGGTGACAGACATGTGAGAAACCTTTAATACATGACAACAGTCTAAGGAACAAACTACCATTCTGCCAAGAAGTACTAAACATGAAGATCTCATTTCAACATAATGAACACACTAAATGAATTATTTATAGCCATGCCATCTACTGTGTCATCTTCCACCTCTATCAAGGCTTTGTTTGCTATCCTTGTTCATCTATCCATCCATTCCAACCATAAGCGTATACAGACCCTACTCACTCAATACACTGAGCAACACCAAGGGCTGCCTAACACTCCCCATAAATAATTTGGCCAAGATGTCTCTTTTAGAGGGTGAAATAATTTCTAGCCAGTGCCAACACTCAGGTGTCCCTAAAGGTCAACTGGCTTCTCTCTAAGAGTGCTTACCATCAGTAATACAAAGTGAAACCTATCATCTTCCAAGAGATTTCTCTCCACGATGTAGGTTGGACTTGAATGTGGCCCTGATTCTAAACTGTCATAACAGTGTAGCAAGTAGCTGTTGCTACTATCACCAGAAAAATGATACTTTACATTCTAGAAGTGATGGAATAACTATACTTATATTTTGGGATCATATTTATATTTTAGAATTAAGAATGACATATTTGAAGAATTTTTAAGAATGTTCTCAATTTCACTGTCCAATTAATATGAGAATCAAGATCTACCCCTATAAGCTTAAACTTTCAAAATAAAAAAGATAACTGAAAGAAGATGGGCAGAAGATGACAATGTATTTAAATCTCTCAGGATTTGATATTAAATATATAAAATTGGAAAGACAAAGACAGAGATGGAATGCAGCAAAGGAAAGAATGACAGAAAAATATTTTGAAAGGTAATTTTAAGGGATCAACTTGATATAAAGGCAGACACAAATGTTAATACAGGCAAAAGAAACAAATATGTTTTATTTCCCTCATGATGTAATTTACTTGGACTTGAAAAATGTTATAAAATGTTGATTACATCAAAGCTAGACATTAGAGCATAGTGGGTAGGATGCTTGATATTTACAAGTGACCTTCAGCTGACCCCGCAGTACAGGTTAATTAAATTACTACAGAACAGTGCCTCTGACAGTTATGAAAAGTTGCAGCACTGACAGCAGCGGGGCCTCATGACAAGACCATTTCCAACACCTGGCAGTGTCCAAAGTGCATCACTATGGGGTCGCGTCACATAACAGGACCTGATGGTATCTGTATCATTTCCATAAAAAAGGATGAATGAAACTTGATTGTTATCTTCAGAAACACAATCAGTGTCCTTGCTTTCTGAATTACCCAACAAAACCAATACAGATATTGAACTTGGAGCAACACTGATTCTGTCACTAACATACATGAAATGTTAGCAAAACAGGTAAGAACATTTCAACAAACTATACTTGGTCAGCTTTGTGGATTAGGAAATACGTACAGGTATCCTAGTGGACAGTGCTTGTCACAGATGATGGGTCTGCACTTCCTGGGCCGCGGGCGGCACTGACAGATCTCACAGTTGTGGGCATCAGTTAGGAAACCAGAGGGACAGTCCAAGGCACAGCCTTGTTTAAGGCTCAAGCACAGCTCCTCTCCTGTGAAGACACATGGATGGTGCATTTCTTCCAAAGAGGCCAGGACACACTGTTGCTTCTGTGTCTTCTAACAACCCTCTAACGTTTTACAGATTCAGATTTCTCAGAGGACAACAGAATCAGTCATACAGCTCCCTAGTACAGGCTGTGTTATTCCATGACTGTCACAACAGGATTCCACCTTTTAGTACTAACACCCAAAATGCAATCCAACTTAGAAATGTGTTTCTGGAGCCCAATCCAATCTGGGAGGCTTCTGATGAAGGGCAGGGTGGTAACTATTGATAGATAGTAACCAAGTGGATCTGTTTCATCTTTTTTTTAATAGTCACTTGAAATCACTAATGATGTGTATGTTAAAATATGGGAATTAACAGAAACCTAGTACTTTGAATTTCATTACATATAGCATAATGCATGTCATCTGAGGTGAAGCTGTGCTTACATGTTCATAAGTAATTACTCGTATGGGTAGTAAAATGTATCACGTAACACTGCACATCATGGCTGGCATAATGGACATTTTTTTTTTTTTTAAAGCAATCTTTCACAACAGGCTAGGAAACAAAATACTCAGTGCTCCATCTAGCTTTCATTTTCCCTAGGTGCTGCCAAACAATCCAAGTATTTGGATACTTAATATAAACTGTATCTGTTTGGGTATCTGTATTAATGTCTAACTACTATTTGAAAATTTAAACTGTCCTGTTAGCAGAAACTGGAGCGATTTCTAACTGTTCTCTGTTACTCAGTTATTTTACATTATTTTAGGAGGAGCAAAAAAGTTTACAGGAACAATGGTGATTGTCAAAAGACCTTATTCAAATATATTGGTTTAATAGAAGCCTAACATGATTTTAACGTGTGCTTAACAGAATACATAGGGAATAAAAACGTTAAGGTAGTGCAAGTATGTAAAACAACATAAATAAAGATACGTGAGATCTGTGTGAGGAAAATGCAGATGTGGGAAGAACGCCTCTGCGAGGAGCAGAGCTGACGCAGTGACGCCAAGCACGGCAGTGCCGGCTGCTGCTGCATGGCCTGGGGGGTGGGCAGAAGCGGCTATTACTTCAGGATGATAAATACATTTTTATTTTAGCTGGACACACCTTAAACATAAATACTGCAATAATGCATAAGTCACTAGGAAAACTAGAACACATTTGTCTCTTCTACAGACAGATCTTATACCCTGAAATTAAACCTTAACTACAATTAATAGGTAAAATGGGTTTATGTTTTACATAAATATTTTAAGATGCACCTCTTATGAACCTTAGTTGGCAATACTTGCATACTTAATTTGTTATCTTTTAAAAAAGAAAATGTGATTTATGGCACAATATTCTACTTTGTCATTTTCACAAACCTTTCATTACACACAGCATTTACTGTAACCTCATGGGTGTGTACAATGCTATGAACCAACTGAATACTAATCTGTATCCTTAGAAGAGAAATTCTAAATGGTTCATTTAAAAATATGTAATTATGACTTGGAAGGCCATTATTTCTCATCTTCTACTATTAAGGGAATGATGAAAGAGGGAGAAGAGTTTCATAGCTACATTTCTTCCTGGGACACTGAGATCTAAACTCATTCTTCTATTATGAGAATTTTTAAATCATGATTCCAAGATATATAGACGAATTAAAATTCTAGAACTTCCCATAGTCAGCATTCATGAGAATTAAATTCCTTGAACATTTAGATTCTGAGCACATTAGTGTTTTCTTTTTTTTCTGGTCCTGTTTACAAAAGGCTTTTCCACAGACCTTGATCTAGAATGTTCTTTACTTACCCTTGAGAAAAGCTGTTGTACAACCACTTGAGTTTAAACCACTTGATAAGAACTGAGTGGTATGTTTTGGAAGTGTTCCCCATGGCTCTGCTGCTAGCCTGTGGTGCTATTGAGAGGTCAGAACCTCTCAGAGATGCACTCTTGTAAACAGGTCACTGGGGGATCTCTTGGAAGGGCATATTGGAACCCTAGCTGCTTCCTCTCTTTCTCTTTTGCTTCCTGACTGCCACAAGGTAAACAGCTCCTCCTGTTTCCACCATAATGTGTCATCTCACCACAGGTCCAAGCAACAGAGCTAAGCCACCATGGACTGAAATCTGTAACTATAAACTGAAATAAATCTTTTCTCCATATAAGTTGATTATCTGAGGTATTTTTGTTACTGCTAAGGAGAGCTGACTATCCTAGATGCTTTTCAATGCTAGAGAATTCCAAAAGGTTTTTGTGTCTAAATGAAGATAGAGAATATTAATTAGAAAGCACACTAGCCATACCACCTCAGCCAAAATGCTATAGCACTTCCCTGATTTGAGACCATGCACCGGCGGGTTCTTGTCTGCACTATTTTAATTCTGCTCACCAATGAAAGGGACCGTATTTCTGTAAGTCGACAGTCCAAGGACTGTCCTGCTATTTAGCATGGAGTGGGTACTTGGTAACTACCTGTGGAATGGGAGGACCAATCAGTGTTCTTACTCTGTGCTCCTCCACTGTCATCAGGACTGCCATATTAATGGAGAAAAAAAATGACTTTGATTGTACTAAATATTTTTTAAAAATAGCACTTGCTTAACATCCCCCCAAACCATCTTCTCCTAGATCAGAAAACATTAAAGACTGGAAGTAGTCCTAAGCTTACATGTATTGATGACAGCTTTTCTTTACAGTAATGTAATATCAAGGTAAAAATTTAAAGAGCAGAATAGACAGCTTAGAATTGACTTATTCATGATGAGTTTGTTTGGAAAGCTTCAGGACATTACTCAAAACAACGTGGCAACCAATCAGTTTGATGTTCTATTTTTTTTTTTTTTTTCAGCATTATGACTCCACTGTGATCTAACAATGCTTTATAATCCATGGGGAGAAACTACCTTAGAAAAGAAAGTGATAAAAAATGGCCAACTATAGGGCCTGTACATTATGGCTGATCAATAGCTACTACACAGTAAACTTCCCACTTGCTTTGGAAGAAAGATATTTTTGTGATCCTTGGGCTAGTTTTGTTCTTGCATTTTGTGCTGGGAATCAAATTCAGGCTCTCACAGACCTTACACAAGTACTCTAACATGGAGCTACATCTCCAGCCATCATTCACTGTCTGATTAGGAGTGAACACAATGTAACTTTCACACACACCATGGGCAGGTGGGGTCCCCTAGAATGGCAGTGGGTGTTGCCCACGTTGCTGGAATACTTCAAACTCTTGAGATGGCAATTTCTACCATTCTCTTATTAAGGGTATGATTAAGTTCCTGCAGTGAGTAAGTTAAAAAGAAAAGCAACATTGCAAATCTTGACCCTGGTGGGTGTTGGTCTTAGGTCAGAAGCACAATGAAATGAAAACAAACAGCCCACCTCCCTGGCTTTGAAGCACCACCTCCTGGGGTGCTTGTTCGAGATTTCATGGAATATATACAGGCTATTCCTTCCTTGCTACCCTTAATTTTAAATGTGTGCTATAGTTTGTGAATAAAAGCATTAATAATTCTAGAATCAAAGAATGTGAAAATTAGAAGTTATCAATAACCCAGGTAAATTCACTCACAGATGTGGACAAAAAGACGGCAGGCGCTTGATGCCACTTAATTCACAAGGTCTCACTTAATACAGCTTATACTGTAAGGTGAAGTATATCATGCTTAGCAGTAATAAACATTTCTGTTTAAAAATGTGGTTAATGGGCTGGCCTGACAGCTCAGTGGACTACAGCACCTGCTTAGGCAGAGTGCCCAGCAGCTGAGGTTCAATCCCCGGTGTGCCTTTGCAGCCCCACTCACAGGCTTGCTGAGACAGTGATGGAGAGTAGGGGTGCTGCAACCCCAGCAATTTAGGAGGCTGAAAACAGGAGGATGCTACACGTCCCATCTATGTAGTGAGACCCTATAGACCCTGTCCTAAATACAGAAGAAAAATATGGTTAACAATTTGCACCAATACATGGGTATGAATAACGCAAAGGATTTAACTTTTTATGGCTACTATACTTTCCTAAACACTTTCTAACATATTTTGCTTTATCCTAAATATATCTTTTTTCCCCCTGGGACCAGGGTCCAAATTCATGACTTTGCATTTTCCAGGCAGATACTTGTGCCACAGAGCTATCTCCCCAGCCCCTATCCTAAATATATCTTTTAGAAATTAAGACAAAACCTAAGTTCTTCATATACCTTGATATACCGCTGATAAATGAGTTTGCTTAGCTTTACAAGAATGGTACTATCATAGGTTAAAGCAAAACTACAATATACTCAAAGGAAAGAAAAATCCTTTGTTGTATACTCTGCAAATCTTTTTGAAGGATGTATTTCCACAGAGTTTTTATCTTAATCCAGCATCTGCATGATGAGATGGCTGTACAGTCATCAGGGTGAGGCCTCAGGTACAATTGGGGACAAGAAGGATGCCCAAAGGTGACTGTTTATATTCCTAGTATTATGTCCCGGTATCACTACAACATATTAGCTTTTAGCAATATTACCAACTTATCACCAGTACTGGCCAGCATATTTTGACCTTCTTTGTTTCCCTAGTGCTCAGCCAATTGTAGACCCTCAACAAATGCTAGATGCATGAAGAGAATGATTATGTGCTGTTGGCCTTACTCTATGAAAGCTGATGCCAATGAGAACTAGGCCTGCCCCTAAGAGGTAACCTAGGTATAAATGTTTAGCTGGATAATTAAACAAAGTTATGATGGAATGCAGAAAAATACCGTAAGGAAGACTTCTGGACAAGATAAACACTGGATAGTTGCACTGGGAAAAGGACTATGCCTTACTTGCCTACGAGGGACTTGTTTGTTCCTAAAACGGAAAGAGAAAGAGAACACTGAAGGGATGAAATTAAAATGTGAAAGGGAAGTGGTTGGTAGCAGTGTTGGGAGAGTCCAGGAAGAAGCTGAGGCATGTGTGGGGACAGGGAAGAGAGGAAGCTGGGCTTTTCCACATGGGCCAGCTTCGGCTGACTCAGAAAAGCAAGTTATAACCCAGCCCTCAGAATAAACAATTAGCAAGTCAGGCAATGAAGACAATTTTGCATTTATTCATTTATGTGGTCCTCAAAATAACCCATTTGTTAGGTTCTGTCTCTGTCCTCTACCAATGAGGACGTGCTGTTTCAGAGTAGTAAGGCAAACTGCCTGGATCCTTCGGGTACAGGAAGCCCCAGAGCCTGGGCGGGAGCTGAAAGCTGATAACTGAGGACTTGGCATTTGGTTTAATCTGATCCAGCTCCCAAAGGTGTGGCCTCAAATTGTCCAAATGATCAGGGTGGAGAACAGAAGTGGACCGAGGGAGGGCGAAGCGCATATGCCTGGACTTCTGTATGATGCAAACAAACTGACAAATCATAATTAGCATCTACATCTTGAAGTATGGGGTAACAGACAGTGCAAGTGCAAAGCTGAACACAGGTACAGCATCTGCGATGAGAAGGCTGCACTGTATGGTCATTAGGGTGAGACCTCTGGTGAAGCCTGTGATCCTGAAGGTTCCCTGCTAACTTCAGGCGGCCAATAACCAGGGGACACAGTGCTGAGTACCACAGATCACAGACAGACCTGGTGAGGACAGTGACTTCTTTACTTTGGTGTCAGCAAATGCCTGAGTTCTCCTAAAGCTCCCAAGTTTCCCCTCAGCAGATTCAGTTTGGAAGTTATAGCACTTGTTTAGCATGGTAATTATTTGGTTAGTGTTTTAGCTATTGTTTAGCTTAGAGTACATGTTGCATTTTTATTAACCTTTGTGGCCCTTAATGTTTAATATATTACCTAGAACACAGCAGCTGGTAAAAGAAAGAAGGAGAAAAGAGAAATAAAGACTAGATATTTCTACAAATAGGTATAAGTTGCAAATAACAGATGGTTAATAAAGACTGATTTGTTAAAAATCACTAATGCAGAAGCAGCGGCACACATTTCTTCCTAAACATGAGCGAATATGGAGACCTGCTGCAGGAAGTGGGCAGGAACATTCATTTCAAAAAGTCAGAAATAAACGCTAACACAAGATAAGGCAGCCAAGGTCTTGTTGGTAAAAGATCAGGGGCATCTCTTCATTTGCTCCAGTGATAGCTGAATGGATGCTGCTTCTCTGGACTTCACCATAAAGTTCCACATGAAACAACAGGAATCTTACATTAGCATCTGGGGCCCAAACTTTATAATAGCAGAACTCAGGTCAAGGACATGAGAGATAGGACTAGGCACAATGAAATCTGTATTTTTAGACTTATAAATGTTCAGAAAAAACCCACTTAGATATGGCCCTATCGTAATCCTGCAGAAGGATCAGAAGGGCTGCAGTTCACACAATTACCTTACTGTTGAACTGACAAGGTTGGCCATTTATGTAAACAAATGCGGCTGCCAAGGCAATCTGCCAGTGAACTTGCCTTTCAAAGGGAGGTACGGAACACAGGCGTCCATGCAGGAAGGCAGGCCAGCCCCAAGTGGGTGGGGCTCAGAGACAATATAAGAAGGCAGCGATTATAAGCACAGAAATGGCTTTATAAATGCTTTTAGCACCAACTCTACTATGCAGGTAGCATGACAGTGACATGGAACTGAGAGTGTAGAATTACTCAACTCTTATTTGTATCATCTTCATCAAAAAACAGCTTACAAAAAAGTGATCAACAATTAAATTTAAGAGGACTATGAAATCCAAGCAATTGAATCAGAAAGTGAACATCTATAGATGAAGTCCAAACCTCTGTGCTTACGATTATTATACCCAGAGGCCCACAGAGAATCTGCTTATTATGAAACCACTATCTGTCTATGTTTGGGAGACAGCAGAGAGAACAGAAGAGATTTTAGAAAACAAATCAGATGTTAAGTCAAGGGGACACAGAATTCTAAAAATACAGAAAGCAAAACTTGGCATGAACTAAGAATTCTTCAAATTTGAAATTCTTCAGAAAGATTTACTCATGTGAGTTTTGACAATTAGAAAGCACTGACCACCACCAGCCAGCACAGGTTCAAATAATTACCTTCTCCACCAGTTTCATCTTATATAGAAAATTAGGCTTCCAGCACAGGAAGCTGCAGGTGTAATGCATTTTGATTTGAGGCAAGCTACCAGGCCCTGGGTGTTGTGGCTTTCTCACTGATGTGGAGATGACATGTTATCAGCTAACCAGAGCCCTCAAGGAGTGACGATGGTGTTCCATGTTGTATCCTGGGGCTCTGTTCTTGATTTTGTGCAGCTTATTTCAATCCAATGATTCAGGAGAGGCAAATACACTGTACTTACTATATGCTGGGAGGTGAAAGACTAAGATCTCAGTATCAAAATTAAAAAATATGCTGACTAGTTGGAAAATGGTTTCAAGTTATTTGTATAATTCTTTGTTAACCTGATCGTAAGTTTATATGACTAAAATGTAAATATTCAAATCAGAACAGATGAGAGCCACCTAACAGCAATGAACATAAAAAAGTACCTAATGATCTCAACAGCTGTAGATTTGGTGTTGATCCATAGCATGCAATTCAAAGAGCTCATGCTAACTCAGGCCACACGACCGCACTGCACTCATCAGGCCAAATTTTGGAGTACTTTGTCTCCATTTTATGTAATGACCATGCCACAGTGTCAGCAAATGCTAAAGACAAAGTAAATTCCAGAGACCTTTCTCCTGAGGCATGGTGAAAGGCATGGAGGAAGCTCATGCTGGTAGAGGAATTGGGAGAATTCAGCATAATTTTAAACCTGTATGGCAAATGTCCCCGCTTCAGAGAAACACACTCGTCTAGTATTAGAGGTCATGGCTGGGAGACAACGTACAGCTTGGAATGTTCGTGGAAGGAGAGCTGGGGAAACAACAACCACTTTGTTCGAAGGCTGATGACTGCCACATGCAGGAAGGGGCTTCTGGCCACCCGAAAGCCCCAGCAAAGGCGTGGTCAAGAGCTGGCTGAGTGGCTGGAAGGATGCCCTCCAGGGTCTAGGGGCCACATCACCATAGCCACTGGACAGCAAGGACTGTGTGACTACAATAGAGTGAGGACGATAGCCAGAGCACCGGGGCAGCTCCTTTTCCTCAGATGACTGTGTATTTGTGCTAAGTAAAACAACTTTTCCTGTTTCTTTAACACTGTCAAGCAAACGTGTGAGCAGAGTGGAGAAGATATCTCAGGGAACGTCTTCTGTCTACTCACTGTTTTTGCACTGACAAGTCCAGCAACCATTGTGGTCAAGCTTGAAACCATAAATGCAGTCCTTCTCCGTCAGAGTGCAGTTTGATAACTCCCCACACGCAGGCGGATCAATTGTGATGTAGGTTGGTTCTAATAATGAAAAGAGGGGAAAAATCAATGCATATGATTACTTCCTAGATGCTATTTCATCTCTGAAATCCTACACAACAGCAGGTCACAAAAATCTAATAAACAATATTCAACAAATTCTAAACTTTTATATTCTTGTCAATATCCTTGAAACAAGTATTTGCATCTCGATTTCTGAAAATGTGAACGTTCCGCTTCTCCTTCGTTTTTGTTGCTGGGTGTTGAACCAGGACAGATTAATGCTTCGCAAGAGCTCCATCAGTGAGCTATGCTGCAGTCACCTGATGTTTCTTTATGTGAACAATCTGTGTAAATTCTGATTGCCTCATACACTCCCTCTGTTGACCACCACTACAGAATGCACACGAGGGAAGGAAGGAACAATTGACTCCACTTAAACTGTGAAGTGCCCTTCTGTTTTTTTCCTAATGTTCTGGGAAATATTCTTTAAATTATCAGAACACAGTTACTAGTGTCAGTGACTTCACTCTGCATTCTGCAATGCTTCTGGAATTGATCAGTACTTTTTTTCTGATTGATACATCAGAGATTTTTGTACCAGGGATTGAACTCGGGACCTTGCGCTTGCCAGGCAAGTACTTATTCTACTGAGCTATCTCCCCAGCCTCCAGAGATGCTTTTAAGAATAGTTTAAAGCACCTGGGTTTCTTGTATCTTTTAGGTGACATTACCTCACCTACGACAGATGGTACGATGGGCAGCAGGGACTAGGAGCTTACCCTCAGGGCATAGGGGCTTACAGGAACGGCACAGTGGGTACAAGAGTCCAGGAGAAAGAACAAACAGGCAGGATAGGAAGACAAGCACAGAAGAAACCAAGGTTGGAGGGGATACTCTACTTCTGCACATTGAGAATGAAGAACTGCTCTGGTAAGCACGAGTCACTGCATGTGCCGGCAAAAAAGCATATTGGGTTTATACAACCTCGTTTGTTCTATTCTTAAATGCCTTAAATGTCTGCATGCTCCAGCAGGTGGCTGCTCCTGTCACCCCCATGATAAGGACATTACAACAGCAAGTGGTGACCTCAGATTCCGACTCACACAATCTGGCTCTAACTCCTACCCTTCGTTTCTGTGCAACCTGTTCAATGGTAGTTATTGTGCAGTGCATAGATATAAGACAGTTTTTATGGTGCCAGAGTGTTTCAAAGGAAACAGAGATAGTGACATAGTTATGTATCATCTTTTTGACCAAAAGATGCTACAAACTTCTTCAGAGTAAGCTGGTTCTCACAGTATCTTTGTGAACAAGCCAAGTACAGAATGTCTGTACCTATGTTTTCACACAAGGAAAATATGAGAGGCAGAGACGGTAAGAGGCTTATCCAAGTTTACACAGCAACCTAGCAGCAGGCTAGGAATAGAATAGAATAGTACAGAGGCTCGTGGCCTCCTGTGCAACGCTCTGTCCATTAGTCTACACTGTCTTCTCCAATTTCATCTCCTGTTACCAAGGAAGACAGACCAAATTAGCAACCAAAATTTAGCTGCCACTGCTACGATCCGAGAGTTCTACAGTTTTATCCTCCTACTAAATGGGGACAGCGATTCAGCACTTCACAGGTAGGAGACAAAGATGGTTCACCACAGAGGTGCTTGGCCAGCATTCTCCCAAAATTGGCTGCTTTCTTGACTTTCACTGCAATGTTTTAAAGAATATCTTCCTGAAATGTTAGTATAAACTTTCCACTACTAAAAAATCTCTAATTTTTCAATGACTAAAGAATTTTTTCTGACAAATAATTGCAAACATAAAAGTTCAAAACAAAATGAAACATCACATTTTTCTCTTTTCTTCTAATGTTTACCATAAACATCTTCAGTTTTTAACCTACTCATTTTTCTTTTTATTATCATGCTCGTTAGCCACCAAAAATAGGACTTCTACTCCAGCCCTCAGCTGTAGACTGCCACTGTTTTATTACAATTATTCTGTGTTCTATGTTTTGGGACAGGGTTTGATTGCTGGGATTACAGATGTGCTCCAGCACACTTGGCATTTCAAAATTATTCTAACCACAGGTGTTAAGATAGCAGAATTTATATCAGCTCTTAAGTAAACCAACCACAGATTGTCCCAATGAAGAAGAGTTTTGCATTCTAGAAAGTTACCTGACTGAGGAGGATTGGGACTCCACACAGGCTGCTTTAGTAGACAGTTTAGCCATTATAAAACAAGTCTGAAGCTTACTTACACAGACCAGAACTTTGCATTTGTTATTGACATTTAATATGTAAAGCTTATAGGAAATTTCTGCCTTCAGGATATACGGTATCAATAAATATATGTTGAAAAAAATTAAATTGAAAATGCACAGTAATTGTGGAGTGGTGCAGAATTTTACTTTCCCTAAACTGTGGGGATTTATTAAGAGAACACACTGTCCAACTCTACAAAGGTGATCTTCTGTCTCTAAATCATATTTTTCCTCAATAGTGATGAAAGTGCTACTTTGAGAACACATTATGATGAATGAATAGGATCAGGATTATGATCTTTGGCTGAAAAATGAAAGAGAAATCCAACTATAACGCTGATTTAACTAGCCCCTCATGTGACCTGAATGGTGTGCAGTCGAGATGAGCACTAATACCCTCGCTCCAGGGTGAGAAATGCTTCCCTGGAGCCTTCTATCCAACAGCTCTTCTTGAAGCAAACCAATGAAAAGCAAATGCACCTGCTGGGTGGGCATGGCCCAAGGCATGCAGAGTAAGCCTTCAGGTATCTCGAGTCTCACTGTTGGATGGAAGCCCTCTGGGCTTAAGACACATGGGTACATGAAAGAGGTCAGAAATTACTTTGTGTCCCTAAAAGTTAACAGTTTCCCATTCGTTTAGGGCCTACACTGATGCAGGAAACTAGTATGTGTACATTCTGAAAATTCTGACACTTTCAATATTTAATATTAAGACACAGAAAAACAGAACAAATCGTTTTATGAAAACTGTCACTTTACCGTGGAGCTATTAAATTTCTCCTTTATGTGTTAGATTTAACCCAACTGTATTCATTGTGACTCAGTAACTACAGACAGAAGTCTAAGTTTTTGAAAGGCATTTTAACACTTTCCCCTTCACTTTATGACATTTTATAAATAAGTAAACAAATAAATATCCTTTTTCCTATTATAATGTAAACTACAGCAAGTTTTAAAAGCCCATGGGAATGGTGACACATGGGTCCCTACTGCTATATTCTGTCCTGGAATAACCTGATTCGTAACAGATGCCTCTGTAGGTACCTCGGTGCCACCTAATATTTCACCTGAAATCAAGTCCTATGTTCTACTGCCTTTCATCATTCTCCCAATGTTTTAGTACTCAGTTTCCCTGTATCTACAATAGTTGCACTTCTGTGTGCTCAACATTACAAGAGGAAAACGCAGGAATAAATGATTTACAGAAAGAACTGGTCTAATTCAACAGATCTGAAAATTTGATTTTGGCCTAATATATTAATAGGCAATCTCAGAGCAAATCATCTTACTCAGAACATGGGCAGTTCTTTGAGAAAGAAGTGTTGTGAGAAAACCGAAATTTTCCATCAGCACTGTATTTACAGTTCTGAAACAATGAAGAACTAAGATCCAGGATTTTTTTAAACATGGATTTTAATCCAAGGAAATTCTCAGTGGGAAAAGAGGTGATTTTGAAGAACCCAGAATCATAGATTCCACTGAGAACACACCAGGGAAGTATGTCACACATGCATTCTGCTTGTCTCTAAGTTACAGCATCCTGGAATTCGTCAAGAACGGTTGTTAGTCCACACTTTTCTCCAGTCTATGGAACAGTGTTTTGCTTATGGAGAATATCTAATGTCCACAGACCACAACGGTCTCATTTAAATCCTGTACTTCTGTGCTCTTATATTACTACATGACAGCATGGCATTAGAATCATGTGCCAGAGAGTATATGCCTTTGTGGAAAGATGATGGTGGTAATCCTCTGTCCCTGGCAAGTTTGTTGAACAGAGTCTGAGTGAACAGAGGTCCTGCTGAAACTTCTTGAGACATTACCATACATGTGGCCTGCTGCCTGGAACAAAGAAAACTGGTCCCCTATAAATTGCTTGGGTAGGCAGATGTATTAACATACCCTTCTCAAAGGAAAAAAAATGGTTTAGGATGTTCTTGTTTGGGAGAACGAGGAAATGCTTATACAAGGTGGGGCTTGGCCAAGGGAAAAATTCAATCAAGTAGTTCTTACAGGAACACCCTAAAATTTCATCTCATCTTGTACTGAATCAGCTGAGGAATTGAAGAAATACCTTAATGTCCTCCAAAGGAAGAAGGCTTGAAACAGCAGGAACACATTGTCTTTGGCTACAACTATTTCTAAAGGGAACCCTGGAACAGCTTCTTTGTGGAGAAGAATTCTAGAAATAGTTTCTGAGCCTAGAAGCAATAAAGAACAAAAATGGGTGTTTGTTATATCTACATCCAGTTCACTGTTTCCTACTCTGCATCTGAATGGGAATCACTATTGCTGTTTCCTTGAATGAATTTTAGTCTTCAAGCAACATGCACTGCCAAGAGGAGCTATTTTTACAGTTGTGGGGATTCTGTTAGAATATGGATGTTGAGCCACCAATTTTCATCCCAAGTCTTATAGCACAAAAGTCTGGAAGGAAATCTCATGTAAATGCAGTAATATAAACCAACTTATGTTGGTCATATTTTTCTAGTAATGAGAATATTTTAAAGAAAACGTTGATATTTTTCAAGAATTAGCCTCAGACATTAAGTTTTGGAAAACAATGCCAGTATTTTAGATTGATGTCTAAATATTTCCTAAAGTAATTTTCTCTACTCAATTGGGAAATTAAAGTAATGTGATTATAATAAATTCAATCAAGAATATAAAGTTAGCCGGGCGTGGTGGCGCACGCCTGTAATCCCAGCACTCAGGAGGCTGAGGCAGGAGGATC
>PVJA010000243.1:0-67196 GCA_004027025.1 Myocastor coypus | reverse complement strand
TATTTTATGGACAATTCTTCCAAAAGCAACAAGGGAAATAAAGTAGAATTCAAATTCAACTTTTTAAAATGTTAATTTAGGGCCGGGGAGCTAGTTCAGGGGCACAAGTGCCTGCCTGGCAAGTGCAAGTTCCTGAGTTTGATCCCTGGTTCCAAAAAATAAAATAAAATAAAATAAAATAAAATAAAATAAAATAAAATAAAATAAAATAGTTAATTTAAAGTTTCATGATAGTCATTATTACATCACATAACTTAATGACTTTGAAGAAGGGCAGAACAGTAAGAATATATTTTGACACAGCTATATTAAAATACAATGCAATTATCTTAATGTGCCTCTAAAACAACTAATAAAATCACTGGTATTTACATTCCATGTATATGCAGCTTAAATAAAAAATATGAACAGATGTTTTTAACGTAAGTGTTGCATCTGTATGACTACTTAACTTCTGGTTCTCAGTGACTCCATGGAAGATCCTTCTCACATGTCATTAGGGGGAGCTAGCTCTTTCCCATAACTAACCCTAATTATTGCCACTGAGGAAGGAGGGAAGCTCTTTCTGGTTAGCAGCCCTGGGAAGCCACTGCCAGGTAGCAGCTCCCATGCAGGGGGGTGGTTCTTGAGAGCACAGCGGTGCTGGGCTGAGGCAGAGGCAGCCCTTGCAGGGCAGCTTCAGGGCTGCTGCTGTTGAGGTTACTCATTCAGTTTGCAGTGTATGCGAAGTGCTGCCCGCAGGGCTGTGCCCTGGGCACTGGCAGGGCAACCTCGGCTGCTACACATCTCCAGCATGCAGCCCTACCAAACCAAGGAGGCCATTCTGTAAAGACCTTACTAGGGGTAGATTTCTAGGGAAAGTACTGTTTAAGGGCACCAACATATTCATGTATCTTTTAAAAGTGAGATAAATTTCAAGTAGGAGCAGTAAAACAGATGAAGCTAATGCATATCATCTCTCATTTATTGCTTTTTCTCTTGGGCTTCAATAATGCACTGCATGTTTTACATAGCTCTGCACTGTAAATTCCCAAGCCTACTCATTTGATTGTGAGAGAAAAAAAATGAACTATTATGTTTTTTTCAGACTTAATTTGGGCACTCTCTTTCCTAAGTTGTGTTTTTCTTTTGGCTGGACTTGGTTAAGCCATGTGAATATCCAATGAGTGGGAAAATTCCAAAGCTTTATTCCCTTTATACAGCAGCTCAGTGGCTAAATATATCAGGCCTCCTCCATCCCTGCCAGTAAATGGCAGCCTATTCAGGGCCACAAACTGGAGACAGGGCTGGCCAAGTCACAACGAAGGACATGGCTTATCTGTTTCATTGTATCTTCATATGTCATTCTGTCACCACAACTGCTTTTCGAATGTGACCCATAACTAGACAGAGCACCATTCAAATAAATCATCAGGTTGTCCACATAACTGAGCCTGGGAAGAGAAGCATCATGAAGATCAAGTTTTCAAAAAGGATGTTACAGAGAAAACTCTATTAATGAAAAAAGTTCAAGATACAAAAATTCCCTAATCTGGAAGGGGACTTTTCATGAGGTACAAACGTGCATATAAATAAGTCTCATTAAGTCATGGAAAAAAGTCTGTAGCTGGAATTTTCAAATTCTTTCAACCACTAAACATTTAGTTATCCTTTTTTCTTTGTATATGTTTCTCATAACAACACCTACAGCCTTGTAATTTCTACAGTACTTATTTTCGTTTTATTTTAAAATGAGTGGTGTGAAAATGTTCCCAAGATTTGTATTATTTTGTGGTCAGATAGAGAAATAATCATATATTTATTTTAAACCTATTTATTGACTTTGTATGCTTTTCTTAGGAATCTTGGCTGTCAGACATATTTTTCTTCCTTTACCAATCTCATATTTAATAAAAAAAGACAGTAGTATGATTATAAGAATATTAAATGACCACAAAAGATAAATTTTAGAAATTTTTATATAAAGTGGGATTATCTTTCTCCAGGAATTCAGCTTGTGATAACTCATAAAAATGACTAGATTCCAAGAATAATTTAGACAATTTATATTTGTCTTATATTTTTTCTTAGATTCTTTTTCGCTTGAGTATCTCATTTCCTTATTTCTGGAGGACTGGACCGGAAGCCCCGTAGGGCTCCCAGCACTGCATGCACTGGGTGCACCACTGCCGAGCTCCACGGAGAGAGAAGCCAGATCCATTGTGAACTTGTTGTTTGTTACAGTGAGAATGCAAGAAAATCCTCTAAATCCAAGTAATTCAAAATTAAAAATTCAGCAATGACATTCACGTTCCTTTTAACAATGAGCTAAAGTATGACCTCTATCTTGAAAGTACACAGAGAATGGTAGAAAACCTCCTATCAAAATTCTTTCATGTCTGGTACCCCAAATTTGAATTATTTGGAGAATTTGCTTCTGCCACTATCCTTTTCCTTGATGCTCAAGTTATTGAAATCGCCCTGAAAATAGCTGGGCGCTCCTCCAGCTCAGGCACTCATCTTGTTCTGGGGAAGGATGGGTCCATTTACCAGCTGCTCAGCAAATTTACTGCACAGTGAAGCAAAGACTGGCTGGAATCAGAAGAAGAAAACAGCAGAGTCCCAACCAGAAGGGCTAGCAACAGTGTTTCATACCCTGCAAAAAGGCAGGGCAGAGTACCCCTTTGTACTTACTCTGTTACTCAGGAGTTGCGTGGAATGGTCAGGGCTTGTGGCCTGGTGTCTGGCTGGAGTGAACTATGCTGGGCAGAAGACAAGCCAGAGAAGACAGAGAGATGTGGGGAGAGTAGGCCTGGGCTCTCAGGCTGAGCAATGGTCACAAGTAGGGGGAGGCAGTGGTCGCAGACAAAATGGAAGCAAGGTCAAAATTCTAGGCAGAGGTTCAGGGAAAGCACTGGGGATCAATCACTAGGCCACAGAGGTCAAAACAACGGTAATTAGGTCTCAACAATAACAATGGAGCCAGTAGCAAGAATGGCTTTGAACCTGAGCCACAAAGATCAAAGGCATCCAAGTTTCCCATCTTACTTCTTCATCCCCTCTCTTTTGAATAAAAGCAATGTCAAGGCCATGGCAGCTTGAGTCTTGACTCTTCATTACGCAGCATGTGATGATCAACTAACCTCTTTGGGCTTCCATAAAATGGAAATCATAATTCCTACCTCCTAACATTCTTTGTAAGGTTCAAAGAAGGCTTTGAAGCGAAGACCAACCCTAAAGGTTACACTGTTGTTAAGACTGTTGTAATGACAATATTGCCTGCTCAGAACTAGAACCTGTCTCAATTAATGGTTGATTAATGAATTATAGGAAATCCTTTTACAGACCTCAAATGCACAGCTTTGAAATGGTATGGTATTCAGTTGAACATTCTGCACCCTGTCCATTGTAACTTAAGCATCATTTTCTATCTCCGGTGAACACATGAAAAGCATTTGGCTGTGGGCAGTCTGTGATGTTGTTCTACATGGTCTGGTAAGCTCTGGAGCATATTAGTGACCAGCCAGTGGCGCCTTTCACCTCTGCTGAATCGCAGTCTGAGACCATTGTTTCACATTCTGACTATGTCCATGGTGTCTCCAAGAGAACAGAAATCTCTTGGTCATCACCTCCTCCAATGTGAGCTGAAACAATGACTGTGCGCCTGGCTGACCTATTCTTCCTCTTATGAGGGAGGCCTTGCTAGGTATTTAGGGTCAAGGGCAAACTTATCATAGTATCATTAATACTATTTTAGTATCTCTGCCAACAGTTCTGCCATTCTCAAGTTAAAAGATACAGGAGACCATTAAAAACTTTTTTTTAATCAGCAAATCAAGTTTTAGTAGGCCAGTGACTTCAAATGGAACATCCAGTGAGAGAAAAGTTCAATTTTGATGTTCACAATGATAATACTGGGGGCTCTTTGCTCAAAAATAATGTTCTTATTCTCTGTCCCACAATTTGGGCAATTTGACTAGACTCCCACTCCTATTAAAATTTGTCTCTGTGGAAACTTTTTGAAAATCTGGTTCCTAGGAAGGATGACATAGCTATGGTTTTGAAAAGATGAGAGATTGTTGATCCCTCTTAATACCCAAGCCGAGGGCAACCCAAACTGAGTTCTTCTCTCCTGAATGTATTTTAGTTTCACTAGCAAATACAGACTCCTGGGATTATTTTACAAGTTAGCAGATCTGAAAAGCAGTGGCTCCTCAGTTGGAGTAAAGAACAAGGTCTCCAGCCTTTGTACTGGTGGTCCTGCTGAGGGCAGCTCCACTACCAACAAGACCCTAGCCCACGCCTGCAGTGGACCCTGAATACACAAGCTACCATGTACACAGACCTCATCTGAGTCTATAATAGAGCAAAGGCAGCCTCCAGTTATGAAAACAAATAAAGAAACAAATATCTCCTAGAAAGCATCCATGTACACTGTAAGTAGAAAAGAACATGCTGTAGCTAAGGCTGAGATCAGCATGCAGAAACATGCCACGAGGTCTGGCTGGGACCTCTAGGATGGCACCAGCAGCCAGTGTGAAAAGCAGTCCCAGAATGCTCCACTGCTCTTAAGAGTCCACAGTCACCAAGTACCAGTGGGCCTCACAGTTTTCCTGCAGAGTCTCACTGTGCTCCCCTCTAGTGTAAAACACAGCTGAAGCCTTGATGCCAGTTTTCTTTCCAATGGGCAGCTGGGGCTTCAAAGCTGTCGACTCAAATGGTCTGGGTCCTTGAACTGGACCATTTCAAACAAGCCTGGTTTGTCCAGCCAATCTCTCAGAAAGCAAAACCTACTCGATGTGTAAACAAGTATCCAATAGATGTAAATAGTGAATAAAAATCTGGTTGAACTGCTAGTAACTCAAACTCAAGTCTAAAATAAAAAGTAATATGTTCTGTGTTTTCTGAATTTCAAAACCATGCTAAATGTTTAATATTATCACCCCTTATCAAATTTAGATTGGACTGATGGTCCGTTGCCTGGACAAGGCGCTGGCGTTACTCAGCCCCCCGGGGCAGACTTGCCCATCCGCTCGTGGGCTGAGGGCATGAGTATGCAGAAGTCTTGTGAGAGGCTGAGGCACAGGAATCATGCTGTTCCCATCGGCTCAGCAGTCTCCATTGTAGGAGGGTCTCCAATGGTAGGGACATCCTCACATAAGAAAGGCGGGCGTTCCCTGAGAGACATTCCTTCTCTTCATTGTGATTCCTTGGTTCACAATAAGACTGTAGCAGCTATTTCATACACGTGCACAGCATTTTATTTGCAGTCAGCAGACAGATACAGAACTACAGCAGGGCCTTGGGCGAGACACCAAGGCTGTTCTCTCCCTGCAGGGCTCAGGGGTCTCCTGCACTCCACATTCTCAGGTGGTCACAGACTATGCCAGGGAAGGGTGTGAAACGGCATCGTCAGAAGCAGAATTACAGAACAAAAATAGTAAAAATAAATTTTATTCAATCACCACCTATTTTAAGAGCTATTTGTATGGGCAAATTATTTTAATTTAGTTTATATGAAAACGAGTCTGCTTGAATGAAACACCCACAATTTCAGAAGAATGTTGCAGCTTCACCATCTCAGCAAATGCCTTTGGGGTCTGGAGGTCATATAAGAACTATGCAATTGGTGATTTTTTTTTTTTTAAATAAACACACCAGGAGTTATCCTAACAAATAGAGAGTTATTGATAGAAGCACTCACTTTTGGAGACTTCAAGCTTGTGACAAAATGGTAGTCAGGTTAAATTTCTATTTGAAATCTGCCTTCAGAGTTGTTTTCAGAGCAAATTACTATGCCACAGAAGACAAAGTGCTTTTATTTTCCTGTCACTTTTTGCTGTTTCTGAACACTTTCGTACAGCGTGATTACTCACCTTTTTCACCAGGCTTAGAGACAAATGACTTTGGTTATTTCCCCCAAGTTAATAAACTTTCAAAGTTAGTGGTTGACAAAGCTGAAGATATTCTGAAGGCCTGCTGTGAGTTCGAAAGTTAAGTTTCAACAGAGCAGCACCAGAACTATTCTGAATGACTGCATGTGTGGAGTACATGTAGTTTTTCCACATGACTAAAAAAAGAAATGTTTCACTTGAGTATGTAAATCTTGGCATGCTTAAAGATAATTTCATTTTGCAGTCAGGCCTTGTTGTAGTAGTGGGAATAACAGGAGAGTGTTATCGGGCACTTTAAATACAAGCAGGTGCACACCAATCCATTGCTCCAGAGCTGTGACAACCAGTGCCAGGACAAGATGAGGATTTTAAAGCGAGATGGTTGAATGCAGCCTAAGTTAGGCGATGCAGGATACCTCTTCAAAGTTGCAAAACTCAGTTATTAACTAAAACGTTAAATTCTACTAGACTGACAAAAGTGAAAAGGAAACCTGACTAGTCACACTTATCAATGGCTATCCTGTAGAAGATGAAATCTCTTTTCAAAGCCTGCAAGCCTTTTCTGAAGGGCACATCTCTTAATAACCTTCATTAACTTCTGTTTGGTTGCCTAAGAGTTGTCTCTTATCCAAAAAAGTTTAACACAGTCTCAAAAGAGATTGTGTTTATTTAAGCTTGTTGGAAAAACATTCCTATCATTTCAAGAATGACTAAATATTTTTCATTCACATACTTAGCATTCCAGACTATGTTTTCCTGCCTCTGTTGATTAGATGAAAATTAGCAGGCCTCAGTCCGATCTGTTAGATGCAATTATTATTTTCGTAGAAAAATCAAGAGACTCCCAGCAACAACACCACTTTAGGTATGAGAGATGGACAGCCAAGGAAGTGGACAGTAACCCACTTAACGCGTGCTACTCGCGCACACAGGGGCAGAGGATTTCTGCACTGATTTCAGAATCAGTTTTGAGCCATTCAGTCTGATCATCTTTATTTGAGGAGTTTAATGCCAACCTTAATTTTTATTTGTAAAACTCCAGTCAGCCTAGAAGCTTCACCCAAAACCAAGCACAAAGTGACACAGGCAGACACAGCAGCCCCGAAGAACCAGCAGCAGTGGCTGCTGCAGAACTCCGGATCATAAGCAAGAACAAGCGCTGCTTCCCCTTTAAGCCACCTCCGCAATGCTTGTCTTTACACCTGTTCAGCTATCAATGTAAGAGAGGGTGGACGAGTAAAGGAAGTCACTCACGTGGCATGAACATGGTCTACTTTTGGAGAGCCTGAAAACCGTACAACCTTGAAACTGATACTTTGAGGTCAGATGGGAACGTCTGCTACAGTCATCCTATCTACAGCTTAGTGTTATTTTAAATATCAGAAGGTATTTTACATGATTAGGGAATAATAAAAATATTACAAAATTCACCAGTGAAAAATTTCTGATGCTTAGCTTAAAGACGTAAGCTTAATGTGTGGTCATCTCCTATGCATTTGTTACCCAGCATATAACCTTATTTGGACATCCAGAAAACACAGTTATATTTTAATTTCCATTTATGGAACTAGTTTCCAGGACATTTAGAGTTAAAGGATGAAACAGCATGCCTAACGGTCTTTGGGATATTACGAATATTTTATTATTCTTGGCTTACTAATAATAGCATAGTGCATGGCGCTGGAGCACTACCACCCATAAACTTGAGTTCTGATCCCTGTTACGTCCCAGAATGTTAATAACAAGTGACCCTGTGGCATCTCTGACTTCCCTGCCTCTGTGGGGTCAGCCAGACTATGCTTGACTCCCTGCCACTGAAGCAGTAACTTAATCATTTCAGATACTGCTCGGTGAGGAAGCTTTATGGGCAGGGCTGGAAACATTTTTTTCTTATTTCAAGGAATTCCCACCCAGATATGTGCCTGGTACAGACTTTTCTGGCAGCCCAGTGGAAATCTCAGTTGAAGAGCAGATTGATTCAAATTATAGCAACATTCATGCAAAAGAACACAGTGCTTCTGTGAAACTCAAACTGGAGGCTCCAAGTGACAGCTCACAGACCTCTGCCCTGAAGGGAGTCCAGGACCCACTTCCTCGGGGGAGCGGACACTAAAGCGGCTCACTAAGTACACACTGATCAAGAGCTGTCTAATGCCTCCTCTTGAACACTGGCCCCAGTGGGCCCTGGGTTCTCCAAGTCAGAGAGTGGTGCACAAAAGCCAGGTGGCTGCGGCTGAGGGGAGAGCTGATTAACATTCCATTCTAAATCCAGAGAATTTGAAGGAATCCATGCACAGTGAATATTTTTTTTTTCTTTTTCTTTTTCTTGTGTATAATAGGGTCTTGCTATACATTCAGGCTAGTACTGAACTTTCAGTGATCCTCCTGCCTCAGCCTTTTGAGTGCTGGAGTTACAGGCATGTGCCGCTATACATCAACCAGAGATGAATTTCTTATTCCTCTCAGAAATGGTTAAATTCAGGCAAACAAAATTATTAGGACTTCCTGAAATTCGGCTTAGATCATACGACAGCTTGGCCAGTAACGCTTACTTTAGACTTTTAGAAATACAGAAGTAAAATAGTATGATGGACCCTTACATGCTCACCACCACTCCCCCTCTTGGAAAGCCTACAAGTAATTTTGACATCTTGCCTGAGGGGAAAAAAATAAATTTTGTTTCAGTGTTAGAAAAACAAACAATGAGGGAGATTCACCATTCACCCAACTATAAGCATGGAATGTATTTACTAGGAACTTGAATGTACTTTTGAATGCTATCTTTTAAATATTGCCTGAGCTGTTCTTAGCACCTAAAAATGGTAGTCTCCCCAATCTCCAAGGAGGCTAAAATCCCACCTGAAAGGGCTCTGCACAGGACACAGGGAGCACTCTCAAGTCGCAGCAGTCACCTGGGCAGGGCTAGGCACAGCAAGGAGACAGCAGGTTGGGTCTGACACTAACATACTTGAAATCACAATAAAATGCTCTTCTGTGGCATCAGATGTCACAGCTAAGTTGACTGAGAAGCTGTCCACATCTTGTAAGTCACACATGCATTACAGTCAAGTGTCCTTCCCCACATCTTGCCTTCAACTACCACATGTTTAATGGAAATGAGTCCTGTGTTCAAGATCCCTCTGACATTACTTCACAGATGCACCTATACTTGGTAATACTGGGGGGAAATTAACATTGTCCTGAATGCCTATGACAATAAGAAAAGTTCTTGCTTGTGTTTAAGTGAAATAATGCAGTAGCAACCACACACATGAGGCAAGCCCTAAAGAAGGAAAACGGGGCAGCGATGAGCACTTACAGTAGAGGAAGGCCCCTGAAATTCCATGATTTTGGATCTGAGGGGATAAATCAGGAAGAGACTGCAGATTACACAGCACTCTCCGAAGGTCCAAGTATAAGCTGTGCCACTGGGAGAGAACAAGAGGAGAGTGCTCGGGAAGGGTGCCCAGCCTCCTGAGAGAGGGCAACAGTGGAGTGCCCAGGAAGGGCGCCTGGTCTGGGAAGTGTAGGGGTCTAGGTAACCCAGGGGTGTGTAGGCCTCTGCCTGTACAGCACACGAAGCACTCCGCTTTGTGCTCTTGAATATGGGTGTCCTGATGTTACTCTTGCTTCAACTGATCGAAGGTCCCAACTGCTGATGGCGTTTTAGGCTCTGAGGGGATCATCATACGTGGCGCCCTACGTGGACCCGTGCGCTAGGACTTCCTGCGCACTGTTCCTCCCTTTCCCTTCTGCCCTCATTCACTCATCCATGAAGTTTTCAACATCTGCTTACAGGTGGATTCTGGGGTACTGTGTGTCTCACAGACAGTCCACATATAGGGTTCAGAGCTGGGCTCCAGAGCTTGCTGCCACTTCTGAGCTATACACCCTACAGCAAGTCCCACTGGGATCCGCGTGACCGCCTGGGAAGGATCTTCTGAATGGACAACTGAGCACTGAGGCCTAGCACACAGTAAGTGTGCGAGACAGGGATGGCAGCTATTCTCATTGAGTTACATAGCCAGTGACGCAAGTGGTGCCTGATGGGGATGCAGGTGTAATTCTGCTGGCTCCTCCCTTGTCTGCGCCAACTTTTAAAAAGATATGGTCACGCTTTCCATGCATACACTTAAATCCCTTTACTTCAAATGCTTGTCCATACATTTCCACTCTTGCTTTTTGCTAGGATCCAAACAAAACCAAGACCAATGAATAAAAGGACACGTAAAGAAAAGGCAGCAAGCCACACGATAAGGCCATAACTAGCTACAGGCACGCAGACTAGAATGGCTTATCTGTATACCTGGCCTAGGTGTTGATAATAACTTGCTAAGGCTTCATCATGAGAGCACTTAAGTGCCAACTTAAAAAAGCACTTAGGTACTTGAGAATCAAGTCAGTTGTCAAGTGACAGGCTTGTCTTTAAGGGCTCCCAGTCCTCCGGGAGCCACCAGCCACATTTTGTTGTCACTTGGAGGGAAGGTGTCTTCAGCAACAATGACAGCCACGATTAGTTTTTTCCTCCCAGTAGCACCTAGCAGGACTCATCTGGAGATGCAGTACTGTACGGAGGAAGAGCCCACAGCTCCAGTCCTTGTGTGGGCTCCTTTCCGCCAATATCAGGCTTTGTGTACCTTGAGACATGGTTAGCAGAGGAAGAGCCAGCACTTGTTATGTATTTGTGTGTGGAAGAATTTGCTGTGGACTTACGTGCATAAATAACAGTGGTTCTGATTTTCTGTAAATGATGTTGGTGAGTTGTTTATTATCACATTCATGCCTTGCTTTTCTCCATGCATACAATCTTGATATTCTAAAATCACTTGCAAGATAAATTCATTCTCTAAGAACTAGAAAATAGATTCTTCTGAAAAGTTTTGCAAGAGGTAAAGTGCCAGTGCACGAAAGACACAGACAAGAAGGGGGACTAGCAGAGCCTTACAGTGAAAATGACAGAGATGCTGGCTCTTGAGGTAGAGGGCTGCCAGTGCAGGAGGCAGGAGGCGGGAGGCGGGAGGCGGGAGGCGGGAGGCGGGAACGTGGGGCAAGCTCCTCCTGAGGGCTGCTTCCTGGTGAGAGGCTGGGTGGGGCATCCAGGCCTTAGCACCCACAGTAGCTCTCTTCCTATCACACTGCTCATCTCTCCTCATGCACAGCCATAGCCAGAGGAAGATACATTAATGAGTGAACGCGGCCAGCAGGCACAGGTACACTGGACAGCACCAGGAGCAGAGGAAGAAAATAAAAGGCAGCTGAAGCCGGAAGACTGAGGCTCGTCCCAGCTGCGAGCCACAACGGCAATGAAGGGAAATTACCTAGGTCTCTCTGAACCTTCATTTTTTCATTTCCAGATGGGACAACAACACTTTGGCACAGTGTTATGCTGTTGGTTAAAAGAAACTATGTACATAAAGTACTTAGCCTCCAGTACCTCATAAGAATATTTCTTTTTTCCTTGTTCACTTTGAAGTTAAGGAGATCTCTTATTTATTTTTGCTTTTTCTGAACTGCAGGAGGTGACTTGTTAATTTTTAAGAATACCTCACCCAAACTTTTACATTTTTTTTTTTTCCAAATAGTGAAAGATTACATGACAATTCCAGGCCGATATTACAGAATCCAAAAAGTAACCAACCAAACTAGCATTCCCTACACGAGGTAGGTGTGACTCGGTCTCACACATACACACACATCCCTAGGCACCAATGCTCGTCTTCTCTCCTAATCACCACATACGTGCTGGTAAGTGTAAGGGTGAGCGGGGAAGCAGCTGTCTTTTGCTTTCTTTTCACTTACTGTTGTCGGAAAGGCACTGTTTTTGTTTTTTATTGGATACAGGGTCTCACTACACAGTCCAGACTCATAGTGATCCTCCTGTCTCAGCCTCCCCAGGGCTAGGATCACAGGTGTGTGCCCCCACACCCGGTTTCAGGGCCGGCACTATGCTCCTGCCCTTTCAGGGCCAGCATGCAGGACCAGGGATCAAACCTGGGTCCTTATGCTTGCCAGGCAGTGTGTAAGACCACTGAGCTATCTATCTCCCCAACCCTGGCACTGTTTTTTAAACAAGCTTTTTAAGCCTTATTTTAATCTGATCAATGAAAGTTCAAGAAGTGAAAAGGGTAGCGCTCACTGGATTATGTACTTGCATTGTTGAAATTACAGTATTACCCACATGCTGGTTCTTAAATATTTCAAGTGGACAATGGATCATGCTTAATTCCTGGAGACAGATGTTCCCGCCTCTACCAGTGTCAGTATGCTGCGCTTTTCTGTAAAGCCAACTGTACAATTATGACGCCTATCTTCACGTAGCCCTTTCTCTAGTACGAAACCACTCTCTTTAGCGGCTAGGCAGGCTGTGTGCTCCAGGCACAGGCCATTTCCACAACGCTGACCACCTGGAAGCTATGAAAGCCTGCAGTGTGGCAGCTGTACCCTGGGGGGAGCACGGCTGTGAGAACTGGTGACGGCCACAGCATGTGAGTCCTCTAGGTGTTGTCTTCTAACAACTCTCAAGCTTCTTAAGAAGTCCCACCCCACAACAGCTAAAGAAGCTAGTCAGTAAGCTCTGGAGTTTAAATTTCCTAAAATGTAGGTGGAAGCAAATGACTTCTTGATACTAAAATGACTCACTCGGCTTAGCTGACCTCCTGGAAAAACTTCACAGCTTCCCAAGCTGTTTTTAAAAATCCTCCAAGGACCCCTTCCAAAGCAGATTAATGTTTTGAGCCACATTAGCTCATTTTGCTGTGCAAACGTGCTTCTGAGGGACAGATATATGCTGTCAGTATGAATGTTTGGTCTGCACTGGACAGAAGACAGCACCAACAGGAGCAAGGGTGTGAAGAATGCTCCCAGGGTGCAGGAAGTGAACTGGAACGGCAGCTAAGACAGAGAAACGGTCCAGCACACCTCTCCTCCGGAACTGGGAGAGATGGAGCACCTACACAGCAACCGAGACCTAAGCGCAGCCTTAGCAGAATGGGAAGCCATGCCCTCATGCTACCAGGAGTAGAGGGGACGCACGGAACGAGATACTAGCAGCGCAACTGCCCTGGATGGCTCTGCTCTTTTTCCTTTTCATCAAAACTCTTGGGCTGTACAAACTCACAAGGTGGCCAAGTTGTATTTTAGTCATGAATCTTATTTCCAATTTTATTTTTGTGTTGACCTTTGAATGTTAATTAGGTTTGCGGCAATTGAATTACAATGTATATATATCCTTGTTAGTGTATTCAGATAAGCACATGTGCAATGGTAAAATAAAAACCACTCTATCCTCATTTTAAATTTGCAACATTTCCCTGAAATGATGAGTCTGAGATGCATAATAAATTCATGTACAAGCAGTAACAGCATGAAGCAGACATTATGTCTGAGTAAATAAAAAAACAAACAAGAACACACTGGCAGAAATTTCTCAGACAGGAGACTTGTGCCAGACTCATTAGCACCAGCAAGCTTACCTTCACACACGGGGCAGCACTCCCCGGGCACCTTCACGGGGTGCATGCAGCTCTGCCCGCAGGCTGTGGCCACACAGTGTGGCTCGCCGCTGATGCACTGGCAGAAGGTGCAGTCATCTTCCCGCCACCGGTCTCCATGGGCTCGGATCTGGCCGTTGGCGTAGCAGCCGGCGGGATTGTTGAAAGGATACACCGGATCTAAATGAAAACACAAGTTCAGAGGAGGACCAAGCACTTCTAAACCGCATCTCTGCCTGCATCTATTGACGTTTTTTCCTCCAGGTCTTATTCATCGATAATTCTATTCTGCCTATGAGTAATGAAAGCGCAGCGTTACACAGGGACTCCGTACAGTGCAGGTAAACATGGCTGCCATACCCAACAGATGTTTTCTCTTCCGAACACTGTCCTCAGGGAGGCAACGCTACAACCTAAAAACCAACGCGAAGATGTTAGCACTGTAAAGCAGAACATGGCCTGTAATCCCAGCACTCTTGCAGGTTGAAGCAAGAGGATCACAGGTACAAGCCCAGCCTGGCCAATTTGGTGACTTAGTGAGTCCCTGTCTCAAAATAAAAAATACAGAAAGAGCTGGTGATGTAGCTGAGTGTGAAGGCCTCAGGTTTAATCTCCAGCATCACATACACATGAACACACATGATGCCTACATACAAGTTAATTTTTTAAAAAGTTGGGAAGCTTTATGGATAGAGCTGTGAGTACCTGGTCCATTCAGGGCTGTGACAATGTCTTCTGAATGGGTGACTGAACTGTCACACCTGCGCTTAGCACCTATGAGTGCAAAGAATCCTGTCCCACTAATCCTGGAGTGATGCTGCGACTCCTGAGCGAACTCATGTTTATAGTCCTGTGGCTCCAGGTGGACAACAGGGGTCTGAGCAGGGCCTCGCTATAGCCTTGCAGGTGAGAAGGCTGGTTTAGACATTCCCTGGGTCACAGCTGGTGCCCTGGAGGGAGACTACGAACTTACATAATTTTTCTTCCCATAAACGGGGCAGCTGAGTAGCAAACAAGTTTGGGGCACAGAATTCTCCAGAGCTACTATAAAAAAGATTTTCTGAGCCAATGGATAAAAATGTAAATACTGCATGTACAATCTCTAAGCATCCCTATAGTGAGAGCAACCAGATAAAATTACTCCATTTTCTTTTATGAAATACATAAAACTGGCTTTTACCAAGCAAGGACTGCTGTGTAGGGAGGAGAATGCCGAGTTACAGCTTTGTCTTTGTTCTAAGGAGGGAAGAGAGCACTGCGAGCAAGCCAGGAGACCAACAGCTAGAGTAAGACAAGCACAGCTTTACAGAGGCGATCTGCCAGGTGGAAATCCCTAATAGACGCGAGTGAGGTGGGACCAGACATTCTTTCTGAAAAATGCTACAGTACACACTTTATAAACACTTCCGAGCCTGAATATGAATTCAAATATGTGAAACCTAGCCAGATCCAGGCCCAGATGACCCACTTTGGAAAGGTTAAAATTTTGATGTATTTAAAAAATCTCTTAAGACATCTAAAAAGTAAACTACTTCTCTCCTGCGTTGGCTAAAATATTTTTTTTAACTAGGGAAAAGAGTCATTATTATAAACAACTAGTTAATGTTAGGAGGCTGTTTTCATACTTTACACATTTCAGGTCTTCAATATTACATGGTAAATGTAGTTCAAATACTAAAATGTTAAAAAACTAAAAAAAAAAAAAATACAGAAACTGAAATGATACTGCACCTCCCACTAGTGTGCAAAGACTGGGCACGTGAAAAGCATACGGCTCTGGCCTGAAGATCTGTGGCAAAAAGGCTGACAGCGTCATCCTTTCCAGGACACTGCAAGCTCATTCAAGCCCAGGAGCATGGTTCCTGGCTTCACTGAAAACACAAGTAAGCTGCTTTGCCGGGGCTATTTCCTACTCCCTACAATGGGGAGGCTGCAGCAGATGACAGGCAGTGGCACCATTCTGAAAAGTTTATTATTGATGACCAGAGAGGTAGGAAGACAAAGTGTTCTGGAGGAATGCGAGAAGAGTATTTCTGGGACAGAAGTGGGCAATGCCTGTGAGGTCCGTGGGAGTTAAATCGAATGTCCAGGACCATCCATCTCCCTGGCTGGCCCTAGAGTGGTGTCACTGACCCACTACAGTGTAATCTCCCTCTGACCACCACAGGATTTCAAGGAGGAGCAGCAGGGTCCCGACTCATCTGGAAGTAGGTGAGGCGCTAGCGCTAAGGAGGGATGGTTGTTCCTCTCTTGAGTTGACTGGCTGAGTATGTTAGTGAACTGGGCCCTCCTACTTTATTACTCAGTAATCTGAAGACAGCAGGCAGGAAATTCCAAGCCAGAGAGAAGCAAAGCTGCCCCCCACTTGCTAAGAAACTGATGGAATGGCAGGGGAAGAACAGAAAGTAACTCTGTGAAGTCTCACGTAGATTTGTGGAAATGGGTGACTAGCTGTCAACACGCAAAGCGTAGCAGCTTCCTTCAGGGAAGCATTCTTACACACTACCTGACATTGTTAACATTTTAAAAGATAGGAAATGACATTGTTAAAAAAATACTTCAATATTGCTCTAGTTTTAAATGATACCGAATGGGGACTGAATGGGGACCATTTTTGACATTAAGTTCTGAGCCATGTACGCTCATCTTAACCTTGATTTGGCACCTCCTCCTACCTTCACACACAGGGCAGCACTCCCCTTCAGGCACGTAGTATCTCTCACAGCTCAGTTCCCCACACTGGGCAGTGAAGCAGATGGAAACACCTCCTTGGCAACGACAGAATCGGCAGTTGTCCATTCGAAACATGTCTCCATCATAATACTCCACATTGTTGAATATGCAGGCTGGCTTTGTTTCTGAAAGGAGTCAGACAAGGTGTATATAAAGTCATTTTTGTGTGGTATCCTTTGCCAACAGCTTCTAGAAAACTCTCAGATAGCAGAAGTTACAATTTAATGGACATTTACTAAAAGTAATGTAATTTTCTTATAGAAGTAATAAAGTAAAATAAACAACAGTTATGTTGTTTGCAGAATGGAACTAAAATTCCTTTCAGTAAAATTTGTAATATCTTAGCCCAACCAAAGGTAAACTGAATGACCACGGATTTCACCTATCTGATATATGCTGTGAAGAGAATAAACTTGTTTCACAAATTCATTCTGGTTTGGTTCTGCCTCAGAAAATTCTTAGGTCATTCCCTGGGGGTGGTGACAGTTCTATTTCTCTAATATGCTTTCCTAAATTATTTTTTCTAGCTGGTTTAGTACTGTATAATTTTAACAGTTGTTGGCCTTTGGCACACATTACGCCATTTACTCTCAGAACAATGGTTTGATGTAGATATTATGGTATCATCTTGAATTCAGAAGTGAGGAAATCCTACTTGATTTGCTTAAAAGCATGCATTTAGCAAATGACAGATGCAGAAGCTCTAGCTTAAGCTTGCGCTCCATCATGTTTCAACGCTGTTCTTCTGAGGACACACAATGCCAAGTTTTAGAACTCTGAGTACGACACTAATGATTTTTAGGTTTTCTCTGCCCTGAAACACTCTCCAAGTTCATTCTTTATCTCTTAATTTGATTGTTTTAAAATAACTCCAACTAGGGCCAGCAGGATAGCTCAATGGACTGAGCACCTGCTTAGACAAGCGCAGGGGCTGGTGTTCGATCCACATGCCATGCTGGCCTCATCACAAGGCACACTGAGCCAGCCACCAAGACAGGGCATCGTGGCCCAGGCCTGTAATTTCAGCACTGAGAGGAATACTATGAGTTCGAGCTGCGTAGTAAGACCCTGTACCAAATACATAAACAACAACAAGAACAACAACAGAAAAAAAAAAGAAACTCCAACTAGACAAAGTCATTGGAAGAAAATAAAACACCACCTCTTACAAATGTGAACATAAAAATCCTCAAAGAAATTGCTAACAGGTTCAGAAATACCATTACACCTGATTTTTGACAAGAGTGGCAAGACAACCGAATGGGGAAAAGTCTTTTCAACAAATGGTGATGGGGCAACTGATCTCCATACTCCCCCAAAACATGACAATGAAGTTCCTCTGTCACACACACACACACAAGAAATCCTGGGGCGTGCTCTTAACAACTACACAGGCAGAACTATTACAACAAAGAAGTAAATCTTTGCGACCTTAGGATAGGTAATGATTTCTTAGATATGACAAAAACACATACACAACAATAACAAGAGTAAGTAAATTGGAGTTAATCTATTCTTGTTTTTTTTTTTTTTTTTTTTTTTTTTTTAAAAAGACGTCACTGAAAAAGGAAAAAAGGCAACCCCACAGATTTGGACAAAGGATTTTCTAATCATACTAATACAACTAATTCAACAGTAAAAATAACTCAACTGAAGAATGGGCAAATATTTTGAACAGCTGTTTCTAGAAATGGCCAATAAACACATGAAAAGATGCTCAACAGCATCATCTAAAGAGAGAACACAAGTGAAAGTCACGACTTCACACCTCCAAGGATGGCTACATTCAAGAAGACAGGTAGTAACAAGTGTTGATGAGCACAGATGGAATTCTCACAGATGGCTAGTGGGGATGTGGGAACACAGCTGTGGCAAACAGACTGGCAAGCCCTGAAAACATTGAACAGTTATCCTACGCTAAAACAATTCTACTCCCAGCTACCTATCCGGGGAATTAAACACATATATCACATAAAAACTTGCATATAATGTTCAAAGAAGCATTATTCACAAAAGCCAATGGAGGAAAGCAACCTAGTGTCCACTAACTGATACACAGATAAACAACAAGTAGTATATCCATGCAATACAATGTTACTTGGCTATAAAAAAAATGACTAAGTTTTGAAGTATGCTACGAACTCTGAAAATACTACTGTGTTGAGTGGAAGAAGCCAGGCACTAGACTATATATTACATGAAATACATAATTTATTTTACATAAGCTTGATCTATATAAAGTATCCCTGTAGGCATAACAGGCACATCTATAGAGGCAGAAAGTAGATTGGTTGCCTGGTCATGAAGATGCTGGGGGGAAGTGGAAAATGAATGCTAGCAGTTTAAGCAATTTGGGGAGGTTGTGAGTGAAACTTATTTTAAAATTACGGTGATGGCTGCACATCTATGCAGCTACTAAAAGCTTGGTGAACGGCATAGTCTATGCCTCACTGAAGTTACTATAAAGTATCCTGAAGCTGAGAAAAGTCCTTCTGCACGGATCTATCCAGCTCAATCAAACGGGAAAAGCTGCAAGACAATATTCACACTTTCACAAGCTCCTCTGTCGTCTCCAGATCACTGCTTACTACGTAACTCTCCGTGTCTAAAACACTTTCTGCACTTCATTTTAAGTGGAGTATGTATTCACACTGAACTAAAAGATGATTACTTTCTCATTTGATTTTACAATCACCCTACTGGGAAGAAGGAACAAGTAATAAGACAGATATTAACATGTGTTTTTTTGGTCTATCTATCTATCTATCTATCTCTATCATATGTGCATATATATAAATATATATTATATATATGGTTTTTCAATGAGGAAAGTGAAGTGGAGCAAGGGTAAAGTTGTGTGTGTGTGTGTGTGTGTGTGTGTGTGTGTGTGTGTGTGTAGAGTAGTAAGGTATATGCTTTCACCTCTTAATGCTGTTGGATTTATTTCTTTTTTCAGACAATTAAGTTATGTTAAAAAGCATCATCATCCTGTAGAATCGTCCTACACACTTTCAGTCAAGGTAGTTACCTGAACTGGGACTAGAAGGACCCGTGTACTATACCACAAATTCTAAAACTATAAGAGAGGAAATGATTGTACAAATCAAACTTGTAAGACATTGAGTGAAGTCAAACTAAATGCTAAAAAAAGTTAAACAGCCATGCAATCAGAAGAACAATTTAGCCGGGCGTGGTGGCTCACGCCTGTAATCCCAGCACTTGGGAGGCTGAGGCAGGAGGATCGCTGCGAGTTCGAGACCAGCCTGGGCTACAAAAGTGAGCTCAAAGCCAGCCTGAACTGCACAGTGAGACCCTGTCTCAAAAAGCCAAAAAAAAAAAAAAAAAAAAAAAAAAAAAAAAAAAAAAAAAAAAAAAAAGAAGAACAATTTATAAACTGATTAGTAGCACTTGAACTGCTCAACCCCATCTGCCACGTGTGAAGCTACAAATCTTAGTGTAAGATGTGAAGGGTCAGGGAGGGAACATTCTGGTTCTGTGTGAAGCTGTCCAGCAAGACACTTTCCACAGTGGGTGTGCCCAGGGTTCATCAGCGAGGTGTGGGAGCAAAATGCAGAATCTAGAAAGATAGAGAAACTCCCAAAGCATAGCCAGGAAGGCACAATTAATTCTCAAGGGTAAAATAATTGCAACACAAAGAGAAATTTATACAGGTTGTTCAAAAGAGACTATGATGAAAGGGCTACTGGTATTTTTGAGGGCTACTAGCCAATTACTTCCTCACTAGTCCAGGATAGATGCAAATCACAGAGCAGTGTACAGTACTACCACAGGATGATTTAAGTGGATGTGGAATAGCAATTCATTATGAAGACAAACTTCAGTATGTAATTTGTACTTCTCAATGCAAAGACATACACAACTGTCTTTTTAGTGACTTCTGGATGTGTTTTGAGCCTGCCAATTAAAATGTGTGTTTCTAAGTTCTGGAAAATTCCTTCCCTCTTTAATTTAGTCCCAGAAAAAGAGCTTTAAAATACAGACTTTTAGTAATCTAATATGACCTGCCAAATCATACTGATTAGCAGATGGTGACAGATCATCATTTTAGCAAAGGAGAAGGCTAATGTAGAACTTCACATCAAATATGAAAATAGAAGAAAATTTCAAATGGATACATTTGTGGTGCTTGTTTCCTTCAACTTCTTAGCAGGAAACAGTGGGCCCTTTTCCTCTGGTAGTGCTTCTCTGGGGAGGGGGAGCTGAGTTGTGTGGACAGAGAGCTGGAGCCAAAAGAAAGACAACTACAGGACAGATGGCTGCCACCTGGCAACTTCTCCATAAGTTGACAGTAAACTGCTATAATTCAAAGCCAGTACAAGGGCTTCCAAGTTCCTGAAAGGGGAAGAAACCCTTTCTATTGGGTAAGAACGTATGTGCTGGAGTTTACCAAACATTATTTCAGGATAATGGAAAGGGGTAATACTAAAAAAGGAATGCAAAAGACCTCCCCTTAATAGCAGCTTGAAAAGCCCCTGGGAACATCAAGAGGGCTCGATACATATACACTCAACAGAATACTTCTTTCAAAGGATGAGATTCTGTTCATGTCTGTATTAGATATTACATGTTTAAAACTACTACTGAGTATAGCTATGATAAAGACGGGATTTTTTTTCTTGTTTCAGAACTTTTGTTTATTTATTTATTTTCATGGCCGGCTCAGCTTGCCCTGAGGGCAGGGCTGGCGCAGCATGTGGTGCCAGGGGTCGAACCATGGTCCCTGCAGCCGCCCAAGCTTTCCTAAGCAGGCGCTTTAGACCACTGAGCCATCCCGCCCAAAGATGGAATTTTTAACAGGTAACTTTTGGACTAGCTTTCTTATTAATAGGCCACTGCTGGGCTCAAGTTTTCTAGGAGATAATTTTATGAGGACAATGCTGATTTTAGGTATGACTCTCCTGTAAATGATCAATTTTACATGTTAATGTCTGAAAGAAAACTGTGTCAGGTCCAACTTAAGATCATGGCCAGTTTTTATGAACACTTTAAAAATACCTCAATAAAACAGGAACTAACTACTGGGTGAGGAGCATGACCTCAGGTGAGACTTCTAGTTATCAGTACTCATTGAACTACCTACATTTTAAGACTGCTGTAAGAATCAGAGTGCTGCAGGGACCACAAAGATTTAAATAGTACAGAAATGGGCAAAAACCACAAGTCACTGGGCTCCTGCCTGAACCCCCTTTGTCCCCCCCAGCACTATGCTTGCATAGTTCTGCTGTATGCAGGAGGGACTGGTGATCCTCTAGTTGCAGCCCTACCCACCCCCTGCTCTCTATGGCTCTGAGAAGGAGAGGGAGATCACCCTTTTTTATACCAATGACAAGTACTTAAAATTATGTATAGACTAGCCTCAAGACATACTTGCTTTGCCAGGCATGGTGGCACACACCTGTAATCTCAGCACTTGGGAGGCTGAGACAAGAGGATCAGTATGAGTTTGAGACCATCCTGGACTAAAAATGTGAGCTGAAGGCCAGCCTGAACTGCTGCACAGTGAGACCCTGTCTCAAAAAAAAAAAAAAAAAAAGACATACCTGCTTTTTCTCATTGTACTGCTAAGTGTTAAGCACTACGAGGTTAAAATACCTCAGGGAGTTTCAACTGGTTGATATTCAAGACATTAATACTAGACCAATTCATTACTTACTTGAGAACATTTTTTAAACCGAACTACAAAGAGAAGTATATTTATGGAAGCCGTTCTCACCATCTAGTCATCCAGCCAAATGTTCTCAAAACTAAGGAGTCTCAAGTATTGTGTGAAAATTTTTAAATGTTATCATTGTAATGATTATCTTTTTAAAAATTATGGAAGTATGTGGGTCATTTGGTGGCTACTTAAGAGTTGACCCCTGCTGCACATGAGGCTGGGGTCCTTAGATCTAGTGCATCATGGGGGAACCCTGGACTGGAGTGATCCCTAGGCACCTAGGTGCTAGCTGGCTCAGTCTGATTTTTGAAATGGCTTCACCAAGCTGCTCTGTGTATTTTCCTTTTTCTTTTTGTTGGGAAGAACAACCACAGGATATGGGCAGCTATATCCGCGGTGGCAAAGCTCCTGAAGCCATGACACTTCAATACTCAAGTGCTTTCCTTTAATTGCCACATGAGAAACCATCAGAGAGAGGGCTGCCCCGTCCCGCAGGCTCTCTGCCTCTGAAAACAGGAACTGCGTACCTGACCTTTTTTTTTTTTTTTTCATTTTGATAGTAAATCTGACGTTCAACTCTGGTAACTATATAGATACAGCCTGCACACCTGTGGGCACTTTGTTTAATTTTCACTTCCAGCCTTTACTCACAAACCCTATGGTTATGCTTCTCTGCTAATTAATATTTTACCACTGTTATTGAATCTGTTATCACTGTAAGGTTGCCTCAAAGCCTTGTGCCTATGCAAGGCCACACACACACACACACACACACACACACACACACACACACACACAGGACCTCTGTTTCCATAAGTGATAATGATGGAGCTTTGATATGTAATATCTCATGGTGGTCTTATGGCAAGAGCTATTGAGTGAAAAAAAATACAGTCATATATAAATATGTTTATGTGTGTCAAAATCAAGTAAAATATAGACTTCAAGGCAGAATGTTCTTAAACATATTCTATACAATTAAGGAATCTTCATAGTATTACAGTTCTAATCTCTTCCACAACTGAATGGCTAATATAGTAAGAGACATTATAGAGCTGGACAAGAAAGAAAACAAAGCTCACTCAGTAAGTTTAGGGTGGCAGGACAAAAGCAACCACTAGAAACACTGACCCTGTTTTGTGGTCTCAAAATTCTCTCACAGCAGATGGTAAATCTGACTTCCTGAAGTCAGGGCTCTATAAAACGTGGCTATAAAGGAGGGCAGGCCCTGACCACTCATTCCAAGGTCAATGAGAAAGGGTGCAATTATTAGCTGTCCTGGACACATGTGATTAGAGCGAGATGTAAAGTGAAGGTCCTGATAAGAAAGGCAGGGCACTTGGATTTTTAGAATCAGGAAACAAAGGAAGAAGAAAGGTATTCATGTCACCCAGAGAAAACAAGAGCAAATTTTATTACTCTACATTGTATTTTCAGGAGAAAAATGACTAAGGGTTAAAACGCATGGCAGTAAAAGATGGAGTTGCCCTATAAATTAATCCTTCTATAAGCTTGTTTTTAGCAGCCCCCTCTCCAAGAAACTATGATCATCTGAATCAGATCACTGTCACTCCCTCATAAAGACTTGGGGTCCTGTGTGAGATAAGAAGAATGCTTGTCTCTACGGCCCCAAGGTGAAGTGATGAGAGTCCTGTCCTCTAGCAGCTGACATTCTAGAATGAGGATGAGCTCAGAATATGTGCAGAGAGGTGGGAGCATATCCAGGATCCTGGGAGCCCAGGGTGAGCAGCAAAGCAATGTCTTCTGTCTCAACTGGTGTGAGAATTATAATACCAGGTAAATATTCACAGAAAACAGTGCAGGTATTTACTGAGATCACCTCCCATCAATTACACTGCAGTGCAGCCAGAAGGAAAGATCTGCTCACCCTCTGTCTGGCGTTTAACAGACAGAACGAGCAGGTGGCTGATGGCAGGGGTGGAGACAAGCAGGGAGAAGAGACAAATGTGTATGAGCTTATCCCACACCCTTCCTGTGTGCCTGTGTTTTTATTTCTAAGGCCTGTACATCAGGATGCTCAACCTTAAAGTATTCATTTCCCACCACCACTGGGCAGCAAAGTCTGTGGATGTGAACAGAAGGTGGGTACACAGAACGACAAAGACTACTTGCGACTAAAGCACGATCCCCAACACTTCACATTGTAACATCTCACTTTGAATCCACTATTTCTCACTTTGGTTTACAGATGTAGCACTGAGGCCCAGGCAAACCAAGGAATTTCCCTCAGTTATACAGCTAGTCCTGGAGGAACCAACTTTCAAACTGAGGTCATCTGTGTCTTGTCATAACTGAAAAACCATGCCACAAATGTTCCTTCAGAGCAAAACCAAGCAGCACAACATGCAATCGCTGGATGGAGGTGCCTGGGATGCAGTCAGCAAGATTCAACTTTAACGTAACCTTTCCTTTAATGGGCCTGGGTGGAGGGAAGGAAACCTCCTGAAGACTGAATTCCTAAAGGTAGTGGTAAATATGGACATTTCGATGTGTGTGATATTGGTACTCATTAAGCAAGGCTCTGCAATCACTCACAGCGAACCTAACTCTGTTCCTCCCCACCCCTGAAAACTCTGGTGGAGAAATCCATTTTAGGTGCTCTTCCCATCTAGCATGAAAATTCAATAAGATCAAGTCACTAAAGGCTACCTCCCTTCACCCTCCCTTGGGAAGGGTGAAGGACAGACAGGTTCTGTGCATAAAAGAATCCTATAGCCAGCACATCCTTTTTTCTGGCCCACTTGGGCCAAGCTTAACACAGGTCCGTATTGATGGCCAGACATTTGTCAAATTGTTCTCTTCTCAGTAGGAAAACACAAAACCTGACAGGCAGCATATTTTCTATTTCAAATTATGGCAACACCATGCAGCTTTAATTACAGTACCTCCTGACAGCAATGGACAGGTTACTGAGTGACACAGGCATAGGACAATATACTCTATGAGAATTTTTACTGGCATCCCAATCTCTGGATATTCTGAAACCCAGAACAGTATGATAGCTATATGCAATCTGTTACTACATTTCCAAAATTATCTTCCTGGTGAAACGCTGATTCCCATCCTACCTTTTTCCACTATACTATAGGAGCTGGAGCAAACCTCTCATCTGTGAGCCTTTACCAAGTCCCTGAATACACTCTCTGCTCTGTACGAGGCAGAAGAAGCTGGACTGAACCCTCCCTCCTCCTGCTCCTGCTCCTGCTCCTGCTGCAGCACAAGTGAACACGCTCTGAGAACAAGAGAAACCACGTACCATTAACACATTCAAAGACATCACAGCACTTTCCGGGTGTCCCATCTCCACGAGAGACTATGCGGGGAGTGGATCCCACCTCACACACGGGGAAACCACATAAGCCAGAGAGACACTCGCATCTGAAACCAAAGAAAAGGGAAGGAAAACCCCATGAATACAACAATATAGAAGTCGGGAGACCACAAACAAAGTGGCAGTGGCAAAGTACCAGGTCTGTATGACTCAGCCTCGTTTATCTAGGGTCACTGGGAGATGGGAGGGGCCCCAGTGACATTTGCTTTCCAAGTAACTATAGCTCATCTCCTTTACAGATACAGCTTTTAGCTTTCACCATCTTGGTAGAAAGACTTGTAAGATGCATTACTTCATTTCTTACTTCATCAGACTGGAATGGAGCAAAAGAAACATTTTCAGCTGCCACGGGGCTGTCTTTCAGTGTATATGTTATGTCATCCTTTCAGCTAATAATGCTCAAAGGGGCTGAGGCAGAGTGAGCCTCCTGCAGGGAGTGACCCCATGGTGCAGTTTTGCACTACTGACATTCAAATGTTCCCCCCAAGTTTTTCCTGTTTCAGTGGTTATGTGATCAGCTTCTGATCCTTCTCTTTTCACTGTCTTTAGGAGTACCCTCGCCATGAGCAGCTTTAGTTTAGAATTTTGTAGACAAAGAACCAGGCCAAAGACTGACTGAAGGCACTATAACCAGAGGCATAGACTTGAGCAGACTCTGAGGCAGGTACCTTAGAAGTAGGAAGTCTTAAACTTTGGATCTCTAGTCACCATCTGGGCTTGTGCCTCTATATAGCTCAATGTGGTGCTCAATGGATTGCAGGTTGGCTGGCTATCATTCTGAACTTCATCTCTGCTGAGAAGCCTGCTTAAGTGCACAGATCTGGTGAGTACGTGCAGGCAAAAACAAAAGGAGACTAAGTATCTGTGACAGTGAAACAGGAAGCAGCAAGTGAGATGGGTGGTAGCTGGGTGTCAGGCAGCCTGTCAAGGCCACACAAGGAAGGAGCACCACACTGCAGTTCCCAGACAGACTCCCCTGGGGATGGAACTGTGGGTCAGAAGTAGAGGTGCCTCAGCAGAGGGAGTTCTCAGGGCCACAGGAATACAGGTCACCCCAAAGGACATCCTGGCAAGAAGCATGTTGGCATTCATGGTCAGTGAGGGTCAAGATCAGGGAAGGTGGTGCTCCCAGCACGGAAGAACTACTGGCATACTCATTTATTTTTCCTTCTTATTTAGGTGATGGTTTTATTTCCCTTTGTTTCTTGGATCTTTAGTTGAAATATACTTGTGTTCTTCACGTACCTCAATAATCAAGATTCGGGAATTTAATGACATGTGCAGTTAACTGTGAAACTAGAAAGGAAAGAAGTTAAGATCTGCAACAACAAAGACCAAAATACTGAAAAGGTGCGAGTGGCCCCTACCACCATCCCTTTCAGGACTCTTATATGTGGGTGAGGATTACACTGGATTCCTGGGAGAAGACAGTGTTAAGGACTAAGGTTTTGTTACAATGATATTTGTACCTACAGTTTAAAGTGTCTGCCACTTCAATGTGTGCTGAAGTAGAAGCTTGCATTTGCTGTCTGTATTCCTGCAGGGCCATCATCCTAGGCTGGGTAACTGTGAGCCTCGTTTTCAGCATCTGGTTATCCTACACTTCTGCAAGCTTATGTACCTAGCCACTGGAATTTCACACACATAGTCATATCCCTGTGCTTCTTCACCATCAGTCTATTAGTTCCACTTACTGCACTGGACACTGTGTATAATTTGAAGTTTTACTGTTTACAGATGGATGTGTCTAGAATATTGAGAAAGGCCACACCCTGGTCCTAATATCTGGATGTGATTATAATGTAAACATCTTACCAGAATAACCTTTATTTACACATTTTCTAGGGTTCAAACTTTTGCCTGCCAGTGTGTGGTAGGGAACCACTATGGTTTAAACATCAAAGAGTGTGCAGCCACCCCCACCCCAGCTTCAGAGGTCACCTTTCACTACCTCAGCAATTCTCCGACATGTCTGTGTACTTCTCTAGGCTGCTGGACATTCTGCCACACTGAAAACCATGACCAGGTCCGCCACATGTCCGACTTATTTCCCAACACTGATAGACTTCTACTCTCTCATTAGAGACTCATACTATTGCCTTTCAGAAAATCGAAACCTGCACACACTGCCTAATAACCCATTTGGAAAACGAAAACCTATCATGCCGAACTGTTACTTCAAATGACTGCACCGTAAAGAGCCAAGGACTCCCGTTAGCTGGCAGGTATCCTGTCCACTTATCTAGTTATCCCTCCAAGCCCTCCATATCTGTTGGTATCTTCTAACCTTTCATAGGTTCCTGCGAACCTGAAACTGGCCTCCTAAAGAAGGAGGAACTTAGGAAGGAACCACAAAAGGTGAAAATCTGGGCTTACACCAGTATCTCTTGGACAGCTCTCTGTTAGGCCGAAATCTTGGAAAACTGCCACTTCTGCAGGTTGCAAATGGTCAAACAACAATTCCACAGCATCCAACTGAGCTGAAATTAAATAGGGTTTCCTATTCTCTGTGATTTCCACTAGAAGAAACCAGATTCTTTCCTGGGTCCAGGAGGAAAGGCTGAATTATAGAACAGTGCAAGCATGCACACTGACCCCTGTCCCCTGTCCCTATCACCTCTTTCTTTGCTTTTATATTTTTCCTCTAATCTTCCCCTTATCCTTTCCCTCAATCCCTTGATAAGGAACAAGCAAGAGCAAGGAGAATTTGCGTGCTTTAGGCAGGAGACATGGAGAAACAAGGGACAGCTGCTTAGTTAGGTAGGTGTCACCATCCAGCCTCTTGAATGTCCACTCTGATCTGTCTTTCCTCCTGTCACACTCCGAGCCAACGATCTTCAACTGCTCTTCATCTCACTCACCAGCGTCTCACCCTGGCACGCAGTAGTCTCAAGGGCACCACCCTCTCTTTGGCTATTTCCCTCTCCTTCCACACTGTCCGTGGAAGTCCTCCCTGCTGCATGTGCGCTGCCTGCCCACCAGCTCCAGGGCATTCCCACTGCAGCACTCCTCCTCCTCTCAGCTCTCTTGCCAGATACTGCACTAGTGCCTACTCTGAGCCCCAAACACCACCCGTCTGCAGGCCTTTGCTCTTCCCTGGTGGCATATGCACCTGACCACAGGCTCTTTTTTGTAACCGTCAAGCAGTCCTGAAGGAAACCTTTCTGGTGGAGTGGAGCCTGAGATGAAGCAGAGGGTGAGATGCTAACAAAATAATGAAGATACAAGAGAGAAGCAGAGCACCAAGACTCTGGGATAAAGGTCCCTCTAGGCAGAGCTAAGTGCCCTGTACTGGACAGGGTCCTAAAGGCTTTAGAAACCACGTCAAAGCGGCCTTACTGAGATGGAACTCGCATGCCATATCATCCACCCCTTTACAGCATGCAACTCAGCCACTGCATATTTACAAGGCTTCACACCCATCACTGATACCTGATTACAGAACATCTCTGTCACCTCAAAGAAAAATTTGCTCCCTAATATCAGCCTCTCCAATCCCTTAGCAACCACTCATCCGTGCTGTCTCTGTGCACTTGTCTTTTCTGGAAAACACATACAGATGGAATCATACAGTAAGATGGTTAAGGGGTATAAACTTCAAACAAGCAACCTGTAGTTGCAATTTGCCAGAGAAATCAAACCTCTAATGTTATCATTGGTATTAAGATAATGATTAACAAGGGCTGGAGAGAGAGTTCAGTAGACTAAGTGCTTGCCTGGCAAGTGCAAGGTCCTGAGTTCAATCCCCAGTACTGCCAAAAAAAAAAAAAAAAAAAAAAAAAAAAAAAAGTCAATCAAAGTACCACATTAATACATCTCTGCATAATGCAATCACAGTTGTAGCCAGGTGGGACACAGCTGTTTCTCTTTTTTTTTGTCTGAAGTGGGTAATGGCATCAGCACAGTGGGCATCTGAGTGCCTGAGTGCAACGATGACCAGCTCCTGGCTATCATCGAGCCCCAAGAGGGTACTCACCTCCTTGGGAGGCTGCTCCCTGGCTGGTCTGCAAATAAAAGGTCATCAGCGCATGCTCAGCCTTTGCTCCCACGTTCCCTGCTTCCTGGACTATGCACACAGTCACAGCCAGGCCAGAAGGCCAAAGTCCAGCTTACAGGGCATTCATAAGTCAGCCTCTTCCTTTGAGCTTCTAGATTCTGCTGGGTACTCCAGCTATCTGTACTCTTGCAACAAAGGGAAATAGCCACTCACAGACTCCACCTATGCTTCAGCTCGCAGTTCCCCTCAGCCTCAAATCCCCTCCTTTCCTTTGCCCCTGGAGAATCCTCTGGGCCTGAAGACCAACTCATCCTAATAAGCTTTCTCTGGTTAAGCAGCAGCAGCAATCAAGATTCATTTTCTTGCTGCTGATTTTGAATACTACATGAGTACCTAACTCTTAAGGGTGTAGCTATGTGTGTACCACACTGAGTCAAAATCATACTGCTTCTCCTGTGCATTCCTCGGGGTTGGGGATGGCTCCTCTGTCTTATAAATGAAGAAATAAGTGACTGTGATATCCAAACAAAAAATATCAAACAGCTTTTTTCATGGCTATCAAATCAGGGGTTAGAATATGCATAGTTGTTAACCTATATTATCACATTTTGGACTGTGAGCTTTAAGTACATGTTTTTAAAATGAGTATGGAGAATAAAAGACCAAAGAATTTGCTTTCCATGCAGATCTAGGCACTACACTTGAGAACTGTTTTTCTGTCAGTCTGGACAGGAATGACTGAAATGTATCCATATCCCACCCTCTTCGGAGGAATGTAGACCCACTCACTCTTGGAGCATCTAGGTATGCAGGATCTGGGTTACCTTAACTTAATGTGTAGTTATACGGCACAGCTTGTTTTTACATTTAATGAAAGCAATGTTTATTAGTATATGTATGTCCTCACCCATTTACAAAGATTCCTTCCTGCCTATATAGCTTTGCACAGGAGAGACATCACACCTGAGTGAGTGGAGGAAAGAATCCTTATTAATTTATCCAACACTGCCCTCCACAAGAGGAATGTGTAGCAAGCTCTGGCAAGCCACACAAACTCAAAGGCTTGGTTTTCTTATCTGTAAAGGGAGGTGGTTGTATTACAGCAAACTTTGTTCTAAGTACCATAGAAAATCCCATCCCCATCAATTCTCAGATCCAGTTCTGCGGGTACCCCGTCACGGGAACAGGTTGATTATCCTACAGGGCCACACTGTCCTCCCTTTTCCTGAAGCAGTTCTGTATTCAGGACTGGCTTCATCTGAGGGTGTGTTCATGGTGATTATTTATTTTCTAAGGGTGTAGTAATTGCATAGTTGTAACTTTTTCTCCTATGAAAGACCAGTAATGATGAAACTGAGTGCACAAATTGCAGCCTGCAACCTCTATTTATCCCAACTGTCAATCCTGAAATTCAATCTCAATACGGACGTTTTAGTTTAGAAAAGACAACTCATCACTTGGCTCATGTGCCAACAGGGGACTCTGCCTGCCACTCTGAAGCAACAACCTAGAAGGAATCCTTCAGTGTGAGCCTCTCTGTATCATGAGGTAGCTCTTCAAAGTCCCTTCAAAGTCCCCCTATGCGAAAGGGGTAGACCCTTCAAAGTCCCCCTATGCGAAGAATCAATGCCTCCTTTTAGAATAACTTGAAAAAACTTAAAACGATGCTAAACTAGAAGGTTTGCTGGTAAAATGATGCTAAACTAGAAGGCTTGCTGGATGATCCACAGGGTGATGGTCCTCTGCCCCTCCGACAGCCCTTCCTGAAAGAATTGGAAGGCTCTGGAATGTGAACAAGGGTGGGAGCCACAGCACAGAGGCAAATATTATTCTAACAATCTGGCAATGAGCTCCTCTTCAGTGGAGAAAATTAGGAAGCAGCAAACTATCAGGGTCTTGATCTTCCCTCAGCTGACGCTTATCTGTGCTCATATCCTGGTGGAAAAACAAGTCAGTGAGGCTCTCTGGAAAAGAATACTTCTAACTCTGAGCAGACTGGCTTTATTCCACATAGGAATGGAGTGCGAGCTCTTCAAAAGGAGACACATCACTGTCTACAAATCAAAAAGTGCTATTTCCGGGCATGGGGTGGGGGGAGAAATGTCTCCCCTGCGGTAAGGTAATGAAGATAAATGAAGCGTTAAAATGCCCAAACTCTTGCACTATTAAGATTCCACACAGTGTATTAATGAAATAGCTTGTCAGGAATGGAAATTATGACACACGGAGCAAAATCCTATTCTATAAAAAGTAGCTTCAACTTTAATTAAATTTGATGCATTATCTTTCCACTTCTTTCCAGGTATATATAAGTTAGGGGGAAAACTGCAAATGAAATATCTGAAGCACATAGGTTTCCCGTCAAAGTCCAACTACACTTACAGAAAACAGCAGCTGTCCCTCCTGAAGTGCTTCGGCTCACCCTTTCCCTACTCACTACACTCCGGCCTTCCACCCTTTCTCAAGCTAAATGCTGCATGCTATCTTTGCATTCCCAATGTCCTAGCACAGATGGATGTGGGGCTAAGGCAAGCACAGAGGGCCACACGCCTCTGTCCTGCAGCCACCTTGGCTTTTAGAGGGAGCCATTTCCTGTGCAAACAGAAGCTACATTCATCACCACTTTCCTTTTAGAGACAAGGGTAAAATCACCCAGCTTTCCAGGTTTTGTTTTGTTTTCCTCTGAGAGCAGGAACTCTCATGCCGAGATGATACAAACTGAGGACAATTAGGTAGTATATTCCACTTCCCAGGATTAGAAACAATGATGAGGTTCACTGTATGCCCTTTAATGAAGCACCCACTACAGCTTTTTTCTCCCTAGCCTTCTCCAGGGACACATAGTTATGTTAGCCTCCTCAAGGCTGGCATGCAACTCAGGAAATTTAAGGTGCTAAGTTGACAGAAAAGTGGTATAAATAATGCAAGTTTTTAGGTAAACACAAGCTTTTATTTCACATGGTACTTTTCCACAAGAATTATACAATTATATTTTAGACCTGTGCAAGTGGATGTGAGGAGAAAGAAACAGTACTTCCTATAAATCAGTGCCCTGACGGGCCAGGTTGAGGAAGAGAGCTGGGACCGTTCTGAAAGAACTCACACCTGGCAGCTGGAATCCAGAGGCCCAGAAACACAGCTGGAGATAATCCAGAGCCCTGCTGACAACACTGGGGCTGGGGGCTGGCAGGCATCCTGAGCCACTCAGTCCTCAGCAGGCCAAGACAGGGGAGAGGGAGCAGAGGGTTCCAGGACAGGAAGACTCAGCCTCTGCTTCTATAGGTTTGGAGAGATACTGGCCTTCATTTTCCTGGCTGGCAGGAGGGGAGAGAGAGACACCAAAGATCAAGGGGGACAAATGAGAAAGAAGGGGAACTGCCGCATCCCGCTCTGAAAGGAGGGCTGCAGTTTGGATGAGTGTAAGTCGAGGACAGCAATGGACACTGTCCCCCATTCAGAGACTGGAACCTCCAATTAGCCTGATAGCTCAGCTGACTAAAGCGCCCACTTTAGCAGAGTGCAGTGGGCGGGGCATGGTGGCGGCCTGTAATCCCAGCACGCTGGGAGGCTGAACACAGGAGAAATCACTACTGGTCCGATCTATGCGGTGAGACCCTCTATCATCGCCTGTCCTAAATACAGAGAAAGAGAGAGAGAGAGGGAGGGAGGGAGGGAGGAAGAAACGGCTGCTCTGGAGCACAGAATCAGCTGGTATGATCAGGGAATCACTCAATTCCCTGCCCTAAGCACACAGCAACAGACACCAATGCCACCTGAAGTGACACTCCCCTTGAACACCTGAATGCAGCTCCACACCGGGGGCGCTGACACTCCGTTAGGCCATCACAGCTGGACCTGCAGTGGATGCCTTTAAGCACGCATCATGTAGGTCCACATGGGCTGACAGTTCACAGCCTCTCATCCCTGTCATCGAGTCAAAGCGAGCACTGCACTGTCTCTCTTCCCCTGGGGAATGTCCCCCCCCCCCAGGGGCTCCACTGCCAGGGCCTCAGCCTCCTGCCCTGACTGCCTTCCAACTGTGGCTCTGCTCTTCCCCTTCTTCCCTTTGCAGCCAATCCTGTCATCTCAAAAGGCTCCACTCCAATCTCCTTCTAGCATCAGCTCTCCTTTGCAGCCCTCCCGGGAGACTGATTTCCCCCACACTTAGTCCCTCACCCCCTTCAATGGAAGAAAGGAGGCCCACATTCTGCAGCGTGACTGTGGGCTGCTCCCACAGGGTGGCTTTCCCTCTCGCACGACACTGCCTCCTCCTCCTATCGCCCTGACTGCTACCCAGCTCCTCAGGAGGCATAGGTCTCGAGGTATATCTTGTACAGGTTGGCATTTTGGCCACTTGGAGCTATGTGAGCTTGGGACTTGGGACAAAGTATATTTTTTCACTGGGTCTCAAGTGAACTCCATGTAAAATGGGGTGGTTAAAATACTCGCAGGTCGCAGGACTGCTACATGCCTGCAGTCTGTCCACACTGCCTCCACATTGGCCCTTTCCCCACAAGATGGCTACTCCCACAGCTTTCCTCTTCCTCTCCAGCCTGTGCTCCACTCTGCCAACCTTTGTATTTCTTACCTCTTTTCTCTCCTCTGTCCAGTTCCGCAACAGCACCCCTATCATGGAAACCAGAACTAGCAAACCTGAAAGAGGAGGAGTGCAGAAGGAATCCTAAAAAGGGTAGAGTGTAATTATCAAGAGGGACTGAGCCCTCTGAGGGGTGTCCCTACTCACTTGAAATTCAACATAGCTACTATGCCTCCTACCTGGTTCCAGAGACACTGTGCATGAAAGCATACTCTTTTTGGAATGCTGGTAATCAGTATGAAGATGACTAACAAAGATCATTACAAAAATCACGTGTTTTAGTGTTCCGCCCCAAGGCTCCCAACTTCCTGTGTGCTGAGGGCTGCCTGGGAAAAGAACCCCCCTGCAGGAGCTTTCCACAGCTTCAGGGTTAAAGCTTCTCTTCGGGCCTCCCACACAGCCACTCATGTCCATAAGCCACGTCTTCCACTCACTGGAGGCACAAAGGTCAATGGCGGAAGCTGTGTGTGCCTGTGCGCTGCCCGTGTATGGTGGGGAGTGGGGTGAGAGCCCATTAACTGTGACAGAGTAAGAACAGAGGGAGGCCACTCCGGGCAGAGAAAGAAGCTGCTAAATTTACAGAGGCAAGAAGGAACACAGTGTACTGAGAGGCAATGGTTCAGCCGTCAGAGCATACTGCGCTGAGATGAGGGTTAGTGGATACCAATGAGAGACTGGCAGATGACACAGCCAGAAAAGGGAGGCCTGGGCCCAAAGGCTCTGCATGCTGTGTTTTACTTATAAGCAACTGGAGAGTAACAAAATACCATAAACAACTGATATGGTTTTGCAATGAGGGAAAAAACCCAAACACGGTCATGAATTCCATTGTTTCTTACATCATGAAGATGGGGTTACTGCTGGCAGTTGAAACTGATAGACATGCTAAAAGATTTAAAAAAAAAATCAATGACTACAATAGGCCTAGAATGCCCTTTTCTCTTTCTCTAGCTGGTGTACTCAGCCTCACTCCTAAAGATTCAGCTCAAAAGTCAGTTCTGATAGTTTTCCAAACAGAAATTAATTTCTCCATTTTGTACACTTCTACTTCCAAAGGACTAACAATTGAAATTATGGCTTATCAATATTTGCCTTCTCTTAGGCTTTATCCTTCCAGATACCATGGCAACATTTTATTTGGCCAGGGAGCCCAATGTCTGGCACTTGATAAACACACAAAATATTTATTAACTGAAAAAACCAACACTAGGAAGAGGTTTGATGCTGAGACTGTCACACATCTATATAATGCAGACAAATTTATCACTTATGTGTTCTGCACAGTGAGAAATATGTGAGATATTACCTTGTTCTTTTTACGGCTTTGCTTTCAAGTTTTAATCACCCACAATCAAATGAAAAATACTGCAAATAATCATATATTTTAAGTACCTTTTGCTGCAGATGGCAGGATACAATAATGGTACAGTATGTAACTATCCTATCGCTAATTTCTTACTGTGCCTAACTTATAAATTATAGCTATGTGTGTCTAGAAGAAATAGTATATATAAAGTTTAGTACTGTGCACAGTTTCAGGTACCACCCAGGGTCTTGGATTATATCTACTGAGTTTAAGGAGGAACTACTGCAACATCATAGGAAGTGTTGTTAGTTATTCTTAAGAATACTTAACTAGCCTATAGAAATAAAAATATCTGTATTACTATAAGAATGATGATATGTGACTTTTTTTAAAACACAGAAGTCAGCAAAAGACAATATATATTGTACTTGTCTATGTGGCATCTTTACAAGAGCTTGCGAAAGTCCAAGAAAAACCAGCTATTTCCATGTGCAGGGCCCCTCCCAGGTAAGCAGTTAAATATCTAGAAGGTAGATATAAATCTTAACTTTTGCAAACTGTCAGCTATAGTGAGAGGAGCACTATCACTTACACAAAGTTAACGGAAGGGTAAAATATATCCCGTGGAATTTTAGGTTGCTCTTGGCTTTTTCTAGAGAGGTAGGGTCTTAGCATTTTAAATTTGCCTATGAGCTCTGAGAATAACCTCACAAAGGCTTTCTGTAGAACTGTCCAAAGTGCTCTGGTGGCTGAATCGTGATGATCACGACAATGCTTCAGCAAAGATGCACCATGTTTAAGGCGAGTTTCGACTTGAATGGCTTGGGATCTGACCAGGGGATGATCAAAGCACAATGTGGGTTGTATTTAGGGGGGGTCACAGATATGGGCCCTCGGGGGTGTGTCTGTCCTTCACCTCTTCCTCTCTGGCACTGTTCCCTGCCTGGCCTCCCTGCTGCCATGAACTAAGGATCTCTACTCTACTGTGTCCTTATGCCTTGAGGATGCTGCTGTGGAGCAGGCAGGCCATGGGCTGGGTCCCTTGAGACTGCCTTCTTTCAGGTTGTGGGAGTTGGACACTGTGTCCCAGCAACTGCAGAGCTAACGCAAGACAGGCATCAAAACCTTCAAGTTCAATACTACCTGTGCTGTGGGTACTGCTTTCAAACTTCAGTTATGATACTGTCTTTCAGTCTGAGCCAGAGGGCCATGTATAGAATCTGCTGATGATCATGACAGTTCAACCTAACTGCAGGTCACTGAGTGACAGCTTTGCTTGTTTTCAGGACTAAAACACATAAAAGACAAGACACATGGTGAGTCAGATTCACGGGGGAAACACACAAGAACGCAGTCCCCCGCATGGGAAGCACAGGCACACACATCTGAAGTACATTACTGACAAATCGCTCCACTGGGAAGATAGTTCATATCCTATGGGCAAGGGCTGTACTTCTAGGAAAGCATATTTTCTTCAGTCTGGGGATGGATCCAATAATAACATGGAATTCCTACAATTATTTTGCTTTAAAAACATCAGAGTTTAATAAGATTCTGGCTTTTTTAGTCATGAGTTGACTTGCTCTTTTGGGCCAAGAATTACTGTGACAGAGGGCAGCAGAATAGATGTTCTTTTCTTAGTTGAGAAAGAGGAGCTTCAAATAGCCTTCCAAATTTTCTGTACATGTGTTTGAAAACAAGAGAATGCTACCATGATAGCATGTCAAGAGTCAGGAATGTTTTAAATCTGTGTTATGCCAATGCATATTTTACATATTATATAATTTCATTTATCCCCAAAGAGAAGCTAGAGAAGTTATCCAAATTAAGATGAACTTCTAACAGACCAATCGGAAACAAACAAAAAGCAACCAAGATGCCTGTATAATGCCACCTTTTTTGAGACAGAATCTTAGAACAGATGAGTGTGATAATTATTTACCAGGCTTTTAATTTGATTAAGTCCTTTTGAAACTGGATATTCTAGGACAGTTTCCACTGATTAGCTTGAGTAGGCACAATATAAATACCTTAATTACCTAGCAAAACATTAAAAGCATATGGGCCTGAGAAATATTGCTTGATGACCTGAAGAACTTAAGAACTTACATTGTCCTACACAGACCACGGGCAGTCTCGAGCCACCCGGGATGCTTCTGGCTCTGGCAAGTTTGTTTGGTTGGGTTGATGTGCTTTATGCTGACAGTCACTGACTCACCACTCTCACCCCTCTCGCCCTTCTGAAGGCTTCTAAAAACAGAAAAACCATGGCCAGGGTTCTGGACATAAGGAGCGCCTGAGGAACGCCTGGCAGCTCAACCATCTTCACGCTACATGGCTATACCAGAGCCACGATGCTCCAACACAGACAGGTGTTACTGGCCAGAGGAATAAGAAAAGCCCTAAGCTCTCAATAGGAAATGAATCAAGTAATCATTTGATTGAAGATTTGAAACTATAGAGACTAGAGATATAGCTCGGCAGTATAAGTGCCTGCCTGGCAAGTGGAAGGTCCTGAGTTCAATCCCCAGTATTGGGGGCGGGGGGGGGGGTTAAAGCTACATACAAATGAGAGGAATGAGAAAAACTGTGATGACTATTCTGTATGTGCAATTATGTGCTTTGTGAAGTCCCTGATTTCTCAGTTTACATATTCAGCTGGCATATCAGTTTTTCCTTAAATTTGTTTGCATTATTTGGTGGAAAGCAAAGTCTGTATATCTTTCTTATTAGCTTCCAAAGGTCTGGAGTCTTGCAACTGGCACCAGTGAACTCTGTAGGCTGCTGAGGTCACTCCCTGCCTGGGCCACACAGGCTTTTGCTTGTCACCAGATTCCATGCCAGGCCCAGTGTTCTCTGTGTTCCCTGAGCTCCTCAACCAGTATTAAGTTTTAAGTTTTTTAATAGATTTGAGCACTTTCAAATTTGTACTTTGTTTTTATTCACATGGTTTGATTAATTTTGATTTAACTCAGTCGCTTATGAAAGGAATGTGCCAAAGATTCCCCTCAGCCGGCCTCACTCAGAACAAGCTGGCATCAAGCTGCAAGCGCAGGTACTCCAGCGAGCTCCGTTTCCAAATGCTGACATTTATTCGCAAGAAGTGGTGTGCTATCGACCTGCCAAGGGTCCATTATCAGAATGCAACACAGCACCACTGGACAGGTTTTCCCGAGTGTAAGACAACCAGGACCGAGGAATGGGCACTAAGCATCCTGGATTCTAAGTGGAAGCAGCTGAAAGTGAACATCTAGATGTCACAGTGATAGAAAGGACAGACATTCCATGAGCTTGCCTCTGGTCATGTGCTGCATACTCAGCTTCTGCACACAGGATCCTCCTCCTCCTTTGCCTCTCATTTCCCTTCCTGGCATGGCAGTGCTTGGAACTGTCATGATGTGAGAGGACAGATACTGTCTTCTGAGGTCACTTTCATCCCCAGATAAGAAAACAGACCCAGATAACATGAAAAGCCTGCCCTGAATTAGTGCAGAAAGGGGCCTGGATTGCAGCCCACCAACATCCACTGCTGCAGGCAGGAGCGATGACGAGAGGCACATCCTGTAGCTCCTGAACTGCTTCCAGCCATGGTAAGCCTTTCAGAGCCTTCAGTGAGGCACACAGCCCACGGGGCACGCGTGTCATAGGCTCCCCACCCCCGGTTCAGCACAGAAACACATCTGCTTACACAGAGTAATAACGAAGAAAGTGCAGGCACAGAATGTCAGGTTTTCTGAGTTGGGGGCTAAGAAGAAGCTGGAGGTGACTTTTGGGCTCTGGGGAACAGTGCAGGCGAATGGCTTCCTCTGTGCTTTTGCTTACCAGGCAGGACCCTCCCAATACCCACACTTCCTCCATAAACAGAAACACAACTAGAAGTAGCCTCCTGGGTTTAGCTGCTCTGTCATTCAGGGGCATCAGTATTTCTACTGGGGCTTTACTCAGAATCTTATGGGCTCAATACAGTCTATTACATTGTGTGTGTGTGTGTGTGTGTGTGTGTGTGTGTGTGTGCATGCATGTGTGAGTGAAAACAGAAGTCATATTTTAGGCAACGTGTTAGCTGAAAGATAACCTGAAGTTTTCAATTACTTTGGAACTAGGGAAAAGAGTAAAGCAAAAACGGGAGTTTGGATATAGTGTCTCAGAAAACAAAAGACACAAGTGGGCTGGATATAGGTTCTAAAAGAAATTCAGAATGGGCAGGAGCCAGGAGGGAATCTGTGAATCCAGTTTTCTGCACTGTGCACAGCTGAGAAGAAACCCTATTCAAGTACATGGACATTATAAACATGTACTTCTGTGCAAAAACAACTGGTCTGGGCTTTTCAGTAACTTTTAAGGAAGGCATATTTATAGACAAAAACAATGTTATAGAACAAAAAGTTAGGGACAAATTGTACTAAAATAAATATAGAATGGTTGTGGATAACATATTAAGTTCACTTGTAAAAAAAGATACAAACAACTACATAAAGCATTCTATAAACCTTATTTTGATTCTGGTAAAAATAAGGTAGAGGTATCACTGTACAAATGATCTGGTTAATGTCTGCCCCATACAAGCTGCACCTGAAAGACAGCGAGAGTGACAGCAGCAAAGGAAAGACCACGATCAGGTGCACACACTCTGGTGAGCCAGGAGCGAGGAGGGCAGGGAACAACCTGAGACCTAAGTCCGCTTCCTGACAAAGAGCCCAGCTGGACTGTGACTGGGGCTGGGTGACACAGAGAACAGGGATACGTAACACAGCCCATGGGGAGCCACTGCCAACCACAGCTATGGGGCATCAGTTCTTGCAGACAAGAATCACCTTGACAGACAGAACTGCTATATAACAGTCACCAAGTTTGGTTTCTATTTTAAAACAAACCTGATTTCACCAGGCAGCTCTACTGCCATCCGCAAACCTCACTGTGTGACAAGAGGAAACCCAACTTGACTAGGTAGTCACAACATCCCTTGGATGTGGAGACAAAAGTAACAACCAGCTAAAGCATCACTGGGCCAAGTCTGTTCTGGGCTAAGTGCCAATGGGCAAGTATGGAAGGAAGATGGCGGGTGCCGAGGACCCGAAGCCCCCGGGCCGGAAGGACACAGGCCTTGGCAAGCAGGCATGCATCCACAGAACTCCACAGCTTTCTGCAGCCTGAAAATAACATCTAAAGGGAACTCACGGGAGCACAATGCGTGACAGGGAAGATTACAACTGGCCACAAGTTTTTTGAAGCTGCTCCTGGCCAGAGATGGGATCTTTTCTTCCTCTCCTGGGATAAGGGCTCAGCTGTGGCTGAGCTGCTTCGAGCAGCAGTGCAGTGATGCGGGGACCCCTGTCCTGGTCTCCAGGAGTTCTGCTGCTTCCTCTTTCCCATGAAACAGTCCAGGAAGAGATGATGAGGAAAGTCCGACCCGCATCCCCACTGAGTTTTCAGTCCCATGAGCGACACTGCACCTGACATGACCAGCCAGCTGACCAAGAGCTGCCCGGTCCACACAACAACTGTGGAAAGTAAAACAAACAGAACAAACCTATGCTTTTTTCAACAATGTACTTCTGAAGCTGCCTGTGACATAACAATGAATACCTGAGATGCATATATTTTGCTAATTGGTACTCTACTGATATAAATAAATGTGTCAGTAAGATATCCCAAAATTTATTTCCTTGTTTTAAAAACACTATTATGAAAAACACTGCAGTAAAAGAACACAAAAAGTATTAATGATTTTGAGCCAGTAATTTATCCTCCATTTTCATATCTATATATTCCTCATGGACTGAAAATGATAAAATAAGAAAAAAAAAAAAGTGAAAAGATGGCCAGGCATGGTGGCTCATGGATATAATCCTAGCTTTCTGGGAAGGTAAGGCAGGAGGGTCCCAAGCTCAGCCTGGGCAGCTTAGCAAGCTACTGTCTTGAAATAAAAATAAAAGTAGAAAGGGCTCCATGCAAAGGTCCTGTTCTGTCATTAGCACCACTTTGAAGCTGTTTCCTCTATGCTGCTTAAAGAGATTGTGTCTTTTTCACTTACAGCAGTGTAAATGGCTTACGCAGTTCTCGACTATAAATGCCTTCACGTTTGGCAACATTGGTGTACACACACCCCGGCACATGCACACAGACACTTCATGCACAGAGGTACTGGGCACTCCGTGGACAAGGCCGAGCTCTAAAGCCCAAATCCGCTAACCCTTCTCCCTTTCTACTCTGTCCTGAGAGGTTCGGTGACCTGCCTACAGCTGACATCATGCTTAGCAGAAACACTTGAAAAGATATGGCAGAGTGTCTGGAAACCAAACTCAGACCAAGGGAAAACAAACTGTTAAAAGCTAATTATATGATGCGCAAGAAAAACGTCTAAATAGGACCAAGTTCAGGAGAACAGACAGACAAAAGCCAAAAATGAATGGTGGGCATGAAGTTAAGGCGGAGTGCTAGGCAGAGAGATGGAAGAACCTACACTCACAGAGACCAGAGCGAGGAAGGGAGCTGGCACGCGGTAGGGGCACACGTGGAGAGCGACATTACGCAGGAGAGGAATTCCGAGGGGTGACGTTATGCTTGGCGAGTGAAAAATAATAAATTAGTGAGCTGAGAACATCCGACTGGAGAGAAGACCCGCGGAGTAAGCAAGGCCTTGCAGAGATGGGCAGCTAAGCGTCGGAGTGCTGAAGCAGCCTCACTGGAAATGGCAACTCCACACAGGAGGGAAGGAAAGTGGGAAAAAAAAATTATCCCTTCAAATGCGGGCGGATTGGAGTGTGGTAGCTATGTCTCTAACTGCGTACTGCGAAGGCTGAGGTGAGAGGGTCATGAGTTGGAGACCAGTTTGGACATGGTGAGATCCCATCTTAGTGAAAAAAGAGGAAGAACACTGTAAAGCCCCCAAAGTCCTTTTCTAGTCTATTAAAATATACATTTTTCAAAGAAGGGCTGTTCCTATTACCACAGGGAATTTATAGAGCTGAAGTTTTACATTCTTTACCTTATTTATTCCTAAAGGTACAAGGCTTCTTCTCTGCCCTTGCCATCTCCAATAATTGGCTTTGCTTTCATACGGCTCTAAGCTCTCTGTGGTGCCCTTTATAAATACACAAGCAGATGTCAATCCCGACAGGATGTTATAGAAAGTATTCTGTAATGTTCTTCTTTATGACTAAAAATTACACTCTTATAGATACTTGAGGCTGGGGAGATATCTCAGCTGTACAAGTGTCTGCCTGGCAAGCCTAAGGTCCTGACTTTGATTCCCCAAACCAATAGCAACAACAAAAAAAGATGGTTGATATGGTTCACACACAAGCGTGAAGTTACATGGTTTTGTTTCTCTTAAAAAGTACTAGTAAAACTACATTACGCTTTCTTTTTATTTCTATTTTTACATGATTGTTGGAGTTTTTACTTTTTTATTACAGCATGACCTGTCTACCACTTTCTTTAATAGGCTGAAACACACTTAATACACTAAACCACACTACGCAAGGTTCAGCAATAAGCCTGAGCATACTGGGCTTTTAGCAACTCACACACTGAATATCCTTAATGTGCACAGAAAGGAGACTAAAGAACTGTTGAGTTCTAGAAACATCCTTCAGCTGGTGAGATAAAACTATACATGTAACAATGAGATAATACTGCAAGGAAGTCTGTGATTAGCACGGAAGAAGATGGGAGTCCCAGGGGATTGGTATGTATGGCTGAGGCACCAAGACTGAGGATGAAGCGGAATTAACTAGAGTCCTACAGACTGAGTGACATTTGAAAAGGTGGAAGAGCAAGATAAAGGTGACTGATGGTGAGTGGAGTTAAGGAGCTGGAACGGAATGCTTCTGCAGTGCTGGAGTCCTGGACCACATGCAAGGGGCCCAGGGGACAGCACCAAGGCACTGTCACCCAGAGGTGGGAAGTGAACAGCAACATACAAATACTCATTTTTTTTAAATCATAGAAATCATCTTGGCTAAGAAAGGGCCTACTGGTATACCCATTCATCAATAAGTGCAGGCTGACGTACTGCATCTAGGTACAAAAGGCTGCAAGTACTCCATTTCCTTGAGAACCATACAGAACAAGAGGGACAAAGAAATCCCAATGACTTCAATGTATTATAAAAAGTATTAGGATGAAGGGACATAAAATATTACAAAGGAGCAGAGAGGGATACGGATTCCTAAGTCATCCTTCAGAGCTGCAGATTGAAAATGCTTTGGAGAGAAGGAAATGTAGTCGTGCAAGAGAGCAGTAGCTGCCCAGGTGGAAGGGGGAGGGGGAAGCTGTTCAGGAAGCTGCAGCTGCGAATGTAAAGCCCCAGAGCATGAGCGCACTGGGGACAGGGCCTGCACAAGGTGGGAACACAGGGTGCGTGCAGGGGGCAGAGGGTACGCATGGGTCACTGACTGCCTGTAGTGCAGGAAACGAATGCTCTTGAAAACTTAGCCTTCTTTGCAAATTTACAGGGAATTCTGAATGACTTCCTCCTTGTATTTTCAACTTTAATGCTAGAGGTTCATCTAAGAGTATTCTTCAGTTGAATGCCAAAGTCAAAATTAAATGATATAAAAACAAACAACTTAAAGTTTCTGTTTACTAGAGTCTCCGAAGTTTGGGGATAAAATGAAAGCCATCTCCCTCCAATGTCACACTTCGCTTGCTCACTCCCGGCAGGTGGCTGTCCAGATGGAGAAAGATCTGCCCAGAGCCAAGGAGCTCAGCTGGCCACAGGAAGGAGCCTCACCCATTGCTGAACATCACTAGCCGTGAGACAGACTTTCCTTAAAGTGAGAGTCAAGGTGCCTTCCTGTACCTTTCACTCCTTTTGGCTCCCTACTCTGCCTCCTACATGCAGATGGTTCTGCGTTATGTTTATGTATCAAGGACTTCTTAGTTAATTGGCTTAGCTTTGATTAATTAGGTTTACCTAATATACAGGACCATGCCTTCCTCTTTGTGAAGACCTTGGAGAGATGCTTGTTATACATTAGCAGCACTCTGCTTTTCTCCTCCACTGATCAGCAATACCTTATGAGTGTGCAGTGCTTCGCCCCTTCCCAAGGATCTTCACATAAATTATGACGCTTTGATGTCATAAGAAGGCTGCTGAGCCACTTTAGCACACTGTCTTCACAAGAAAGCTTTGCATCTGTTTTATGACACAGTACAAAGGACCTATGTGTGGGGCCCAGCGGGATGGCTAAGTGGTCTAGAGCGCCTGCTTGGGGAAGCTTGGGTGGCTTCAGGGACCGCGGTTCGATCCCCGGCACCACATGCTGCGCCAGCCCTGCCCTTGGGGCGGGCTGAGCCGGCCATAAAAACGAATGAATATAAACAAACAAGGGTTCTGAAACAAGAATTAAAAATAAATAAATAAAAAAAAAATAAATAAATAAATTAAAAAAAAAAACAAAGGACCTATGTGACAGAATCCTGTTTCTGATAGGACAAAGCCTAGGACAATGAAATCTAACCCATTTTCATAGAGAAAAGAAGAAAAAAGCAATTAATGGAATAATTAATGTAACAACTGTTACAGACCCAAGACGTATTTACCTTAACGATGGGCCACATATATTGAACTACTTCTGTAACCATACCTCTCCATGCTGCAAACCCATATGTCAAGGGCCTAGCACTGGCAAGAAGGGGTTAGAAGGAGACTCGACAGCGTGTGTAGAACAGAAGCTGAAAACAATGCGATGACATTCTCATGCAGAGGACAGGGGGGAGGGCACGGCGGAGTGGGCAAGCATGGGAGTGGGGAGCAGCTGGGCACTGCGAGTGCCAGCCACAGTGCCCCCATGCATGTACTATGGGCAGCAGCACAGTGCTCCTTTGTAGCTGTTAAGGATAGGAACCAGGGGCCCTCCTGTCTGGAGAAGCCTAGTTGTACAGGGCTACGTGGCTGCCTTGCTAGAATTAAAATGACAGCAGCTTTCCACCCCATCAAGCCAAAGAGAGACGTGTTTGTTGTTCTAGAAACCATTCTAAGAATTCAGATGCCTCTTTGCCTCAGTGAGAAATGAGTCTGGGCAGATGTGATTCAGAATGACAAGGGTCTGGGGATGGGGTGTTTGCGGGGGCAGGGCAGCTCTAGGAAGCATGCAGTGTTTCATGGCATTGGACACACTGCTTAAGCACCTACAGGATTCACTGCAGAGGATTGAGTGGCATCCCTACTATAGATAAGACACCTCACTGCCTGTCTCCCTGGCTACACACAGAGTGGCAGATTGGCCTGTCTAGTTCCCAGCCCTCAAAACTGCATGAGCACCCTCCCAGGGAGAAATCTGTATGAATTAGTGACTTAACCTGATGACACCTGGCTTTAATCTGAGGAAAGACATATGTAAATACCAGCATAATAGTAACAGCTCAGTGATTTCTCCAGAGAAACAGGAAAGTACTAAGTTTCCCAAGGGAAAACAAGCTGTATACTTGGAACTGTACCTCAGAGGATGCTGAAATATAAGACAGAGAAGAGAATTCAATGAACGGGTGATAAACTGACCTTGCGGGCAGGGTACAGCAGCCATCCGCTGTGAGTCGCACTTGAGTTTCATAGCTGTCCAGGGGGCACACGGTCTGCTGGACCGAGGGGCACTCCACAGTGCTGCAGTCCACACTGAAGACTGGAAGGGGCAAACAGAGGGCACTGTTTACTGTGGCATTTACTTGCATTGTATGACCCAAAATGAACTATTGCTGGCTCTGAGCAAATTTCCAGTTTGCTCGCTTCCCAGAAACCCAGTCCGTGGCTGCCATTTTTGTTTCCGCTGATGCTATAGAACTTCAAGATGCCTCAATTTTCTGATTAAGGGGTAGGACGAAGACATTTGGTAGTAAAAAAGAAGACAGAGAGAGCAACGGTGGTTACACTGAGGATAGCAGTCAGCTAGAGGCATTTCTGATTACAGCACAATTCAAGAGATGGACACAGGACTGTGATGCCTGAAACATTTGCCTAGCAGTAAAAACGAAGCCAGAAAAAATAAAAATAAAATAGAACAAGTGACTAGTCACTTAAAAGTAGCAAAGAAGGAACTACCATAACCCAGATGTGCCCACGTACTACTGCAGACATGCTGGTGCAAGAGCACAGATGAGGAAATAATATAGAGCAAGAAATGACCAAGACACAAAGGTTGGCCAGAAAGGTGCGTGCGCAGTGCACAGTGACACACCACATGGCATAAAGAAGGGGGTGGGGTGTTGCGGGGAGAAGGCTGGGGCTGAGTGTTTCCTTACCAAAACATCTGACACTTTGATGAACACACTTATTTAAAAATCAATTTGTTTCATATATTGTGATTATTTTTAAATGCAATACTTGACAGTAATAGATCTGCAAATGAAGGCTCTGACCTCTGGGGGAACAAAGCAGGTAGCCACAGTACTATAAATTTATTTCCCTTCCCCAATCAAGTATATTTTAGAGGAAAAATAAGAAGAGAAAAAGACCCCGCCCCAAGGTGCTCACATCCCATAGAGTTGCCCCTCTGCTTCCCTGATGAGGAGGCCAGAATGTGTGGCAGGCTTGTGGTGTGGCATCCTCAGGAGAAAGCCCATCCTCTCAGGGAGCGGAGGGGGACCTGGCTCCCTCTGCTGCAAAGGGGTGGGGCTGCGGAGGCAGTGCCCGCGCATACCTGGTTTGCACTCATAGAGGTCACAGCACTCTCCCGGCTTCCCTGAGGCTTTGGACACTAGTATGTTCAGGTATCCCGGCTGGCAGACTTTGCGCAGACAGCCCGCAGGGTCACACACGCAGCGGCTGGGTAAGGGGCAGCACTCCCCGGGAGGAGCATAACCCTCGATCAGAACAGAATCTTCAGGACAGCGTGGAGAGAACTGCACTTCACAGCGGGCCTTGGAGCAATCTGGCTTCTCTTCTAAATGGGAGAAGAAAGAATTTAGCTCATGCCCAGGGCAGAGTAGGGTACTTTCCTCAGAAGTACAGATGGTCCTGAGGATCCAGTTACCAACCACAGAGCAGGGTAAAGAAAGAAATCTGGTGACAATCCACAGACTCAGTTTGGCCAACCATGAGGCTCTCTTCTAAAATATGAGCCTCAGGTTCACCTCCTATCCATCTTCCTATTGGCTTGTGTTGAAAGATCAATGTCTAGTGCAATGCCTCACATGCAGAAAGGCACAGGGCAGATGCGCCCTCAGCATGGACAAATGGAAAGCTCATCTCAGTCCTGAACTGGGTGATTTATCTTTGAATTAAAAATTTTTAAGGATTGCTCTTTGAAAATAGTATTTAAATCCCAAACAGAGGCACACAAATAAATTTAGGGTGCTGCAGGGACTGGAGACAGTGTGGATAACACAGAACTCTCCCTCCAAATTCTGAGCTTCCAGTACATGAACGTAGTAAGATCACACAGCTTTATGGTGTGGCACCTTCACAAGATAGAGATAAGTGTGGGTCCTGGGAGATTCCCCTACATGGCTTCTGGTATGACTTTCTCTCTAGCACAGATGGTTGGATGTACCTCACTCTTCTCTATCCTGTATTACCTGCTGACCTGCTAAAATTCCTCAACTTTAGAGGTGGCAAAAATAAAGATGGGTTTGAGTCAACAATTTTAGGACCGGGTAGCAGAACCCGTTCTTCTGCAGTCCCAGCCCACAGCTCTCTGTGTTGGTTGAAGCTTTTTTTTTTTTTTTTGTGGGACCAGGGTTCGAACTCACGACCTTGCACTTGCCCAGCAGGCACTTGTGCCTCGGAGCTATCTCCCCAGGCCCTGGTTGAAGCTTTTAAAAAACCTACACTAACATAAGGTCCTCAGGAAAAGACTGAAACCCAAAATACATCATGGTACCCATGACTTTTGGTTGGGGGAATTCTGGCGACAGGGGAAAGGATGCTGCACAGTCTGAATACACTTCCCTAAGCCTTAACTCTTTCCTAAGGCGTAATCCAGTGACAGAATCAGACAATAGGCCAGACCCAGTAAGTCACCTAATTTACTCTCTTCATTTTGGAGATAAAGAACTTGCTACAAAAGGTCTCAATAGTGACAAAATGATTGCAAACCCAAGCCCCTCACCACCAGTGACTTCACCAATTATCACAAGAGCAAAGGTATTTTCTGAACCAAGCCTACTCCCAGACTCTGCTTGTTAACTTGATTGCTGTACCTTTCCTTTCACTAGGACTTGCTCAGTTACTTCTCGTCTGATTAAAGCACAAGATAGGATGGTGATGACGAACCCTTTAGAGCTCAGTGATAACCAATAGCTGGCTATGGCAAGCATGCCGTAGGCTTGTTCCTGTACCACTGGTACTGGAGACCATCCATACTCTGAATTCCCAGAAATTCATTTAAAAATATGCATTTTGTACTGGCTGCTCCAGCAGCTTGGGATATATTAGTACAGACAAAAGCCCAGATCTCTGTCCTTAAACAGTTCATAATGCAGTGGAGGGCCACAGAAAAGAAACCATACATATTAGACACAAATTGTTTAGTACTAAGGAGTAACAGGGGGCTCAGAACAGAGTAAGGGGAGTTAGAGGGCTTGGAAGAGGGGTATTCACAGTGTGGTCAGCATTGGCACAGAAAAGGAAGCAGAAGGGAGTGAGGAGTAAGCCCCAGAGAAGCCAAAGAGTGCGGAGTAGAGGGAAGCTAACCTCACCTGGAACGGGGTGGGGGTGGGGAGGTGGGGGAGGAAGGCAGCGGGACTGGAAAGGCGTGAGCAAGAGATCAGACTGGCAGCTGGCTCCAGATCACTCAGAGCCCCCTTTGAGCTTTGGAGGGGAAGCAGAAAAAACTCAGAAAAATGAAGTCTCCTGACAGTGGGGAGAAAAAGATGTGGAAGGAGTCTAGAAAGGCATTTAGAAGGAAAGACGAGGAGAAGCTAGACGCTGGCACCTTGGCCACACCTGGGTAGTGGGTATGCTGGAAGCGAGATGAGATGAGGTGGTCATATTCTTGATATCCATGTCACGCGCCCTCTTGTTTTCCTCTGGGACAGAGTGTCACCTCAATGCACGGGGTGGCATTCATTCTGCCCTCTGTCCTGGCCCTATCAACATGCCAATACCCAACATGCAGCCGCACGTGCAGCAGAAAGTAACACAGACTTCGCTAACACATACCACGTGCCAATGTGGCAACGATCTCATAAAGTGAGTTGCTGTCTCCAGCACCTTATAGGTTGTGCAGCTGGGGTTCAGCGGCTCAAGTTAATTTGACCAAATCACACAGCCAGTAAACAGAGATGGGATCAGTTGAGTCCCGCCTGATCCAGGCTCCCTTCATGCTTCCCTGTAATAATACAATTGTCCCAGAAATGGTGGTGGCAGTGCTCAGCCTCGGCCTTTGCCTGTCTTTCCAGTTCTTTCTGCATCCGAGCTGTGGTTTCCGTTTAAGCCATGTGGCTTTTACCTCCAGCCTTGTCTTGTGGCATGACTCATGGGACCCACTGGTCTCCCCACTTCCAGAGTGCACAGTGAAGCAGTGAGGGATGATCCCCATCAGTGTGGGTCAAATAAATCAAGGAACTGAGAAGATATCTCATTACTATGGGGCCTGCTTCAGTTAGACTTTATGCAGTACATTCAGTAGAGTGCTTTCCTGGCAAACAAACACATTGCTTTATAATTAGGGAAAACACTGTGATTTTAATTATAAATAGCACTTAATTTCTGCTCTTGTTAATTGGCTGTAATTAACTTATTCTGTATTACATTATACCTCATTCTTACCCTGTAACTGTTTGATAGGTACAATCACACTTTTCAAACATACGCTTCAATTAAACATGCTTCCATTAAAACCCCAAGTAGCAGCTCCTGCTAGCCACCCTACTCTTCCCGCTCCCCGCAACACTCGCACAGCCACCTCTTGACATGTGCTTTGCTCTTCCAGCTTAGTTTTACTCACTTGAGAACTGCTCTGCACCCACCTGCCAGCATTGGGCACCTCAGCTAATTCGGCAATTGGTGCTGGGAGAAATCTACAAATACTAAAATTCAAGGGTCTACCTTATTAGACGCCTTTTTAACTTTTCGCATGAGGATCATACCAGCTTTCTTTTATCTATTCTCTTTTAATTAATCAATTACTAGATTTTAAGTGTTTCATATCCGTGTGTTCTTATACTAAACTGTTCTTAAAGATTTTCCTGGATTTGAATTGCTAATTTTTCTTTTCTCTTTTTGGCTAACACTTTAAGATGCTTTAATAAATTTCATGAACTTGAATGTTAACCATTACTTTGCTGTTGTGCGCACCTGTGTGTGTGTATGTGTATGTGTGTGTGTGTGTGTGTGTGTGTGTATGTGTGCGATAGCACATTTTGGCCTTAGTCCTTCTTCCATTGAGACTCATATGAACTCTTTCAATAAGTTGTTTAGTATTATATTTTCTTCAATGTTGTAAAAATGTACTTAGTACATGGGATTATCTAATATTTTCATACAACCTACCTATGAAACTATCTGATCCTTGCCTATTCATAAAGAGGAAGGTCAGGTTTCTTCCTTATTACTCAGAGGGCTGAGCTCTTTTGGAAACACTAATGTATTTTAGCAAAACGAATATAATTCATCTAAAATTTAAAATTCAATTCATTCTTTTTTTTTTTGACCTTGCACTTGCCAGGTAGGCACTTGTGCCCCTGAGCTATCTCCCCGACCTTCAATTCAAGGTTTCTTTTGCATTTCGCGTATTCATCAGTTTAAGTTCCTGAATCTCTTGTCTTTCAGATCATTTTGTTAGTTTTCTTGTAGTGTTTAAACTTTAGTTCATCTCCATTTCATTTGTTTTCTTAAGATATAAGTTAAATAATGATGTAATAGGTCAGCCAAATGTTACTTTGTTCAGAATTGAAATCTACATACATATTGGTCTTAGTGTGACTTATTTCTAAATAATCTGTAACTCAGCCTTGATTTTTTTTCTGAAGTATTTCTTAGATGAGTGCTGTTAAATTTCTGTACAGGTAGCTGGAGGGCTTTCCTTTTGATTTTAATAGTTTTAGTGACCTGCTGCCAATGAATGCATGCTGTACAATTTTCTACATTTGATCATTTCTTTAGCTTTTTTTTTTTTGATGGGAAACGATACTGATAACAGTAATACAACCAAAACATTGTTATTCTTGAGCTTTTTATGTTTCCGGATTTTGGCATTATTTTAAAATAATTTTTTTTTAAGAACATGTATCCTCTATTTGTTGGATACAAGTTGTACAGCTATTAAATAAAGTTACTCTACATCTTACATTATTTTATCTGTTGTCTAATAGGAAAGACTCCTTGTGAGCTGGCTTCTCCTTGGCATTTCTTTTCTTTTAAAATTCTTTTTATGTACTTATTTATTTGATACAGGGGCTCATCATGCAGCTTGGACTCATAGTGATCCTCCTGTCTCAGTCTTCCCCAGTGCTGGGATTGCAGGCCACCACCTGGTTTTGGCAGCCAACACAGTAGCATGGCATGTGGTACCATGAATTGAACCCAGGTCCTTGTACTTGCTAGGCAGGTGCTTAGATCACATGGCTATCAGTTCAGCCTCCTCCTTGTGTACTTCTATCATCTCTTTCCTTTTTTTAAAGCTCTGTTGCTGACTTCATGACTAATAGGAACACATTTTAAGCTTGTCATAATGATTGAAGAGTTATAAAACTATGTTTTTAAAGAATTTAGATCTCTAAATCCCTAGCCTTCTTATCTTGTAACTATGAACACTCCTTGCTTTATTCTTCCTTTCCACTCTCTCTTTATCCTTCTAAGGGTTACCCAGAACCTCTGCTCATGACATCGGTCACCTGGACATCACCTGAGTGCAACAGGAACAGCACAGCACCAAGAATTATACTTTTGGTAACTCTGTTTTCAGCCAGCTTCTAATATATAAACTCTCGCTTAAAATTGGATGTGTTTGCTTATGTGTCTACATACCTATCTTCCATGAAGAAAATAAGGGAAAAACTATAGCCACACCATGAGCTTTATTTTTTACCATGCATTCTTTTTTTTTTTTTTTTTTTAAATCAATTATAGGGCTTTTCTTTTTTTCATTTTTCTTTTTTTTAAATAGGGCTTTTCTGACATTACACTTAAAATTTTAATTATAGACACTTAAAAATATTTCTGTTCAAATCCTTCCCCTATACTATCTAAAAAATCTCTATATAATATTTAATTAGCAAGCTTTTACATCTGGTTGCATCAGCAATATTTCAAGTGATATCCTGTGTGTGTGGGGGGGCGGGAATTGCCCCAATACATAAAAATTGAGGCATCAATATGTCTCACAACAGAAGCAATTATGGAAAAATAAGCTGATTTCACCATACTAATAATCTTCCTTCACAAAATTAACCCTTAAAATATTGATACATTCTCCTAGGCTAAAGTAATTTTACCATAATGGAGAGTTTTAATCAACTCTACCCATGTCAAACAATGTGACTGGACTCTTGCTATTTCTGAGCTTTCTCTTCATCTATAAAACAGTAAGGAGAATACATGCATAGTCTATGAGTGACAAAGAGTATTCTGCTTATGCTGAGACTTACACAAAAGAGAAATGAAGAGCTACCACACAAGAAGAATAAGGGAACGACAGAAAGGAAGATAAAAATTATACTGCCAGCTTCACATTGTATTTACATTTTGTAGCACCCCGCACATCTAACACGGAATTCTGCTTTCTATTTTTTTTTTTAAAGAAAGAAAATGGATACTTAAAATACAACACCAGATATGCTATAAACTTTTCCTGCAACACAGGGAGGAAATGGACTAGTACAGTTTAGAACTTCCACCACGAAGTTGACACTGCTGTGTACTCAGTCCTTCTCCCAAGCCCACCCAATACTGTCTTTCCTACACAGTACACAAGGTCTGGACACATCCCTGCCAGGATCACTCAAGGGACCTCAAACCTGCACTCAGTTTGACATTATAGACTTTAGTAGCGAGAGTTCAAAACCAAGAGAGGAAGAGCCTTATTTTCTCCATACCCCACTGTATGTACTTTAGTATCCGAAGGCCTAGAGTCACTGTGGCAACAGCCTAGAGCATCCCAGGGCCTCCTGGCAGGCCAGGGTGACATTGTGGTGGCATCAGCTTAAGTGCAATCTGTAAGTTGTCTGAATCTTTCCTTCACTTGTGCATTTGACAAACATTAACTGAATGACTTCCACTGGCAAAATTTTGCACAGGGCTTCATGCAAGGAATGAGACAGAGGCCTTGGGGCCAGGGAATTAGCTCAGCAATCTAAGCACCTGCCTGTCAAGCACAAGGACCTGGGTTCGATCTCCACTACTGCATGCCATGCAGGCCTGTGTCAAGCTGGCCACCCAAACTGGGCATGGTGGCACACAACTGTAATCCAAGCACTGGGGAGGCTGAGACAGGAGGATCACTAAGAGTCTGAGTTGTGTAGTAGGCAGGCAGGCAGGCCGGCCGGCCTTGCCTTCCTGAATTTACAGTTTTGGAGGAGACAGATAATAAAGAGTGACAGAGTAAATGCCCAAGTGCTGAGAAAGGCTCTATAGCAGTCAGCCATGCAAGGGCACTGCTTCAGCCAGGGCAGCCAGAGAGGTTTCACGAGGACATGGCATCTGCACAAGCATTTGAATAAAGGGAAAGAGACAGCATGCAAATATTAGAGCAAGAACATTCTGGACACAGGGAACAAGGAAACAGGCTCCAAGCCAAGAGAGCACATACTCTCCAAGGAGAAATATACACTTTACACTTACTAAGAAGAACCATAAACTGATACAATTAACAGGCAGAAAACAGCAGTAAAAACTCATAAAGAAAGTATTTTGGTGGATAATGTTCCCTAGTAAGGATTCAATTCAGTTATACTGGAGACATGAAAGAAATCCTTCCTTAACTGAGTAGCTCTTGTTAGGGCTTCCTGTATGTACTCATGCTCTACAGGAGTTACAGATTGATTACATCTTCAGTGTTACTTGACAGAAGAGGCGGTAGGGGACCAGCAAGACCAGGAGGGCTGGCCAAGGTGACAGTAAGCGGCAGAGCTGCCAAAGCCCCAAGTTTCCCCACAGTCCATAATGCCCACACAAAACAGAGAGTTAGCTTTCTTAGTCAGTGTGTTCGGTACTTGCACGTTTAGTTAACGGTCATGCTTTTGTTCAAATGTGAGTAGAAAAGTAATCGGCGAAGACAAAGAGGCTCAGAGGGTCTGGCATGTATCTCAGGGGTACAGCACTTGCCTAGCATGCCTGGAACGAAAGGATACAACAACAGTCCAGGGTCTTTGGTCAGCCTTCACCACTTTAAGGTCAGCTGCCCTGTTTCACTTGCTTCTTGCCCCTAAGAAACACCACATATGATTAAAAGAGACACTTGCTTCTAACTCAACATTATTTTGTTCTAAAAATTTCTACAAATGCAATACATATGTCATCCCTACACTTTTAAATTTGGAGACTGACTCCTTTAAAGTTACACTGTGAATTCTTTTCATTCACATTCCATGATTTTATCATAACCTTTTTTGGCAAGCTCTGCTGTGAAGACTTGTTCCACGCAATCATAACCCCAAGGGGGAAAAACTAGACTTGTTGATACAGTCCCAGAAACATTTCATATTTCAGCTCCTTCAGAGACACCCACTGTACTTTCCCAGCAGTTTCTTTTACTCTGAATTTAGAATTTAGTAGCAACAGAACCTACACAGAGCTTTTTCTTCATAGGTTGTTAAAGATGACATAGTAAATTATTTTCAATTACCTAATAAAGTCCTTCTGCATCAACATAGAATATAACTTAGGTAAATATAAAGGAAAAAAGTGATCTGTAAAAATGCAATATGCAACAGTTTATTTAGTGGTTCTCCACTGTGGCTGTACATTAAAATCACTTACAAAGCTTTAAAAAAAATAACACTGTCTGGATTGCTCCTCTAATCAGTTAAATCGGAATGTGGAAGAGGGAAGGAGCCTGTGCAGTAGGATTTATTTCAGTGGCCCCTGGGTTGATTCCACTGTATCACTCAGGCTGAGAACCCACGTCCTACAACTTCAAGTGACACAAAAGTTCACTGATGACAGCAGAATTTCATCCTGGGCATGTCCAAAAATCTGGCTAAACTGTGAATGTCAAAGTAGCATCAAATGCCCAAGATCTCTGCCTGGCACCAACAGTTCCACGCTCTACCCTGGTCCTTAAGGTACATCTAAGATCTCCTAAACCACACATCTTTTCTATACCAAGGACCTTGAGGAACTATGCCGATAATAATAGAATCTGCTACTAAAATTATGACGCTTGGATCAGCTGCCTCAGCATCACTTCTGTGCTTGGTAGAAAAGGATAAGCTTTTATCTGTAGCAGAATCAGAGCCTGCATTTTAGCAAGACACACAGTAAGTTAGAGACAATCCTTGCTACAGCAGTGCTTTCCAAACTGTGATCCTGGATCAGCTGCATCAGCATTTCCTAGGAATTTGCTAGAAATACAAATTTCAAGGATCCATATCACACCTACAGAATCAGAAACTGACAGTGAAGCCCAGCAATCTGTATGAAAACCCTGGCATGTGATTCACATGCACATCACAGTTTGAGGACAATACTTACAGGGTGATGATTCCCAACCCTAGCTTTACATTTGAATCACATCCGATACAAAAAATCTAGAAGCTCAGAACATACCCTAAGGTGAGTAAACCAGAATCACTGGTGGTCGGAGCCCAAGCAGTGTGACCTAGTGTGAGGTCAAGCTTGGCCCACCATTCTAGACACTGCCACTCGATCCATATTCTGCCCTGCCCTGAATGAAAGAGTTCAAACCTACGTTCATTCTCAGGAAATCTGCACCAACCAGCCTTACCTAGACCCCTCCTGGAAGAGGTTTTGGTTCTTGCAACGAGGGGATAAGCTGGTATTTGCTCTGACTATCAGTGGTGGGATGGGAGAAACAGGAAACAGCCATGATCTCAAGTGGCCTGTATCTATCCTACTAAATGTTAAACTCTAATTTACACATGTTTACTAAATTGAGTCCAGAGACATCTTATTTCATCACCTATTAATTCACTCCAGCAAAACATTCAATTTGTTCCCAGAAGGATCTGACATTTGAACTATACTTACATATTCATATACCATAACATTTCAAAATGTAATTTTGTTTTAGAAACAAAATGAATTTGTTTTAGAATCTGGCCATAAAACAAGGGCTAAGGATGGGTTTAGATAAATATACAAAGAACTGAAAATTTGATTTAAATGATTAATTTTACCTAAGAAACCCATCTTCTCAAATGCCTTGTCCTTTTTTGCCATAAATACTACCCAACAACAACAACAACAAAAATGAATCAAAATTATTAGGGATTAGGATAAATGACTAATGAAGAAAAGCTAAATGAACTAAATTTGTAGTGTTAACTCAGCAGCAACTTAAGACTCTTCCTCACAGCTTGAAAATGTCACCAAGGCTTAAACATTAGAGATGAAGAACTCCCCAGGGTGGTGTTTAACGGAAGGCTACATCCATTATTGAACACAAACAAAACCTGAATTGTGCTCAGGGCTTCTGGGACCATGTAGGGTGGCCACCTTCTATGTTTCAATTTTTCCTGCACTGAGGAATTGATACTGCAAATAGCTCTTCCTTTATAAATAATGGCACTGGTATGAAAATACAATGAAACATTTTAAATATTTTAAAACAAAGGCTCTGGTATTGTTTATCGACCAAAAGAGGGCCCAGCACCCACCAATAATGTCTTCAATGAACACACTTCAGTCACAGCCTATGAGTGCACAAACAGAATGCTGGACCCCCCACGCTTCCAAAGATCAATGGGTACACGAGGAAGTAAAGGAGCATCCGGGCATGTTCTTTCAGAACTCAGGATTAGTCAATACTCTGTAGCGCTTTAGTGGGTCAAAAGAAAACGTAATCTGTGCTTCACAAAATAAACAGAAAAAGTAACAAAAAATAAGCATCATGCTCAGGAATACTGTCAATAAGTTGCTGAGTCCCAAAAAGGATAAGAAGATCTCAAAAGCCTTCAGAAGGATTCTAAAGAATATTCTGTGCTAATATGGGATCCTTAGCGGTTCCTGCAATTAAAATGACGTATCAAGAACAAGGAAAAGGGTGACACGGCATGAAGTGAAAGGCCGATAGGGGGCACAGCAGGGTATGCTACTGCTATTACGCCCTTGCTGACGACAACAGCAGAAAATAAAGACTAGCAGGCTGTTTAACTTCAGCTGGAGTTCTCATGAGGGTTTGCACATGCTGCAAACAACCATGTGGCTAACACTATAAATAGATGCTTGGAAAAATACTTTGTCTATTTTTTTTTTCCTCTTCCTTTCTCTTTTTAATTTCTATTTCACTGAGGAGAACACACTTGTTTAAACCTCTTACTGGACATTGAACAGAGGTCACTTGTTAGCTACTTTTAATCATCAAAGGTTTAAGAGCCACAAAGAATAATGTTCAAAGGATATTCAAATCTTGGCTTTTCCAAAAGTAAGTTGTGTCTTCTTAGGCAAGATTCTTGATGCTTCTGCCCTGGAGTCTCCTCTGAGTTATTAGAGATAAGTGAGATAACATGTTTCAAATAGCTCCACGCCTGGCACATCTCAGGGCTGCACAGAGAAGCTCTTCCCAGTACCACTACTGTTCTCCTTATTATGTAATTACTATGAAGAGTCTAAGCTATGAGTCATAGACCTCAGTGTATATGTGTGTGTGTATGTGTGCGTGCGCGTGTGAATACAGGCACATACATGCAACAGTTACAACCCCTGTGTGGTCCTTAGCAATTCACTTAATCTAATGAAGCTAGCGTCCTCATATGTCAGGGCCTAAATATTCATAGTCTAGAAGACTGTTTCGGAGAGTTAAAACATATGCATCGATTGTCTATTTTAAAGCAGGGTATGGTGGGACCAACTTCTAATTATAGCACTTAGGGGACTCAGGTTGGATGACTGCTGTGAGTTTAAGGCTGGCCTGAACTACATAGCAAGACCCTGTCTCCAAAACTGAAGACAAACAAAAAACTTCCCATTTTATATGTACATATGTGTTCACACGTATGAACACACACATGCACACACAGTACTCTTCAGCTTTCATGCTTTCTCCTATAAACCTAATGCCTAACAAGGCATCCTACAACACGTGTGGATATTAATATCACCAATAATAGTAGACACAAGCAGAATTGATTTTTGACTCAGACTCCTACAGAGATGCAGATCCCTGCACCCTCATCATACATAGTCATCTAAGCAAACCCTAAGTTGCACCTGCCCATAGATTCTCTGTCAGTTGCCGTTACTTTAGCTGCTGTTTTCATTTTGAGAGAGCAGTCTCCACTCCATTACAAGAGAAGAAAACTGCCTTGAAGTTTTCCTGGGAGATTCTCCGCCAGCTATTTCTACAGTCTAGATCTACTGAGGGGCCTGCTCACAAAGATGCCATATTGCGATGGTGGCAAAGAATGGTAATGAGAGTGTCTTAAAAATGACTATCTCCTGACCCTGGTGCCAATACTCTGGTTCCCAAATCTGGTGGGAGAGTGCCCCCTCATCCAGGCCCTTCCTGCAGCTCCTGCCGAGCGAGGGTGGGAGTGGTGGTGGGGTGTGTGATTAGAGTCTGTGAGGCCCCAACCCCTTCCCAGGGTTTTCTCTGCAGGCTTCTCCTCCCTCTAGATTATTCTTTCGCCTCAGCAGTCTCACACCCGGGAAGGGCCCTGTAAGGGCCCCACATTTCTATGGCGCCTTTGTGTCCTTTGTGTACCCACTGCGTAACCGCTCCACTGCGATCAACCGCCCAGAGGGCACCCGGAGACTACAAATATGTGAGCTGCAGCTGAGCAAAGGGATGTGTTTACTTTCCACCCTGAACTACAACTTGACCTGCAGCAAAAACAAAAATACGGCAATGTGTATTTTTTCCCAGAAATGATAATTATAGTACTCCAAACATTTTTCAAACTTCCATTACTGAAATGGAAAAGGCATTTCAAAAAATAATTTATTAAACAGGCATTCATATCTTGGTAGCCCTTACATGGGAATTATACTCTTTTGCTTTGTAGCTATTGAAGGTCTTGGCTCTTGGCTCGGTGTGCTACAGAGCGAGGTGAAGCTCAGCTTCCAGCTTCCTGAGCCGAGGTGGGCAGGAGTCCTCCTTATTCATCACAGCCAGCACGATTTGCAGCATTCTTTTGCACTTCAAAAATACTAGCAATTTAAACCCCAGTTTGTACATGGAGCTACATGAAGGAAGTTCTCCACATCTAGCTTGTAAGATGAGCCTGACCAGGAAGAGAGGTCCATGTCTGGATTCCTCCTAGGACCACCATAAAAACCCCAGCCTATCTTCACTATTCTCTCAACAGCACATTTCTTCACTCACTCCTTGCCTGGCTTTTTACCTCTGGCCAGAGTTTCTGGTACCCACGACTCCCATGAGGACATCCTCACTGGGACTGTGCACGCCAATACTCTGGGCTCCTGGTTCCCAAATCTGGTGGGAGAGTGCCTCCTCATCCAGAGCCACCAATGCAGATGGCCTGAGGGAAGTCTGCAGATGAGCTTCTGTCACAAAGTCACGGGCATCTGATGCCGCTGTGCAGGTACCAATCCTTTACAAACACCGCTACAGACCGTGTCTGCTGGGAAGCTTTAGTCTCTCCCAAGCCCTACCATTCTCTTCCTCCCAGGAAAACGTACTTCTCTCTGTCAGTCCTGCCTGCCTTGCTATGGCTAGAGTAGAGCCAGTTCTAGGTGTCAGAGGCCAGACAACAATTCACTAGGCCAGACAGAAGCCTGATGGGGAGAGACAGAAACTATTCAGGCTTCCATGGCAGGAAAGTGGACCACAGTTCCCGACAAGTGATAATTGTGCTTCCACATTCTAGGCAGCATGCTCACATATGTCACAAGAACATAATAAGCAAGTCCAACACCAGGGATGCAGCCCAGCAGCAGAAGCACCTACCTTGCAAGCACAAGGTCTTCATTTCGATTTCCAATACCAAAACAAGAAAATAAAACTAATCAGGATAAATTTGAGACAGAATATAATGAAACCAGGGCTCATAAATTCACACTTCAATAACTGGAAATCTGCGTTAATTGGCAGTTTCATGATACTTATCTTTACATATGCCATGCCCACTGGCTCCACAAAGTTGTTAAGGACCTACATTCCTTTCATTTTTTGCTCCTCAACCCTACTGTACAGCCCTGCTCCACACAGAATTCCAAGCAGTGGGAAGGTGGAATGGGGAAGTTGACATGAGTGGCATGATGCGAAAAGTTCCATGATCACCAGTACTTTTGCTCACTTCATAGACCAGTACTTAGTCACATGACCACACCTACCCTCAAGGGAGTCTGGGAAGCACAGTCTTTGTTCTGGGTGGCTAAATCTCTAGCCAAAATTTTATGTGTATACGAAAAAAAGAAATGGACACATTAACATTGGGACAACTAGTGATGTCACCAACAAGTTTCCTACAAAGTCAACTATAAACACAGAAGTATTCTACCCTTTTAAGAGTGAAAGTAACTAAAGCATTCTGAAGATCTCTCAAGAAACACTCAAGTAACTCATATGCTTCTTTCCAAACCTCTGTTTGTAAAAGCTGGAAGATTCTTATGCAGTCACTAACTTCACATCTAATAATCAACTATCATGTAGAAACACTATAAGAAGTTGGGTATTTTAATAAAAGTAATGACCTTGGGCTGGGGAGATAGCTCAGTAGACTAAGCGCCTACCTGGCAAGCGCAGAGTCCTGAGTTCAATCCTCAGTACCGCAAAACAAATGAACAAACAAACATAATTAGCTATAGAAAAATCCTAAATTGTCAGTGAGCTTAGATTTTAATATATGCGAACTTTAAGCAGAAAGTATACAATTCATTTGAACTATTTCATATGATAGCATTTTTAGTCAATCAATTTAATCCTTCCTAGAATTAAAGTATGAAAAAAGATGAACTGGAGATTTGAAGATTAAGCTAGTAGAAACCACCGGAATTAATATGCTTGTTCTTGCATAAAACTGTGGGAATGATTCTGTCTATAGGGCTTACTTGTCAAAGCAGAAATTCTTAGGCATGAAGAAAACACTGGCTTCAAAAAGCTGAATGACTTACCCAAGAGTCGCTCAGTTAATGGCCAGAAGCCAGGTCCTTTGGCAAATTGCGCACGGGTTCTGCCACGAATTCGTGAACACAGTCACCACCCTAACCATCTCCTCTTTCAGTCTGTTGTCGGCTTTTTTCCCTGTCAGTTGTCCAAATCTATTCCATAATAGTTAAGGTTGCTTAGAATTGAGCTGTAACTTGACTGCAAAACTCTTTTATCATGAAGTGCTTTAAATACACAAAGGGAAGCAAAACACAACTAGGCATGGCTGAAGGGTAGAGGAGCGCCCTCTGGTCACTCTGGTCACTTGGTGGTGCTGTCCACTGGCCAGGTGCTGACAGGCTACCCACCCATTCTGGAGGAGTCTCGTCGGGAGACAGAACACCAAGCAATCTGTCAGGATGCCAGGGCTTAGAGATCAGGGCCCCAGAAGAAACAGCTCCCATGAGGAATACTCTCTGTCCTCTAGCACAGGACTTCTCTGTAACAGTTTGAGCCATAGGAAGTTTAGTCTGCTAGCAGCTTCCCAAGCCTCTTTAGAACAGGAAGTCAGAGGAAAGCACAAACTCTAAGACTAGAGGGGCTGGGGGTCCTTCAGCATCAGATGGGAGGAAGTTGGGTACCTGCTCCTGCAGCCTTGGCTTGGTGTAGACCCCACCTCTGAGAGCCCTCCTGTGCTGTGCACGGTGGCGCACACTCACAATTCCAGAACTCAGAAGGCTGAGGCAGGAAGGCTGCCTCACATCTGAGGTCAGCCTGAGCTGTACAGGGAATTCAAGGCCAGGCTATCACTGTTTCTGTAGGGCCTATAATGCCACATGGCTTCTGTTAGTTAAATAGCGCTGCTCTGCCCTTGCTATACTCATGGCCTGTGCTGGGTCTGAAGTCTACAGGGCTCTTCTTACAGTGATGACTGAAATCTGAGAGACTCTGCCCCGATACTAGGTTTGTGTTTCCACCTGGCCAGTCCAGCCCAGCAAATAAGGAAGGCAGACCCCGCCTTCTCTGTTTCTCTCATTTTCTCCTCTTCATTTTCCTGTCAAACCACAGCTATTCTCAACCTTCAGCATTGATGTTAAGGTTATTCGTTTGCCAACAGACTAGAAAAAATTGCCTTGAAAATGAAAAGTGCAATGTTAGTTAGCACTCTGGTAGGCTGAGGCAGGAGGACTGTCCAGCCTGAGAAACTGAGTGAGACCCTGTCTCAAAATGTAAACAGTTGAAAATGAGTAGGGATACAGCTCACTGTGAAGGTCCTGAGTTTTCAATCCCCAGTACTAAAAGAGTGAGACCAGCACAGAAATAACCACCAACCACCACCCAGGATTCTCACAGGAAAAGCAGGAATGAACATCTGAACACGGCAGAGGGCAATCCTGCAGGGTTTCTTAAGTGGAGAAACTGGGAGTTTGTGTGAATTTCTATTCTAGACTTTTTTTTTTTTTAAACATCAGACTAAGAAGATACCTTTCCTGTCTGATGGACTGTCCAGAGTGAGCTTCTGGCATAGGCTATTTCCTAGTCCTAACTGAAGACTGTATGCAGATCATCACAGTCTCCCTATTCCTGATGGTTCCCCTGAGGAAAAGAGGACTATGTAACAATCCTGTGGGCCAGTCTCACCTTTTAAAAAGCACACAGTATGTTTCATTCAAGAGTTTATGTGATGTTAAAGTCCTAAACTAGAAGTTCGAAACATCTCAGGTTGAATTTTAAGACTAAATGGTTACATTCAAAAGTTATTCAGTGAACATACTACTGGCACTCCTATTAAAACAGCAAAAATTTAAAAATGTCATGTCTTGAGCAGACTTGGGATTTCTACAAGCGATAAGTCCCAAGGTTTCCCAAGCTTCCTAACTGGTACACTGTGCCACAGACTATAATTTCCTCAGAAAGCACAATTTTTGCTGACCAGTGCACTCAACAGGCATTTCCAGGAATTCTCTCAGTCCAGTACAGCATATGCATTTCAGTGACTCGATTTATTGCCCAAAACAACAAACAAGTTTTTAATGTGTCCCAGATTTCTATCTCCAGTTTCTTGTTACTTTTTTCCAGTACCATTGCTAACCCCAGAAGCTGACTTTTGTTATGAATTTCTTAACTTCCTACCTGAATGGTGATGTGCTACAAACAACTGGGCAGTCGGGTGGCCAGCATGTAAGTGGCTGGGCCCTGCATGGGTGCTTCAAGGCACACCGGGTTCAAACTATAATGGCTGCGTCACAGACCTTCTGGGTCACTGTTCCAAGAAAAGCTGAATTTGTGAGTGACAGAATGATGAATAGCAAGGCTCTGCTGTGTTATTTTCAGAGTAACAACTTTTGTACAAATTATGTTTGCTCATATTTAGCATAACCTAATACCTAAGTCTTTTACCAACTTAAAAATGCACTCAGAGGGCTCCACCTCCTCCAAGCCTCCAGGGAGAACCCAGGTAGTTATTCTGTCACCAGTAAGCCTCCTGAATCAGAGAAACATCAGTCAATTAACAATTCCAAGGGCACTATGGAACATAATTTCCATCCTTAATTATGTCATCATGAAACCAAAATTATTAAAATAATATGATACTTTATATTGGTAAATAACCTGAAGTCTAGCTTGATTTAAAAATAGGAAACCCAAGTTTAACCTGCCAGAAATATAAGCTGACTGAGTTGTTCAAATATGTTATAAGCAATGAATCAAAGCTCTACCCTTCCCAGTATTCATGGTGAAAGTTTCAACAGGAAAATTCTGCCTAGCACTTGGTCTAAAGGTGCAGGCTTGCTGGTTCTATGTCCAGCCCCCTCACGCCAAGAACCACAGCATCCTTACACTCCTTAGAGTGCCCGTGTGTGCTCTTTTCTTCATTGACAGACATTCCTGGGCAGTCCCTGGCTCTCGGTGAGCATGATGCACAGTGCCTCTCTCTCCATACTCAATACTGAGGCCAAGAAAACTGCAGGAGCTCTGGTTCACATGGGTTGGGGCCTTTGGGGCTCTCAGAAACAGCTCGTGTGGTTTCATAACATTCTTTCAGCTTCTAAGGACTTGGCTTCCTATTCTACCAGTGGAAAGGCTGGCACAGGAATCCTAAGGTTCTCCACAGATCTCTGAGATCTGAGAACATAGGAAAAGTTAAATAACAAGACAATATAGTAATCAAAGAGGTGAGTTAGGGTGCTATGTTATCAAACGGCACAAATGGCAGAGACAGAAATGACTGTGTGACACATACATAAGCTTGAGTCTGTCAACCTGATGGGGAGTGGGCCAAGGTGGAGGCCCACTGGTGGAGGCCGCATCCAGTATTTCAGAGTGGGTCCTGCAAGCACGGTGTGGGGCTCTACCTGCTTCCTTGACCCTTCCTGTCTGGCCCCGTTCCCCTGCTTACTTCCTGTTGCTATTAAGCTGACCAGTTGTGCTCTACCATGAAAACAAGGATAGACCTCTGAAACTGTGAGCCACCTGATTAACAGAGACTGTGACTGCAAGGACAGAAGAGACTAGTGCATGTGGTGGTGGCAGAGAAAAGCTCTAAGGAGGAAGTTTTGTTTTGTTTTCTTTTTTTTTTTTGCTAGGGCAGTGAAACATGAATAAGACTTAAAGGACACTGGGCGCAGAGACTCCTAGCAGGGTATGGGGTCTATGTGAAGGGAGTGATGTGATGTAGCAAATGGTCGCACCCCTACACACCCTCTGATGCCACCAAAGAGCACCAGAGCCTCAGAAGCCACTGCTTTTCGGGCACATTTGGCCCCTTCAATGTGCTTCCTTCATACCCAGAGGCTCTGCCTGCCACTGGGATACTCAACATTTATGGAGTACTCAGGGCATCTTGGGCATGCCACTGGTGATCTGGAGGTAGAAAGCTGAACGGACACAGGCGTCCTATGAAGAGTTTGTGAGTCCTCTCCAAGGTGAGGCCACCTTCCTTGTGAAATGCACCAGGTGTCTTTATCTCTGTCTACCCTGCAGGGCTGTTGTCCTCTGCTTTTTCCAACTACTGAACATGTGTCTTTCTTATATAGTACACATACTGTGTCACTGATCATTTCTATTTATATCATGGCAAGCCATGACCAAAGTCATTTCCATTTAGACTGGACTCAAGCCTTGGGTATTTTTGTTTTGCCACAATTTAATACCTAGACCACAACAGACAGCTCCTTCCCTCCTCAGTCTCCCTCATTCCCTCTACCACGTACAGTGTGTGGTCCAAGATAACTTTTCCTGGCCTCAGTAACTTCATAAGTAAAGGAGAAGGATAGTCTCTATTAGCTTGCAGTGTTTCTTAGAATAATGTCTAGCAAAGTAAGGCAAAGTAAGGCTCTATTGTTAGCTATAACTTACCATTTGCTGCTGATTTTAAATATTTACAAAAAATCTGGGATATTTTTTATGCTGGAAACTAAATCAACAATGTAAACTCTAAGAATCAAATGATACCAGGGCAAAAGACTCAAATGATTCAGTACAGTAATCACAGAGCATGGACCCAAAGCATACAAAAACGTACCAGTTTCACGAAGCCTTCCTATCCTGGCTACACAAAATAATTACAGAAGGCCTGAACGTTTAGCAATTTTTGTACATACTGTTATCATCTCACTTTAGAAATGCCTGCACATAATGACTGGGACATTACTACGTCACAGTACTTCAGACTGATTTTGTTAACAAAGGAATACTGTAAAATTGACAGAGCTTAAACAGCAGAGAAGATGTGTCCCAAGGTATAATAACTTTATGTTTTTTTTTTTAAAAAAAAACGTCTCCAGATCCAGTATGGTAATTATTTTAAATAGTGAAAATCATGAGCTACCAAAAGCCTGAAGTGGTCAGGTGGCTTCATGAGGCCTGGCTGACTGTAGCTTAGGACCACCCTCCCCGCCCCCATGCATTATTTATTATTTATTTTTTATGTATTTAATACAGGGTCTACACTCTATAGGGTCTCACTACACAGACCCTGTACTCACAGTGATCCTCCTGTTTTCAGCCTCCCAAGCGCTGGGATTACAGGCGTGTGCCACCAAGCCCAGTCTCAATCGCTGTCTCGGCCCGCCCTGGAGGCGGGGCTGGCAAGGCAGAGGTCAATCCATTCACTGTGTCTGCCTAAGCAGGTGCTTTAGCCAGCATGCATTGTTTACCACGATTACTAGGTAATGCTCTGATTAGTTCTGGAAAGTGCCTATATCTATTTGTAATTTCAAAAACACTCCATAATGAATCAAAATGAATTATAAAGTATTTACAAATCTCTGATTTAGACAATTGAAGGAGTCTGTAAAATTGTAAAATGCAATGTACCGGTAACTCTTTTCTTCCCCTGCTACATGCACAGCTGGGCGTGGTGGCACATACTTACAGTCTCAGCACCAGAGAGGATCGCCAGCCTGAGCTACAGAGTGAGTGAGTTCAAGGTCAGCACAAACTGCTTAGTAAAACCCTGTCTCCAAAAGACCAAAAAAGGCTAGTGAGATGGTTCAGCGGTCTAAAGTGCCTGCTTAGGAAACCTTAGCACCACGTGCTGTGCCAGCCCCACCCCCAGGGCAGGCTGAGCCGGCCATTAAAAAAAAAAAAAAAAAAAATTGTATGTAGTATATCTACTGCTTTTACTTTTTTTTTTTTTTTTTTTTTTAACTTTATTTATGTTGTGGCCAGCTCAGCCTGCCTTGAGGGTGGGCTGATGCAGCATGTGGCACTGGGGATTGAACTGTGGTCCCTGTGGTTGCCTGAAGAGCTTTAGACTGCTGAGCTATCTTGCTGGCTCTGTTTTACTCGTAAAAGCTCATTTCAAGAAAACAAAGGCAGAGGATAATGCACTGCAGGAAGGAAATCAAGGAAGCAAGGTGACAAAAAAAAAAAAAAAAAAAAAAAAAAAAAAAAAAAAAAAAAAAAAAAAAAAAAAAAAAAAAAAAAAAAAAAAAAAAAAAAAAAAAAAAAAAAAAAAAAAAAAAAAAAAAAAAAAAAAAAAAAAAAAAAAAAAAAAAAAAAAAAAAAAAAAAAAAAAAAAAAAAAAAAAAAAAAAAAAAAAAAAAAAAAAAAAAA
>PVJA010000242.1:0-200511 GCA_004027025.1 Myocastor coypus | reverse complement strand
CCTCCAGCAGAAAAGCTTTGTGATACTATTACTCTGTAACATAGGTACTTGAGCTTATCATCACTGGCTTTCTGAGTATCAAATATCTTTGACTTAGCTTGGAAATGATATTTTCTGGCCATCATTGATATTCTAATAACTTTCTACACAATGTGATATAAGCAGTTACACAATTTTGACACAGATATTTGGAAATTCATGGAAATACAAAATTGTACCCTTTCAAGAATATGGTATTTGGCCCAGACTCTTATTTTCAAGTACTATGGAATACTACTCATCCATAAAGAATGTAAGTTTGAAGACTTCATATATAAATGGATGTATATTGAACATATACTCATTAGTGAAATAAACCAGAACTATATGTGTAAATATCGTATAGTCTCCCTAATATAAGAACTTTAAAGAAGAAAAGAAGAACTTAAGGGCATAACGCAGCTGAATGTGTTATGGACTAAACAACGAAGCAACTGGAAGCAGATAAAGCAGAAAACATATCAATAGCAAAACCATACCCTGATGTACACAGGATGAATCAGATATTGGTCTTAAGAACCTTCAAGGGGTTCAGCATATTGATTATAGCACAATGTAACGCTAAAATTATGTTTGGAATACATGTCAGTCTTGTCTTTTTGATATATACTGCTCCTTGTGTAAACTCAGTCACCGTCATTCTATCAAAAAAAAAAAAATAATAACGTTGATTGCCTAAAAACTCATAGATACATTTGATCTTCTTGTTTTGGATATGAGTCTAAGTTGAACTTGTTGTCTCTGGAAGGTGAAGGTTTGGTGCCTTTTCTTTAAGGGAGTGTTTATACTACCAGTCACCAACTATGACCCAAGTCATAACACAAGGAAATGATAGCATCTTGGACATCTGCAAAGTCCCTGCTGATGCTTAGCTTCTTTTTTTTTCTTTATATTTTTATTTTATTTATTCAATACAGAGTCTCACTAAGCATTTGAGACTCATAGTAATCCTCTTGTCTCAGTCTCCCAGGTGTGGGGATTACAGGCATGCACCTCCATTCCTGGTTTTGGAACAAGTGTGGTGTGCTCTGGGTTCTGGGGTGGGCATGGCACATGTTACCAGAGATTGAAGTCAGGTCTTTGTGCTTACCAGGCAAGCACTTAGACTGTCAACCTATCTCACCAGCCCTTAACTCCTTTTAGTATATTAAGAAGTAACTGACCAGCAGGATTTAGACCTGAAAAAGTCATCCTAAGTAAGATATGAAGAGTTAAAATGCTTGAGAAAAAAAAAAACTCAGCATAAACGACTTTGCGGGCATAGGGTACATATAAATTAAACTCCATAAAATTTCAGTATGGAATAGATTTACCACCTCTTAGAAAACAGTGGAACACCGACAACATGATAATGCAGTTATGTAATAATTGATGTGGACAAAAAAGGACCTTTTAGACCTACGTATCAATTCAAAAACTATATTTGGAGAATTGAATATTTACATAGGGAGTAAGTAAGACCTGAAATATTTCTCCCCCTACCTCATTCTGAGGAAGCAAGTCTTACGTCTCTTCAGGGTGGTTTGTTATAGGAGGAAGTCAGCATCTCCTCTGGTTTAATTTTTGTATCTACACCATAAATTAGTAATATAATTTACAATATGTATCCTTGAGAATATCTAGGGGCAGCATGATCTGCAGAGGTTTTATAAACTGAAACACTTGTGTGAGAAGATCTTCTTTCTTGGCAGATGGGACCGAGAAGTTAGCCCTGTAGGTTGGCCATATAAAAATGCAAAGCCATAAGCAGTAGGACTGACATTACTGAAAAACAGCTTTTAAGGAATCTCAGCAGTCTGTCATATAAATATGTAATGATGGGTTTTGTAAAGTACACGCTATTAATTAAATACTCAGTCACAGTGGATGCCTAAGCCTCAGGGACGTCCCAGAGTATGGATTATTTAATTCAATCATCCTTTGAAGTCCCTGGCTTCATTATCGCCTACAATCTCATGAAACTTGGCCACTTTTGGATCATTAACCAGAAAAAGGTGGCCACACTGAGATTTTAGTGGTGGAACAAGAGTGCAGCTATGGTCTCTGGTTCTGGAAAGTAATTTATCCCTAAATATTGCAAAAGATAATAGGATCTCAAGTTCTATGACAACTTTTAACAGCTATGAAACAAGGGAATATTACAAATATTTGAAATTAACTATGCACTAGATAAGGCATTTTTAATCTCAGTTTCTCTAAATTTGGTGCTTTAAAATTATAGAACAAAATGTTGCATGAAATGTTGAAGGAATTATATAAGCGAGAAACTTCTAAAGTGCGTGTGCATCATGGTACAGGAGTGTACTGAAAGGTAAGAGTGTGTAAAGTATGACTTTACGTCACAGAAACACATGCCAGTTCTCTTGGGTAAATTTATGTCAGGACTCTATCTATCTATCTATCTATCTATCTATCTATCTATCTATCTATCTATCTATTTATTATGTTCTGGGTGAAGGCTCTCATTACACAGCTCAGACTCAAAATGATTCTACTGTTTTCAGTCTCCCCAGCACTGAGATGACAGGCATGCGCCATCATGCTGGGTCTCGGTGGCTGGCTCAGTGTGCCTCCAGGGTCGGGCCGGCATGCCATGTGGTGCCTGGGTTCAAACCCTGGTCTCTGTGCTTGCCTAAGTAGGTGTTTAGTTCACTAAGCTCTCTGGAAGGCCCTATGATTTCCACTTATATAAATGCATTCGGAATCGAGTAGGAGAGAGCCTAGTATACAATGTCACCTTTTCAGCACAGCTGAGTCTAGATGCTGAGTTATCTCTGAAACTTGCCATGGATGCTCTCTCCCAAAGCCTCCTGTCTAAGCCTGAATTACCTTGAGTTTTCACTGACTCCCCTGCTTCCCATATTGGTCCGCTCAGATTTAATCTCTATTTTGCTACCAAGATGAGTTTTCTAAAATGCAAATGTAATTAAAGAACTACTTTAACTGCTTTAAATTCAAGAGGAATAGGCAAAAATCACCACGACCAGACCATCTGAGCCTATGCTCCAGTCAATGTCTTCTACTTCATGTATTGATAATTTCTCTAGGGAATTATTAATTATTTACAACCTTCACCCACCCAAAAATAACCAGACAGCCTTCACTCCATTTCATGTAGAGACTGGAAAACTGAGGCTCCAAAATGTATGCAGTGGATTTTGACTTAACGTTTGTGAATATAAAACTTCTATAAAACAGACGAATACAAATTTGTTAGCAATGAATACATCTACCATTAGGGTATGAAGACTCCATTTAAATTATATCTTATCCTTTTGTGTCACTAGACTTAACTCTTGTTAAACTGGTGATAGAAAAAGATAATATAATTTGTATCATTTCAGTGTTTCAAAAGTGGGCTGGGGAGACAGCTTGGTGGCACAAGTGACTGCCCGGCAAGGGCAAGGTTGTGAGCTGGAACCCCGGTTCCACTGTCTTAGTTACTCGTCTCTCATTGCTCGCACAAATACCTGACACCCAACATGAAAGAAGGAAAGCTTTATTTAGCTCACAGGTACTGGAGGTTTCAGTCTATATTTGGCCAGCCCAAGGCTGAGAGGCACGTGGCAGAGAGCAGCAGCTCATGGTGGCGGAACAGCAACAAAATGGTGGTAGAGGCAACTGATCAGCCAGGGAAGCAGATGGCAAGAGTGTAAATCTGTCTCTCTGTCTCTGTTTATATCACATTCAGACTCTCTGCCTCAGCCTATCCGCCTTAGGCCACACCCATCATCCCAGAAGGACTCAGACCCATAGTCCCATCAGTAGTAAAACACATAATCCCAGTGGATCATGAACCATGTATAAAATTGTAAAAGTCCCCGCCCCATGATTGCATGAGGCTTTGGGTGGGCAACTAGACATAAAGCACAACAAAGACCTTACTGTCTGCTTCAGAAAATCTTCTCTAGCTCACATGGTCTCCAACAGGGGAAAGGTGGGGCAAACTCCAAGGGGCTTTCTTCCATCTGCTGTTCTCTTACTAGCTTCTTAGTCTAGCATGTTTAATATGTGAAGACCCCATATTCTGTGAATATATGTTGCCACAGGTGGCTTTCATCGCACTTTATTTATAGTAGACTGCTGAATACCAGTCTTTAATTTTAATGCAGTCCTATGCATCAATCTTTTTGTAGTGATTAGTGCTCACTGTTTAATCAGGCCTTTTCCAGTTGAATTTCAAAACTGTTCCCTTTTTTCTCTGAAAGTTGTGAAACTATGCATTTTATGTAATTTGATCCTGGATTGATGCCGACTGCTTTCATGGTATGATATACAGGGGGAGTGTTTACAGGATTTTTTGTTCTTCTTCTTGCATAAATGTTGAATTATTGATATGCAATGTTTAAAGTGATCCAATGGGGTTGGGGAGACAGCTCAGGGGATAAGTGTTGGCCTGGCAAGCACAGGGTCCTGAGTTCAATCCCCGGTACTGCCAAAATACATACATACATACATACATACATACATACATACATACATACATTAAATAAATAAATGAAATATAAGTAAATTAAAATATAAATAAATGAATAAAAATAAATTGATCCAATGCTCAAAAATACTTTTTCTGTCTGAAATTAATATTACATAACTACGGGAGCATTTCCTGGATTTCCTATTGTTTCTTACAAGGCACCAAATCTATTCATGCTGTTATACGATTTAAATTACTTTACTTCATAGGATATTTTTTATATATATAAGAAGAATAGATTTATTAGGGGAAAGGAAGCTCCTGCCCGAGAGAGGGACAGGAACGAGGTCCCGAGTGGGTGGTCCCCCAGCATAGTGTATTATTCTCGAGGAAAGTTGTGTTCCCATGATTCTTGCTCACTTCAGCTCTTCTTTGTGTCTTAATCTTTTTCGCTTCTTCAGATTTAAAATTTCTTTGATAATTTATCCCTTTATTTTTGTCAAATCTGCTACTGTTTATTCTGAGGTATTTTAAATTTGGACCAGAATATTTTTCTTTTATGCAAGTATCACTTTGTCATTTAGTAAGTAGCGGCTTGTTTTATCACCAGTGACAGCATCGTCATAAATTTTATGATCTATGATTTCTTTCTGTGTTTTACAGATAACTTTTGTACCTGGAGCCCTGACATGCACAGTCCTTTCAGAATTTGGAGCTGGTGTTTCTCCTCGCTCGCACAGTGCACTGCTCCCAAGACTGCTTGGTGACCTTTGATTGTGCATTAATTGGCTTATGTTAGTCTGTGGGAACCCCAGAGGCCTAAACTGATCATGCTTTCATGTAAAACAGAACTTGCATCTTCTTCTGCTCAGAGCCAAGGAGCCGCAGGATGTGGCTCTCAGGGCCACTCAGGCTGGGCACCCTTCCTCACTGGCCTCTAAATCAGTGCTTGCAGGGAAGCCTGGCCCTAGTATCCACCTCTAGGCATGAGCAAGAGTTTCTGGTTCCTGCTCAGTGCTCTCAGCTTTACTCACACACATTTATTTATTACATTTATTTATCTCAGGGCCTTAGCAGCATTTTATAGCTGTGGAAAGGCCAGCAGGGTCTTTACAGATGTGTCCTCTCAGGGCTTCTCTGAACACCTAGTCTACCAGGCTCACAGGACTGGAAATTAGATTATGGATTCTGATGTTTATTTTCTCTAGTGCTTACCTCTTCTCTAAATGTCAGCGAGTTCGTTTTCTAGAACCCATAAATGAAACTGTGCCGCAAGCATTTCCAGGAAGCAGGCAACACACATGGGTGGAGGGTGAGGTGAAGGCAGAGGTGCCGTCCTTCTTCCGCCTGTTTCTCCTTATCACTAATATTGTCATTACCATCATTACTAGCAGTAGCTACAGCGGGGATCAAACCAGGGTCCTTGCATGATAACACCGAGCCCTCAGCCCTCATTTAATGTCCAAGGATGTGCACACAGTGATCCACACACTGTAAATGTGAACTGTATACTGATCCAATGAATAAATCACAAATGGAAATGCTTGTAACATGTCAAGATAGAGTAAATAAATATATTTCATTGATACATGACTACTTAGGGCATGCATCAACTAATGAATTAATTCTAGGATAAGCCAAACTAATATCTGAAGTTTGCAACCACTGTTTAAGGATGAATTGATAAAGAACTTCAACACATGTCTAGAAAGGACACTGCTAAGAAATGTTCTAATCAGGAAAAATTAATGTATTTGGATTTAAAAAACCATCATGCTGGCTTTGATGAAATTCTAGTCTTTCCACTCACTACCTAGGTGACATTGGATAAGTCATTGCATCACCAGTTCTCAGTTTACCCATTGGTAAAATGGGCACAAATAAGCATGTCTACCTTTAGGTTTACGAGAAAGCCCAGTGGGTTAAAATATATAGTGGTTAAAGCCACACTTGCTGCTTCGCTTACCAAAACTGAGTAAATGGTATATATATATGTTTAATTCAAATAAAATACTTTTTATATCTACATTTTTGAAAGGTATGCATTTATTATGGCTCCAAATAGGCAGCATTAGATGGAAACAAGTCTCATTTCTAAACATAATGTCATCGATGTTCTTGTTGACTACATGGAACATATTGGTTGGATGCCTGATGGGGGCTCCTCTACCAGTGGTGTGCCACGGAGCACACAGGGACCCGACTGCACACACACACACACACACACACACACACACACACACACACACAGGCGCGCGCGCGCGCGCACATTCACGTTTGTGGGTCACTGTCAGCATCATGGGAGCAGCACAAGCAGAGCTGCTGCTACCCGGGGCAGGGAAGCGTATCTGGTGCACTGGCATCGACCCCAGTTCTTAAAGTCATGCAATGCACGGGCATAGCCATGGCCTTCAAAACACTAAGCGAGTAAAAAAGAGAGTGCAGAGGAGGTGAGTGGCCTTGTCACGCAGTGCCAGCTTGCTGACAATGCAGCCTGTGCGGTCTGACCTCCACCTGTCACTTTGGCTTGGTGACGCGGAATGAGCCAGCTATCAGTGTTCTCTACTAGTGCACTCTTAGAAGGAAGGAGCGGAGAGAAGACGGGAGACAATGAAAGGAAAAGGTGAAAGAGAGATAAAGAAAGAAGGGACGAAAGAAGGGAAAATAAAGAAGGAAAGAGAGGGGAGGAACAACAAAGGCAGGAAGGAAGGAAGGAGGGAAGGAAGGTGGGAAGTAAGGAAGGGAAGGGAAGAGAGGGAGGGCCACTGCCTCCCAAAGAGGAGGATGCCAAGGTGCGGACCTAGGAACGCAAGTGTGTTGGCCGTTGGCCATACAAGGTCCTTTCAGGAAGGTCGCCAAATGCAGCAGAATAGGATAGGCGAATAGAGAGTGAGAGGCACAGCAAAAAATCATAAAAGGAAATTGCAAAACAGGCAAGCACGCTCCCTGCCCCATTCTGACCCTGGAAGGACCTTCTCCTCCCCCCTCCCTTTCTTCCTTCCCTCCTTGCTCTTCTTTTCTTCCTTCCTTTCATTAGACAAAGCTTTCCTTGCACACAGCATGATTCCTGGGCCCTGAGGACTCATGGGTGAGCAGGAGGGAGAAAGCCGGTGCTCCGGCGCTGTACAGCACTCGGCTGTGTCAAACCAGCTAGCATCACTGAGAACTGAACAATGCAGCACTGAAAGTGCCACGGGAAGGTAACAGAGCGCTCCTGCGTAAGCGAGCCGCAAGACCTTCTAGAATGTGATGAGCAGCGTGCTGTAGCGTTATCCTCAGACGAGGGTGGACGTCATTAGCAAAAGGCCCTGCGTTTCTGGGTGTCATGATTAAAGGCATCTCAGCATCTACGAAGCCACTTAATTGATAAACAAGATGATCTGCTACGTTTTAAAGGATATCAGAGATTAACAATTTCACATCTATGTTTTGGGGAAGCCAACTGCCTGGCATTCCAGTAACGTAATGGCACATGCTCTTGGGAATAAGGAGTGGTCTGTAGTTACGGTAACGGCAAAGGAAGTAAGATGTAAGTGATAGACAACGCCATCTTCCACGTACTGATTGTCACGCATGGGACATCTAGGTAGTGCTGGCCAAGTGAGAGTCCAGTAGGTTGGGCTGGACGTTGCTGAGAAGGAGAACACAGAAGCACTGACCCTGTGTCCACGTACAGCACTCATACAAGGAGGCTACGGAACAACAGACATGGCGCTCAGAGTACAGAGTTTACAAAGAGTGAATATGGAAACCTGCAGATGTTGGGGAAAAGGCCTGCGATCATGTCGGTGATTTTATTCCTCCCAGAAACTACAAGCTCAGGGAAGTCTCTTCCTCATGGAAAATTCTGGAGTATTAAAATCTAGGCAAAGCATGCGATTAAAAGGCAACACACTTGACATTTCTGTTGGCAAAATCTCAGATCCCTCAGTCTGGGCCAGCCAACCAAATATGCCACTTAGAGCGCTAACAGGGATGAGAATACACCTAAAAGTAACATATGAAAGTTGAGGGCTGCCGAGATGGCTCAGCGGGCTCATGTGCCTGCTTAGGAAGGCTTAGGCAGCCCCAGGGACTGGGCTTGGATCCCTGACACCGCATCCTGTGTCAGCCCCACCCCCAGGGCAGGCGGAGCCAGCTATAACATAAAAAAAAAAAAGAAAGAAAGAAAGAAAGCTAAGAACACCAACAGAAATCAAACAAAAACTTTTAACAATAGCCAAAGATAAGGGTATAATCAGATCTGAAACAATAAAGGTCTTTCTTTCAACCTAGAACTACTCTTCTTTTTTTTGTAAGTCAAAGAGCTGAGACTAGCTGCTTTTTTTTTTTATTTTGGCTGAGTTTTAGTTGTGAGTTCTGTTTTCATTTTGAGCCAGGCATGTTCTACCAAGGCTTGGATAATTCATTAATCTGGCATATCTCAGGAGAATACAACACATGGTTTCAATCATATTAATAGAGGTCACACTGCAATTTTCACAGGTGTTCACTTACTAAATTGCAGACTACTTTCATAATACAGACAGGCGCCAGATTAAAGAATGATTTTATTTGTATTACAGCTATTGCAGTATAATTTGGCATTAAGTCTAAATTATTAATAAATACTTGAGAATTTGAGATAGGATTTTAATCCTAAAGTATCTTTTTTTGGCCCTAAATAAATGAGTAGATAAGAGCCACACTTTTAAGTTGTTGTCGATTGTCCAAAGTTAGCTACTGACTGTGCTTTGCATTTTTAATTTTCAAAATATCAAAAATGTGTTTATATTCCAAGTGTTTTAATGGATTTCATTATCCATTTTTGGATAATAAGTCTTTTGATGTTCAAAGCCTTCCCCTTGCCTAAATAAGATTCTTTCAGAGCTACAAAGTTCTACCAGGGTGTGGTGGCCCACGCCTCTAAGCCCAGCACTGTGGGAGCCTGAGGCAGGATGATGGCAGATTCCCAGCCTAGTGGGCAATTCTGCAAGACAAATCCTGTACCAAAATAAAAAATAAAAAATGGCTGCAGATCTAGTTTAGTGCAAGGCTCTGTGTGAAATGCCCACTACCACTACCTGCACATTGCTCCCCTGAATCTTCCCTAGCTCAGCTAATCACACCATGCTCTTCTGAATTTCCTGTTGGTTCTGCTTTGCATTCATATTTATCTGGCCTCTGATTAACAGTTTAACAGAGCCAGCGCCGAGTTTGTAAAGGGAAGGCTTGGGGCAGTCACCTTGACCGATACGGTCGACTTGGGGAAGTTAGATAGCTTCTTCGCTTCAGTTTCTTTAGCTATAAAATGAAGCAATAATCTTTCACACATACTCCATGGATTAAATGCAATAATGTTGAAGAAAGTGGATCAGGCTCTTTTCCCTGGGTATGACTCTTCAGGCTCTCTCTTTTGGGGGTACATACCAGCATTGGCAGTAAAAAGAAAAGATTCAGGAAATAAACAACCCCCAAATCCCTCACCAGCACTAAGAAATCAGATATGACTTGCCACTGTTTGGAGAACAGAGTTTTCCAGTCCAAATGCCAACAAATTGTTAAGCTTTTGCTTCTTGTTCCAAAAGCTACAGGAGTTGGTGAAATTCACTCTTAGGAAAGACTCCATGGGGGCAATGATGCCATCAGCTCACGGCGTCTCACGGTGCCAACAGTGTCCCCTCCCCCCAGTGATTCTCCGGCTGCTATGGATTCTGCCATGGCCACACTAGAGGAATTTCCCTTGATTTGTCCACTTGCATTTTTTTTAAACAGGGTCTTTCTTTGTAGTTCAGACTGGTCTTGAACTCACCATGAGGCCCATGCTGGCCTCAAGCTCTTGGTGAGGGTCCTGTCTCAGCCTCCTTCGAGTGGGGATTGCAGGTGTACGCCAACAACCCCAGCCTCTGTGTTTTTACCATTCAAGCTTTGGCCCCTTTTCTATCTTCAAAATGCCATGATCAGAGCTTTCAAAGAAGTGACACTATGGTCCTTTGGCCTTTACTGTAGATGCTTTTATAGTCACTGTCAAACATTAAGATTGCTGCTTGCAGTCTTCATTGACCTACAGCGTTGAGTTGATAGCGCTAGAGCTAGCGCTTCTTATTCCCAGAAATCTGCTCAGCTAGCAGCAGAGACTTCTCCCCTGGGAGACAGTGGGGCTCCCTATACTCTGACCAGATCTCCTGAGGCGTGGTCTACCTGAGCCACCAAGCCACAGGACTGCTCAGTATCCTCTGACAGAAGACCTACCTTCCTTTGTAGATAACACTGCATTACTCGCTAACCTCTGTTCCCTTCTTGTGGACTTCACTGAGCCTCGTGTCTATGAGAATTTCTCTTTCCCACCCTGCTCATACCCAGGGTGTACTCAGCTTTTTGTGAGAGCAGACAGTAAAGGTTCTCAAAGGAAAATTATGCTCTCACAATGTTTTTTTTTTTTTTTACATATTTCATGGATTAAGCGTGGGAATCCTACCTCAGCTTAGCTCTTTGGGAATCACTGCAGACACCAGAGTGCTAGAACAAGAGATTGAAACTGTGGATGATGCGGTCACATCCTCAGTACAGTGTCCTGCTTTAAGAAATACTAAACGGCTTCTCTGACCTGTTATGACCTGAGCTGAGAGGCAGGAGGATGCAAAGAAAAGAGCCACAGGAGAATTACAGCAAAAGCCCGCATCTGGAACAGGGGGTATGATCGGAGAAACAGCAAGCCACAACAAGACTCAAAATACTTTTACAGTTATTCCACAGCATTTATGTAAAGACGAATCTCTAATTTTCCCAACAAGAGTCAAGGTAGAATAATCAGGACAATCACAGGTTCTACTGTTCTTAGAGTTCTTTGGGAAGAAATAATCTCTTTGTTTTACCAAATATAACTATTAATCTGTGTTGGAATTCTTCCATTGTCTTCCTCCAACTTCTCTCCCTGTCACTTCCTCCAGCCCATAGTGTGAAATGCCCCAAGCCCCTTTCCATACCACGCTAGGTCACCAAGTTGTCCTCAAGTCACCTCCCCCTGTGTCTGCGTGAAGCTGGAGCCGTCCTGTGGAGAGGCGTCTCCCAGGTCCCTCTCTCAGCTGCAGGTCTGGGTCACGTCTGCAGTTTCCATGCCACAGAGATGGCCGGAAGAACTGGCACAATTCTCCTCTCTTCGTCAGAGGCACATGGAAGCTGTCCCTGCTCAGGCCCGATAGGCCACTGAATGAACATTGACAACTAGAGTGACTGCTCTTGGAAAAAGACTGCTCGTAGGGTGAACTGAGCCCTACATTTCTTTGCATAATTGTTCCAATAGGGAGCAGACAGAAAAAGTCAATCCGATTTTATTAATCATAGAGGTCAAAATCGAGACGATAGGTAAAAGACGCATCTTGCATTCACCCTTTTTATATTTGAAGGAGAGGAGAACTTCTTATCTTTTCAAGGCATCCCTCTAGCACAGAGTTAGAAAAGGGAATGAGCAACAGTACAATCCTGATAGAAAAAAGGGGCCCTGGAACGAGGGCACTCTGGTTGCAACACGCCAAACCACTGCAGCTTGCAGCCTAACCTTCCCTAACCCGACCCTCAGATCTGAAGCTGTGGAACTTCTGGCCACTCTCTGAGGCCTCCCGTTCCCTGCAGGACAAAAAGATCCAAAGCATGGTAGGTTCTTTTGAACGGACAACTGCCAGCCTCTAAAAGGGCAGAGATGCTGAGACTTCTCCAGGTGACCCTAAGAAGGGGAGGGCTGGCAACAGGATGGCGGGAAGGACTCTTCACAGAAACCTCTTCTGGAAGATCTGACAGCAGAAAGACTTGCAAAGGAATGAAAAACAAAAATAGTAGGTCATGTTTGTTTATGTAGGTCCAAAGCCCCATTCTCGTGCCTCCCACAATCCTATGTGCTTTTGCTTCTGCACAGGATTGAAACTGTGACAGCTATAATTTTTTCACTGGGCTGGAGCTAGGCGTAAGGTGGAAGGACATGATGTGAGCCCATGGCTGGGGCAGGGTGGGCCCGATCTTTGCCACTCTTTTTGGATCGACAAAGCCATCAGGCTCCTAAGGTAGATCAGCAAGCCATGGCCTTAGGTGTATTCTTGTACCCCAGGCACATTTTTATATGTTATTTATTTGCAGTATTGTGCACAATTATATAGGTTATATTTGCAGCATTATGTACTTGCAGTACTAGATATTTTCAGTAATAATACATGTATAAATTAAGTATTAGGTAGAAAAAGTAATAACCGTATCTTCAGCATATGAACCTGAAACTACCTGTTATCACATATTTGAAATTTCCTAGAATGTGCGGTGACACTGTAGGTGACATAACTCAGTAAGTCAAGGCCTTGCTGGTTTTGTACAACCAAAGGGAGAGTGTCACCACACACACAAACGTGCAGGTGCCCCAAGTATTAGTGTACTGAGTGCAAACAGAAAGGGCGGCAGAGGGGCTCCGAGATCTCCGTCACCGATCTCTCCAGAGCAATGCACAGCCTAAGACAGACACAGAAAGGAGGTCCTCTCCCCAGGACAAAGAGATGGCCTCACACTCTTTGGGGCACGGCTTAAACCAATTCTGATATGAAACCCCAGATCCTAACAAAGGGCTGGTGAGGGCTTGATCCATCATGACTGGAGATGAGGAATGGGAGAAGTCTCTAAGGTCTGCATGGTGAGCCCCTGCAATTGTGTGGCCAGCTTTGTTAAGGAAAGCTGAGACATTCCAGTTAGCAACCTTACGGCTCTCCACCTTGGACTACACTGGAACTCTACAGTGTCTCCGCCCACCAGGGGAGCCTCTCCAATAGACCCATGCTATGCTGCTGCCCCTCTACAGCCAGATGAGCGAGCCCTCATTCCTTATAAGTGACTGATGGCGTGCAGGTACAGCACTGGAAACAGTCCACGTCCACCTGCTCTGCCTTCAGGAAGTGAAGTCTTTCATCAGGAGCAGTAGCTTTTGGCCTTCAACCCATGTTTCTGAAGTTAAACTCTCCCCGTCAGGCTTCTCTGGGAGGCAGATTCACTGTCTCTGCCCTTCAACTTTCTTTTCTATCTTTCAGCTTGGAAACTGGAATTCCTATTGCTTTTACCACTGAATTTGTCAATTAAAATTCAGTTGGAAAGTATTCTTTTTGAAAAATACGATGAAAAAAAAGAAACAATTTCACTGAATACATTTTCATGCAGATTATTTTAGCTGTTAAGTTTAACTAACGTAGAGAACATAAGGCCGGGGAGATAGTGCAGGGGCACAAGTGCCTGCCTGGCAAATGCAAAGTCTTGAGTTCGATCCCCTGTTCCACAAAGAGAGAGAGAGAGAGAGAGAGAGAGAGAGAGAGAGAGAGAGAGAGAGAAAATCTAGGCAGTGGTTCTCAACCTTTCTAATGTCATGATCCCCCAATACAGTTCCTCATGTTGCAGTGAACCCCCCAACCAAAAAATACTTTTGGTGGCTACTTCAAATTACTAATGCCAATAAATAACATTTCACCATGGCATAGCATGGGTTTAAATATGCATTTTCCAATGGCTTTAGGCTACCCCTGTGTTTTGGTCATTCGACCCCTGCCGGGCTCACGACCCATAGGTTGAGAACCGCTGATCTAGGGTCATCACATAGTTCATCGGTTTTAGTCTCTGTTCCCCGTGTTACTTTTTCTTCTCAAACGGGTGTTTAACCTACCCCTCCAGTTCTAAGCTGATGTACTTCCAGTCATGACAGTAATTCAATCTTTTTAGCAATAATATCTCACCGCATATGAGCACACTAAAGTAATTCCTTGTAAGTGCTGAGTAAACAGGCAGACAGGTCTTGACTTAACACATCACCGTGCAGTTTGGTAACAGGAAGTCTGGTCTGAGGGCGTGGCCCAAACTCCTGGCTATGCAGCAGATGATACTCTCAGTATGAGACTGTTGCTGGGACATCAGGAAATCATGAGAGGATGAACTCTCTTCTGTACCAGAAATATTTATAAAGGAAAAAAGGGGTGATGACCTGTCCTAAGTTTCTATTTACCACAAACATTAATTAAATAAGAAGGAGGAATGTTAATGTTACTATGATGTTAGTGTACAATATCAGAGCCAGATTTTTTTTTTTTTTTTTTTTTTGTCTTTTTGAGACAGGGTCTCGCTATGCAGTTGAGGCTGGCCTTGAGCTCACTTTTGTAGCCCAGGCTGGTCTCGAACTCGCACAATCCTCCTGCCTCAGCCTCCCGAGTGCTGGGATTACAGGCGTGAGCCACCACGCCCGGCTTCAGAGCCAGATTTTAACTCATTTCTGATAACACGTAGAAGCTGTCAGTAGATTCCGCAATGTCAACACTACATTTTTGTATTCATTAACTTGTACCAACAGAACGAATATGAGACAATAAAATGTAAACCGTAATATTTACACTCTCTATTGAGGTCACACGGAGCATTGGCTTATTTTGAAGCATAATAAGCATATCTTTGACATATGTGGAATAAAGTCTGCAAGCTGAAAAAAATTTCCAGTCTGTTTAAATTAGATTATCTTGAGCTATTCCTAAATCCCCAACAAACAGTGAAACATAGTTTTGTATTCTACATGTATGAACTTGGCTGACAATAAAGATTTGCACAAGATATTCTCTCCCTCCCTCCGAGGCTAGGGTTTGTTGTCCTTCATTAGTTTGTGTGAATTCGAGCCACAGACTCTCTGGATCAGACAGATTGTTTTTTTCCAACTTTTCTTATAGCAAAGTTATTTGAGCCGAACCTCAAAGGATACAGCACGTCCTTGTCAATCTTTTGCTAATTTGTCCTTCCTTACAGAGAAGGAAGAAGTAAACGCATTTAAGTGAAGATGGAAATCAATGGTTTGTAGATTAGAAAGTTCTGGTTTACTCCAGCTCAATATGGTGAAATGCTGACTAAACAACTGCACTTCAGAGAAAGGCTGAAAAATAATTTTCTGTGTATATAGTCGTTTCCCATGGCCATTGCAAAAATACTGTAAACACACACACACACACACACACACACACACACACACACGCACGCTTGTTTGCTGAAAACAAAATTTGTTTATTAGAGTTCTGGGAGCTAGAAGTCTAAAGGCGGCGCCACTGAGCCCAAACCATGGGGTCCCTGGCCAGGTCGGTGCTGGGTTGCCGTCCTCTGCCAGCTCCTAGCAGCCTGGCACCATGGCGCAGGCCTCAGCCTTCCGGCTTCACCCCCGGGGTCATGCGGCCTTCTCTTGCTCAGGTGTCAGTTCCTAAACTCACTCCTATGAGGGCTTACGGGACTGAATTGAGGGCACCTTCTGCAAAACCAGGATAATCTTCCACAGTTCAGATCCTCAAGGGAATAATATTAACAGAGACCTCTTTTGTATCAGAAGGCAAAACGCACAGGTTCCAGGAACTAGCACTAGCCTGCTGGTCTTACGCCCCCATCATTCCTTGCGCTAACATCTGTACAGCTGCTAGCATATGTTAGACCGCATTTCTCAAGGTACAGACTGTCACCCATCAAGGGACCTAATAGCCAAGAGCTCTAAGTGATGCCACTGTTAGGAAAGGAGTGAAGGAGGATTTGTCCCTTGCAATGCTTCTGACAGGGTATCTAGCCTCGTCTTTTTATTCCCCACTTTCTATTATGAGCTGCGTTGCTAATAAAACACCTGGCCATTCTCCACTCATTCATACAAGCACCTGCTGCAGAAGGTCCCAGAACTTGGTTCCATCATTTAATTTTCTATATGGGTACATGTCAAATTTTCTTTCTTTCAGAAAACTAGGATAACACATTTCACTCCTAATAGCTATCTCCCACAGATAAGGGGCTGCATTTAGAAGCCAGAGGAGCATTACTCCTTAGACTACAAAAGTACAGATGCTTAAAGTAGGAAAACCTATCCTGAGATTTGGAAGAAGTCCTGCTGGTTCTGAGACCGATTTCTTCACATGTTTCAAATGTCATAACCAACTTGTGTTCTTCAGGTCTGTTTCGAAAATTACTCGATCCATACAGATTGGTGCCTCGGTTCATGAAACTGATTCTTTCCGTGATTCGGTTTGGAAAGAAGTCAGGTGAAACCCAGAACAATCAGTGGTTAGGCTCGATGCTGACCCTAGGGGAAGTCTGATCCACTTCTTGTGCAGATCATTTTGCTAGCAAAATTGTGGGGTAAAATTAAATTCCTGAACCCTGAGTTTCTATAGGGTCATAGTACATATGTATGTGTATATCAACAAGCGCTTGACACATGGCAGAAACTAACGCGGTCATCAGTATCAGTATGGCAGAGTAAGCCATTAGTGGCCCTGTAGTCTTGACACTATATAATGTGAGAAAATAACTGAATGTTCCTTTTCATTGCATGCAAATAGCGGATTCTAATGAATTGCAGCACTACACAGAAACGATGATTTATTCTTCTCCTTCAGACTCGATTTGTATTTCAAAATGCTCAGAAGATTCTAAAATTATTATTATTTTTTTTTTTTAAAGGTGGTATCAGTACCGGGCGTGGTGGCGCATGTCTGTAATCCCAGCACTTGGGAGGCTGAGGCAGGAGGATCGGTGAGAGTTCGAGACCAGCCTGGGCTACAAAAGTGAGCTCAAGGACAGCCTGAACTGTACAGTGAGACCCTGTCTCAAAAAGACAAAAATAAATAAATAAATAAATAAATAAATAAATAGAGTTGGTACCAGCGATCAAACTTGGGACGTTGCGCTTGCCAGGTGAGCACTTATTCCACTGAGCTATCTCCCTGGCTCTTGACACTCTAAAATTCTTGAAAGATGTTACTTTCTATCTCATAATTTACATTAAACACTTGTTGTACGGCTAACACCTACCTTCACTGGAAAGAGAAGAAAATAGCTACCGTCATGTCTTATTTGAGGTGTCCTCGCTTTCCCATCATTCCCTGAGTTAATGTTCACAACAGCTGTGCTACAGGCAGATGCTGCCAGCGGGCTTCCCACCAAGTGGAGGTCTGTGTGCGTCACCGGTGGGATGTACCGTCTGATGGGTCGTCAGCTCCTTCAGCGAATTAGGTCCAGTGATGTGGAGCTTGAATGACGAGGTAAACGAGGCAATTCCCACATGCACAGGGTTCTAAAAGGGTTTCCGGAAATTGGGTGCCTAAAAGTCTAGCTGATCTTTATAATTTTTTTTTTTTTTTTCCATAGCTTTCTCGGCTGAATGAATGACCGCTCAGGAGTTTCATAAATGCCAAGGGCTCCTGGTATATGATCGCAGTTAAGTCTGGCAAGCCCCTCCGAGGCTTGCTGCATCTCCTTGGACTTGAGGATGTAGATGGGGCCCACTGTCCCGCAGCAGTGCCTGTGCTGGCGTCTTCAGCTCGACCCTCTGCCCGGCCCATTCTTCCTGGGGTTTTTTAAGACCTAAACATGACGCCAGCATTGGCTCATCTAAAAGCATACAAGGTTTTCTGACAAAATGAAAGTGGGGAATGTGAAGTACAATAGAGTTATTATTTATAACAGTATTTAGCCCTTTGAAATAAAAACATATAATAACATCATAAAAGCGTAGGATAAAATAGTATAAGTACAATTTACGATCACAAGAAATACGTAAGGAAACTTTGAATGAGAAAAAGGTTAAACTAATACTAGCTGTTTAGGGAGTGTTTTGAACGTTTTATTAGCCATTTTAAGAAATTTTAAAGCAGGGGAGGGGAATCGCTGAAGCATGGGAGAACATCCCCTGTCTGTCCTTCCAGGAGGCTACTCTGGGGCCTTCCAAACCTCTCACCCACCGGCAGAAACCCCGGGAAGTATCTTTTCTTGCCAGCTCTCTGCATTTTTCATGAGCATTCTGTTAACCTTTCACATCCCCAGGTCTGAGTTCATGCTGTTCCTATATAGCTACGGACTCTGAACTCAAAATAAGTAAGAGTTTGCAAAGAACTAGCGTCCACATTCAGACACATCGCATGGCATTCCCGGCAGATCTATCAGGTTTTCCCACTCGCCTCATTCTTAAAAGGATGCATTACAGCTTACTGTCTTAATACAGCAAATACTGGCTAAAATTTTTCATAAACTCTCTTAAGTGAGATTTTTATGCACCACGCTTTGAGGCAGATTTATCAGGCTATTAAGTGGATTTCACTCTGGCGCTGTCCTAAGTCCACCCCAGTATTCTCGCGTGTTTATAAATCTGTGAGTTGAGAATGTGGTCTCTAGGTGCGGCGCCCATCGCACTGGGCTGCTCTGAACTTCACTCAGGCAGCTCACGTGGTGACACTTGGCCAGCTGAGGCCTGGGTGTGTCCTCTGCTCACTCTTCAACAGGCCGGGAGCACCATGTTTCCAAAGTGCAGAAGGATGAAGGTGGAAGTTAAAGAACTTAGAATCTACGCTCCTCCAAAAGTCACTGTCTTTATTTTACTGTATATTGGTCTTTTTGGTAGAATTGATGTTTAACGGAGGTTTATTTTTTGTTTTTGGGGCAGAGGACCGAATCCAGGGCTTCCAGCTTTCTAGGCAAGAGTTCTATGGCTGAGCCAGATCCCCAGCTCCTGTCCCTGTAAGTTAAGTTACGCGCCCTGTAAGGAAGGAGAGCTCCAGCGGAGTTTGAGTGAGCATGGCTCACGCAGGGAGAGAAAAAAGGGGGGCAGCGAGACAGCGCAGCGAGAGGAAGCCAAGGGAAAAGGCGTCGACTTCAGCCCGCGCCCATGGGATCGCCAGAGCTATAGCTGCTCCGGATCTGCCCGCACCTCGGAAGGAGCGGGTCAGCCTCTTGCACGCCTGTGGCAATGAGTCCCTGGCTGTGCACTGAGAAGGCACAGAGGTGAGCACGGAAGGCCTCACGCAAGCCAGACGCTTGCCTGCCGTGAGGCTGAGACGTCCGCTCCTCACCCTTACAGCAGCATGGAGTTTGTGAAGCATGATAATAAAGGGCTCAAGCTGGAGCACTCAAACCGACCAAAGTCACACAACCAAAGATTCAAGCTACAACAGCATTGGGTTGTTAAGAAGGATACGCAGCAGTAAGAAAGGCAGACACATCTTAAAACATAAAAACCCACAGAATCTGTAGGTTATTGAGCAGAGTTCGCATCACCTGCATGTCCTGCCCTCATCTGGAGAAAGACCTAGCAACCTGACTCTTCCCTGTGGGGGCACGTCACGAGAGACATGGTGGGTTCGGATTTCCCCCATCCAGGTCTTGAAATTGCTCCTTAGATAGCTGAAATCTCATCGGAGGTTTCACATGTGTGACTCAAACTGAAAAAGAAGGGCCTTTTTACTTCGTTAGAACAAGTCTTCTCATAGATCAGATAGTCCCAGTTTGCTGTTTTGTTTTTAAGCCAGAAATCAAGTCCAAATGAATGTCAAGCTTAAACAGAAAGAATGATTCTCTAACATCTCAAAGTATGCTTCTCTACAGAAAAGGATACAGTAAACCTTAAAGTTGGAAATGATTATGACTAAGACACAGTGTTCATTCCCCACTCTCACGCGCATATTTTTGGACACATAGTAGGAGTAAAGAAACATACTCGATGACGTGACAGATATAAGGGAACCCAAGTTTGGGAGAAATACTAGAGACTCGTGGAATGTTGTAGAAACTCAAGCCATGGTTCACAGGAGGGCACAGCCGTGGTGCCGGGAGCAGAAATCAGGGAGCTTGGGGCTGGCAAGATGGCTCAGTGGTCTATAGCACCTGCCTAGGAAACCTTAGGCAACAGCAGGGATTGTGGTTCGATCCCCAGCACCCCATGCTGCACCAGCCGCACCCCCATGGCAGGCTGAGCCGGCCATAAAAACAAAAACAGAAATAAGGGAGCTTGTGCTTTGACACGTCTGGCTTCATCTGGCCTCACGTCCTTGAAAGCTGCTCCCTGAGCACGATTTGTGGTTCAGATAACCTAGACAGGGGCGGGAAATTTGGACGCATTCACCTAAGCGATTCGCGCGATTTCCGTCTTGTCCCTTTTCTTCCATCTTGCTGCTGAAGATGTGATTCTTGGTCTCGGGAATTCTGCATTTTAGGGGAAAGCACAATGACAGGAATACAAGTTCTGCGACTCTAATGCCATACAGAGGCCACAGAATAAATTCTGGGTATTCATAAGAGGGGAATGAGCGATTACATTCTCTGAATCATTCTCAGAAGAAACGGATGACGCAATTCCAACAGCTAGGTAAAATGCGTGAGTGTTCTGCACAAGGCTAGACCACAGTCACGAGTTATTGCTGCAGTGGACGCAGCTGGAGGTGTGTCGAGGAAGGAAATAATGCCGAGTTATGCAAACTCCTACGCTGTCCCGCTAGCGTCCTGTCTGCCAATAAGCGGGCTGCCTTCACATGGATCCACCATTCAAAACTGCCTGAGCTTAGCTTACTTTGTCTTCTTCCTTCATCCTTCAATTTATGTTATCTTGAAGAATCTTGAGAAAGTTTGAAGAAATGACAAAGAAATATTTTCTCCTCTGTTCCTTCTCTTGTGGAAAAGCACTTTGGAACCCAAGGCCCTATCTACCTCATATTCTCTGTCTCAGGTGCTGTCTCTCCCTGCGCCCCCGCACAGTATCCTCCTGTGTGAGAAGACAAAAACCTGAATGTACTTACAGACACTCCTACAGGCCAGCGTGCAGCAGCCACTCACCAAGACCTTCTAGGGGAGGCGGTGCTGTCTAAGCTGCTCAGTGTGCCTGGATCCTGCTCAGCTTGCAAGGCTCTGTCTGGCTTGGCCCTACGATCTGTTCCTGATTTCCAGCTTCTGCACAAGAAAACTACGGAAGCTTCCTCTGGCTCCCTCCTCTACCCTCAGACTCCACGCCTCCATGCCTCCTGACCTCTTCTTTCCCTTCAGTGCTGCTGGGGTGGCTTCTGCCATGCCCTACCTTCCCGCTTCAGCCTGTATTGTGTTTTTGCAGCCTCCTGTGGTTTCTTTGCTGGTTTCTGATTCTATGAAAAGGATCGTGCTGCTTTCCATAAATTTAATAAGTAATATAATTCTGATCAGTAACGAGAGATGGTTCTAGAGACCGAGTTTGTGGAAGCCACTATTCTCGCAGCTTCTGTCACACTTCTAGCAGAGTAAGCAGAGGACCTGATGATAGCTGGTCCCAGAAATGCTCGATCAAAGCGTGGGTCATTGTCATAATGGCTTAATGGTTTATATAGTAGCTGTAAGGAAATATTAACGGTCAGCTCTTAACAGTAGAGAGATGAAAATTTTATTTAAGGATGAAAAGATTGACTGCTTCCGGTTTCTAAGAGCTGAGACGGCTGCAAGGGAAGAAAGGTTCTTCGTGCCAATACTTTAGCTCACTTCCTTCCAGAAAGGAATCAGGAAGATAGCCGTGGATGCAGAGCCCAGCTGGGCACCACTACAGGAAGAGCAAAAGGACAGAGGAAACTGTTGCCCCAAACTGACCCTAGACCTTATTCCTTTGGGTTTTCAAAACACAATTTTGATAGCCCGGAGGTATACCTTAAACCCGGGCTGGGTTATGCGATCTTCCCAGGGGAAAATTGGCTGAGTTTGTGTCTAAACAACTGGTGGGGTGGTGGGTGGAGATATTCTGGGATGGGGGGACGTAGGGACAGCAGGTGCAAAGGCAGCAGGAAAAGAACACAGCTTCAGTGTCTCAAATTGCTTCCTGCTGATCAGACCTCCTGAAGGGCACTGTGGGATAGCTCTACTGATCTGCATACAGAAGGTAGCCGTTAGACCCTGGCACAGGTGACAGCATGAGCCTCAAATTGATTGGCAGCCAGATGCGGGACAATCAGAGCACTGAGGTAAACAGCAGAGAAGAAAGGAAGCATTTGTTGAAGTCAGGGTTAGGGTGTGATAACCCAAATGGCAAACCTGTTTTTCCTTTTAAAAATTATCTATCTATTTGTTGATTTATTTGGTTCAAGGTCTTGCTATGCAGCATGGGCTCAAAGGGATCCTCTTGCCTCAGCCTCCTCAGTGCTGGGCTTACAGGCATCCACCATCACGTTCCGTTTTGGTGCTCCGCACAATGGCCCTGGGGCAGGGCTGGCACAGCATGCAGTACCAGAGTGCAAACCTGGGTCCTTGGGCTTGATTGGCAGGAGTTTAGACCACTGAACTATCTCTCCAGGCTCCAAACCTCTTTTTCTTATAGGGCAGGGAACTAATTCAAACTTTATGAGATGAGAGCTGTCTTTACAGTGGTTTCTTTGGTAGGTTTCTGAGAATCTTAGAAGAGTATATAGCTTGTATTATGATGTGAGGATAAATTGAGACAGGGTCTCGCTACGCAGTTGAGGTTGGCCTTGAGCTCACTTTTGTAGCCCAGGCTGGTCTCGAACTCGCACTGATCCTCCTGCCTCAGCCTCCCGAGTGCTGGGATTACAGGCGTGCACCACCACGCCTGGCTAAAATGCTTTTTTTATGGATGCAATAATTTAGAAATTAAAATGTTCAGATTATATTATTATATTGAGATAAAATTGGGTATTAATGGTCAATTTCATGTCAGGATTGTTTAGTGTACACATAGTTTGAATTAGTTTCTGTGAATGCCATAGAGGAAGTGGTCTTCTTACATACCACTCATCCTCAAGTAAAAACAAATGAGTCTCCAAATGTAGGAGCAACTACTTGAAGGAAGACTGGTCTGCCAGCATAAGGTACGCTTTTAATAACCTTGTAAATTCAACCAGCCTCAAAATCATCACTTTTTTTTTTTTTTTTAAATAAAGGCAATGGATTTAAAGAAGTCAACAGAATATTCCACATGATCAGTTAAAGGGAAGAAAGTCTAAGCATGTCTCACTCTAAAAAAAGCAGTTTGGCAGCCCTATCAGTTTTCCTTTGTGTTTTCAGAAATAACCCAACAACCTGACAGCAAAGCTAGAACATATATGCAAATTGGTGCTCAAGTTTTGATCAGTAGTATTTCAAACATGGGCAAGAATCAGCAAAATCTTCATTGACAAAACACATGTGTCTTTTTAAGAAACAAAGTTTTCACTCACGTTCATTTACCCATGCAATCAGTACAGAATGGCTATCAGAGTATCTTAATGTAAATGTTTTATCTGATGATCTATTCAAAAGGAAAAACAAAGCTTCTAGTTGGCAAAAACTTAAATTCTCTTTATTTAATTAAAACAGCCATCAAAAGGTAAAAATAGGGCCAGTGTGATAGCTGATTAAGCGCCTGCATAGGCAAGCACAGGGACCAGGTTCGATCCCCAGCACCACAGGCCACACTGGTGTCAGCCCCACCCCCGGCACACTGAGCTGGCCACTGAGTCCAGGTGTGGTGGTGCATGCCTATAACTCCAGTGCTGGGTAGGCTGAAAACAGGAGGATCGCTATGAGTCCAAGCTGTGTGGTGAGACCCTGTACCAAATACATAATTTGAAAATAAATAAATACATATTAAGGCTTTGCAATTTACAATTCCTCTTTGCAGACTGCAGTGGTCATGCCAAGCATTTTAGTTTTGTTTTGTTTTGACTCTAAAGAAGCAGAGGTAGGTGTGCAACTTTAATGACTGACATGTGAACTGGAGTTCTGTGGTATGGAAGTTCTTGTAGATTAGCTACGCAAAAGGAACAAAGTCGAAAACTTCTTCCGTGAAGCACAGATGGGCGGGATCAGTAGGGGCAGGGTGTCGATGTCAGAAAGCACAGTATCAGGAGAAAGATGCAAGAGCAACATACGTACAAGTTTTCAAACTGCTTGACACCGTATGCGTTAGAGAAAACTCACGAGGTGCTCGCTCACTTGGACTCTTTAGAATATTCTCCTTCTACTCAAAAGGCAAGAACTATGAAGAACTATGTTAATTTATTTTTAGCAAAACATTACTAAGTCTGTCACTGCTTTCAGCCAACACCTTGTCTAGGACAAGTTGATCACACATTATGATACATACAAACTAAGCCGGGCTTTCACTTTATGACCTATTATAAAATATGCCATCCTTGTGTGTGGACATGTCTGGGTTCTGTTTAGGGGGAAAGAGGAGAAAAGCCTTGCTCTGTGACTTTAAGCACTCAAGGAAAACTAAGAACACTGGGTGCAGGTTACATTGAACTTCTGGAAGAAGCTCTTGCCAGAAAGCCTTAGTTCTATGGCTAAGCAATGTGGAAGATTGTCACTGGTAACAGAATTATAAAGAGAATGATAGCGCTAGGAGGAACAGATAAAAATAAATTTGCCAAGTATAACCAGCCATGAGCAGGAGACAAAAGAAACTTCCGTCTATGGAAAATGGCAAGACAAAGAACGCACCAAAGTAGGGTGGGGTGCGAGGCTAGGAGTCATTACAAACATCTCGTCACCTGTGTGTCCCAGAGACACACAGTACTGTGTGCACTTAGCACACAGGAAACTGAAACCAACATGGGAAAGAAAAAATCAGGAAGAATGCAACACACTACATAGATCACAGAACCATCAAGGATGCATGAAATGGGGCTACCGGTCATTTCTAACCTTTTGCAACATAAATGACCTGATGTTTTTTCCACCTCCTTCCTGTTTTAGTTGTACTTGGAAGACAGTCTTATTCATCCTGAGGCCACCTCCCTCCGGCCAGTCTGTTTGGACTAAGCAGATTTCTCTTTCTCATCTCATAGCCAGTTCTGCACATCTGATCCCTGGACCTACGTATCTGCGATTCTCTTTGGCAGAAATGAGAGCCACTATATACTAGATCACTTAAGACAGTCCAGATTAAGACTGAATCAATCTCCATCTCAGAGCAAATGGAAAGTTGTTGTTACTTCGCCTGAGGTCCTTCTCCTTCCCAAAGAAAGCTAATTTGGGTCCTTTTCCAATACCCTGCGAGGATGGCGACTGTTCCCACAAATGGAACGGCACAGAGCAGCCAGTCTGCTGAGAGTGACCCCACCAGGTGCCCTCCAGCCCCCCAGGATGTGGACCTCACAAGGCTTAAGAGCAAACAAGTTTAGAGTTTATGATTCACTTAACACGGATATATTCAGGAAATGAGTCTGGCATAATTAGGATTTTATTACATACTTATTTCAATGAAATCTTGATTAGAGAAAGAAAAATGGATATTCAGTTAGGTTTAGGGTATCTGTAAAAATAATTTTAGAATCATGAAGTCAAATATACAGAATATCTTGGTCATGACAGCAGATTAGGAGATACATAAATTTCTTGTTATTTCCTAGAATGGAATTGGTCTGAAATTAAAAAATACACAAGTATTCTGGAGTCAAATATTCTTTTTTTCTCTCTCTGTAATAGCGTCCTTTAGGTATCTGACCTATTATAAAAAACATTACTTTTAAATATTTTTGAAAAAATACGATAGGGCAATCCAACTTTGGTTTTATAAAAGAATAATAATGCAGCTTTCTGAAGCTGCATTTCTGATTTCTGAAGCTTTTTTTTTTTTTTCAGTCTTTATTTTTAGCATGCAGGACGCATGGCTTAGGTATTTCATAGCTGTGGCGTGTCTCGAGACATGACTCACTCCTATCAAACAGTGGAAAAGCCTTCTATCAAAACATCTGCTAAACAGAAGCCACGCTGCACTTAGCTAGTGATGTGCATATTTATCCAAGTTTTTTTTTTTTTTTTTTTTTTTTTTTTTCCCAACCCATTATCCATCTTCAAAGACATGTCACTATTTTTTTTCCAGGACAAATTTAAAATCCTAATGTACCTTACATATTTTCTTTATGACACGCATGTTGTCACCCATCACAGCCATGTGTCAATTTTTCCAATCGTACTTTACAACTAGATTTTAAAAAGAAGTTTTGCTTCACAGTGAATTTAAAAATACTCTCCAAATTTGACTTTGCCAACTGCCTCACCTGATGAATCCCAACTAATCTGCGTGGCAGTTGCAGCTTTCTGTCGCTTTCATTGGTTTTGACACAGTCTGCTTTTACTAAATAACATCAAGCACAATCTCTGCCATTTCTGAAGGTGCCGTGCCATGCCACAGCAGACTGTGTGGGTGAAGGTCTGCTGGTGACTTGCAATTAAGGCCTGTCACACAGCAGGGTGGCTCAGATCCATGCAGCTCAGAGAATGGGGCGGGACCATAAGTGCCCTTCCAGCCTCACTCAAACGGCCGCATTCCGGGCTTTCTTGAAGAGGCGGCCTTCAGATAAATAGCTTGGAATGTTTTTTTTTTTTTTTTTTTTTTCATCCATTCAGAAGAAAATGTACCATGTATGTCACAGTTAAGAGTGTTCGTCTCTGTATTTTTTTAAAAAAACTTTTAGAACCGCAGTTGGTGCCATCATTATCTGCATCATTTAGCAGAGAAACACCACACAATTGTAGCAGTGCCTGCCCTCCCGATAAGCAAGATTTGAAAAACGTGCCGATTAGTATTGATGAGGGCATGGCCAAATGATCATTCGAAGATAGGTTTGCTATATAAAAGTTAGACCTCTTTGTGAAGGACTTTTGGCTGGGTATTTAAACACAAATGCATATGATCTGACTTAGTGAATATTGTCTGTCAGAGTTTATCTTATTTTAGAGAATGTCAAAACCTCAGCCAAGGATGATTATTGAATTACTACAAGGGGAAAGTTTCTGAATAATTAGTCATCAAAACATAAATAATTAAGCACATTCATAGAATGGATTATCTATATTTTGTAATTGGAAAATTATCCTAGCGCAGCTCATGATAGCTGAAGCCTAGAGGTGACCTACAGACCCATCCACAGAGGAATGGACAAGGAGATGAAGGATATCATAAAGCAGAGTGCTACTGTGTCATTATTTAGATAAACTTGGGAGCCATTTGTAAGAAACAGATGCGTCCAGACACCATGAAATTAAGTGACATCAATCAGATATACAAGCTTAAATATCACTTAGTGCTTCTTATGTGGGAAAACCCAATTATAAATAATGAGCAAAACAGAAGATAAATGGACTGTAGGCAAAGAACCAACTCTTAGAGGGGAGGATGGCCAGGAGATGGGGAAGAGGAGGGGCATATGTGAATGAAGGTGTGTTGTGGGCCTGCCCCAACTCTGCCCAAGGAGGGGAAGCGGTATGTACCCCAAACCTGGACTAACAAAAAACACAACAAGAGAAAATATGCCTGACACGGCTTAGAAATTTTAATCCTCAGACCAATGTTTTAGGATGGTAGCAATGAAATATTTTTCAACTAGGAATTACTATAAAAAAAAAAACCACATCTACCTGGAAAGCAATACCCACATTAAATAACTATCGAAGACAGTAAACATGTAAGGTTGCATGTCAATCACAGAACATTAGGTTGATGATTTCTATAATCAGAAACGTAATTATCTATCCCATTTTGGAGAGGGACATACGTGATTAACAGAGGTTATTGCTAAAATTTTAAATTAAGGGGCACTGATAATGTAGATGACAGGGATTCTGTTAAATAAAAAGTTTAAAAAAAAAAAAAAAAAAAAAAAGAGGATGCATTCTATTTCCAGAGTAGGTATTGCTCAGTGGTGAGATCACCCTGAGCACGTCCGTCTCTCAGGACACATGAGGCCAATGTCTATTTTCTCCCAAACCTACTCTGAACAGTGAGTGATTATGCAAGGCATCGTCCCTCCTTCCCCCAGCTAATGTCCTGGGAGAGCAATTACCGAGTCCATGCCATACAGACAGGTCACACACAATCAATACATTCTGCCGCGGTGACCAAATTCCCAGCGGTTACAGCTGGTAGAAGAAGCACTTGGAGGACATTAATCAATGTATAAAGTTATAGTCAAGGGATAGTCCTTGGCACCATGCTGCCATGAAATTTAATTTTTAAAAAAAAAAATATAGTCCAATAAAGTAGTGGTTACCGTGACTACCACTAAAAAAAGACATGCTAGAAAATGTTAGAGAAAAATCCTGAAATACATAAGGCAAAGTCTGCAGGCTTTGGATCTTTAATTTTTTTCTGTTTTATCTTTCTACTAAATTTCTTATTTGCTGCAGTCTCTGGTATACAGTTGGCCCATAAATAATGAACCACGTTCACTATAAACTGTCTCCTCTAGTGGCTGAACTTGTCAGAAAAAGCATAACCGCACAACACCAAGTAGCTTTCCCAGAGACTCAGCACAGAAGTAATGGTTATCACAGGGAAAAAAGGAACTATTTCATCGCTACAGTGAAACACGTCCTTGAAAGTACAGCCGAGTTGGGTTTTCATCTGGGAAATAACAGCAGCAAAGGACAAGAAAGGCAGAGGCAGACAAGACTGGGGAGGTTTCTTCAACCGAAGGTCAAGACTGGAATTGTAAGATGCACAGAAGCAAGCCACATGTTGGAAATAACAGCCGCAGCCCAAATTCAATCGTCGGCTCTCTGAATTGACAATCGAGAAGTCACAACTGCACAAACAAGTATCTATTGAGGAGTGGCAATGTGTTAAGAGAATCATTTGTACTTTTTCTGAAGGGTCAGTAATAGTCATGTATAAAATTTCTGCCCAAACAAGGGCTATATAGGTAGTAAGAGTCCTTTTATCACTGATACCATCATGTGTGAAACACCTCAACTTTTACACCCCGTTAAGCAACTAAGATTATAGGCAGAAAGTTTTTATAGATTATAAAACATCACGGATAGTAGCCTCTGTACTAGTAAGTCTAGCTGGAGCTATGAAATAAAGCACAGGAAATATAAGAAGTATCATGAGATTCCAAAACGTAAAACTCAGGCCAGGTCCCCCTTAAAATCAAGAGGTGACAAATCTGGAAATATTCAGTTGTTGAGGCATTTATTTGCTTTGTATTCAAAGAAAACAAAAAACAAACAAACAAACAAACAAAAAAACCCCAAGATACCCACAAAACTCTACATAGGTTTTCCAAGATATAGTGTCTTTTTATATCTTATTTTATAAAGCTACATAAATTTTAATCTTAATATGAAATAGGGTTTCTCTATGATTTTTTTTTAACTGTAAAAGGTGGCCACATCATTGACTTGAGAAAATCGAGCCTACAAAAATAATTTTCTTATCTAAAATAATTTAAAGTCATGAAATGAACTTAAAATATAACATTGACTATCTTCCCTTCAGATCAATCATATATTGGGGTCATTGCTCATTCAAGCAAGATCCAATTAACTTTCTACTCTAATACCATTTATTAAATCAGAGAGATAATCTTTAAAGTAATCCACATTTCATTAAAAACCAAAAGAACTCATAATTTCAGATAGTAAATGGATAAAGGATAAAGAATGTTTTGTTTGTCTATAATAGAGCAATAATCGTAAACCAAAGCTCTCTAACACTCTGCAAATGGGTCCTGATGAAACCAAATGGGATTTTAATCTTTTTTTTCCAGTCATAGAGAAAAGAAAAAGGGTGGCAGAAATCATGCTACCATAATATTGCAATAAAAGTAATGTAATCCTCATAATATAGGGATTCACTCTAAAGACCCGTTTTTAATTGCCTGGAAAAAAATAGGTTGCTCGCTGATTTAGCATTTACGGTCTTCAAACTTGAAGTAGTGAAACTGGGAATCCGCCCTCCTCAAACTCAAAGGACGAACAGTGGGAATCCAAAAGGACTGAGATGGTGCACGTACATATATGCATATATATGTTAGGTGCACACATGTGTGGGTATGTTTAGGAAGACACACAGGAATCAGGGCCCAGCTGATGGGGCGCTGAGGCAGAGGCCATGTTCCTCTAGGCAGAGCTTCTTCTCCATCTCTTTTGCCCATGGCCATATTTGCCCTTGGCATTTTGCTTTCCGAGTAACTACAGAACACGATTCAGCTCGCTTTCTTCCACATAACAAAATTCCCCCTTTCTCTCCTTTGCTGGTTTGCTTCTGGCCCTCGCTGTGGCAACTTGAACTTTCCTATTTCTTCTAGAAGTGTGCTGAATGCAGTCAGCGCTTTTTCCCTTAAGTGTTCCTCAAAATTCTCCCAGGCTCCTGCTGTCTGCCCACTTCTGTTACAGTTCTGGAAGTCCAAAGCCCTAAACAAACCCTGTGGCACTAACATCAAGATGTCAGCAGATTTTTGGTTTTTTTGGAGAATCAGGAAAAGACTGTTTCCTTGTTTTTTTTCCAGCTTCTGGCGGCAACTTGTTCTCCTAAGCTCCAGGCACTCCTTGGGCACCATCAGCCTCAACTTGGCGCTGTCCGTACATCCTTGTTCTCAAATCAAGCCCATCTTTACAAGGACTTGTGAGGACCTGAGCCCACCTAAGAAACCAGGCTTTTTGTTTTGTCTTTTTTGTTTGTTTGTTTGTTTGTTTTGGCTATGGAAGGGCATCTATATCCAGCACCTGCCGATAGGAGTATAGATCACAGACAATTTCTGCATTTAATAGATTGTGGAGTCTCTGAAAATTTTAACTGTTTCTCATTTGATTCCATCTTTCAAAAAGGCTGTGGAAGACATTATCCCATGAGGGCAAATCTTGCCCTCTTGGTCCTGTTGTCTCTCTAGAATTTTCCATGTACTCCAAATTTTAATCTCTTAGTCGCTTAAAGCTATGTTCCTAGAATTAAATTACATAAAATTAAATTCAAAGTTTCCTGTAAATGAAACTACAAATGACAAAATTCTCCCGATGGACAAATAGACAAACGGCACCCTTACTTTGATGCTGTCAGTATCAGTGTACTGTACTAAACAATAATCTCCAGATTGTTCTTTAATCAGATTGAAATTTGCTCGCCTGAGCCTCTGATAATTATACTTCCCTGGTTGACAGAAAGACAGAGATTGGGCAGAGATAATATTTGAGCGCACGACTCTAGGCAGGCAGTGTGGAATACGGCAATGCACCTGCAAGTTGGTTTCTGTTCCCATGCCGTTTCCCGTGTTGGCGTTGAGATCACGCTGAGGGCCATGAGCTGGCTAGGCGCACTCTCCACTCCTGACCTACGTTCTTGGTCAGCTGCTACCACTTCCAGGGGTCTGCGCTGCCTAAGGAGTTAAGAATGGATCAAAACAATGGGTGTCTTCTCATCCATAAAAACAGGACATTGGCTTTAGGGAGGCCTACAGACTGTAGCATAAAAGCGTATTTGGTAATGGGCTTATTAAATAGAATATGTGTATTTTATTAGTAAGTTTATGAGATTAACACATAGGATCAACACTTTTTTCCTTTTTGTTATAAAGCCCATCAGTAAAAACACATCCAGACATAAATTTGAAATAAGGGGCTGAGTGATAGAAACACCATTAGGAGAATAATTTACCTTAAGAGTTTCTTTGGCTACCCATTATCAATATTTGCAAATACCAAATAGTGTATCATTTTAGTAAAGTACATTGCAATTGCAATATGAACTTGAACAAAGGTAGATGGAAAATGTATTTTTTTTAAAAATTTTGTTTTCCTTTTTCTATCTACTCAGAATTGCTTAGACACCGTCGCTCCAAATATTTTATTTTATTTTATTATGCATTTGGTGCAGGGACTCACTGTACAGCTCAGACTTGTAGTGATCCTCCTGTTCTCAGCCTGCCCACCACTGGGATTACAGGGGCGTGTCTCGATGTCTAGCCAATGTGGCCTGCTCAGCAAGCCCGGAGGTTAGCATGGCATGTGGTGCTAAGGACTGAACCCTGGTCCCTGTGCTTGCCTGAGTAGGTGCTTAGTCCACTGAGCTATCTGGGTGGCCCCCAAATCTTACCTTCATTCCTTATGCTTAATCTATCAACAAGCCCCCGGGGACTTGTTTCTCATTCCCATAGCCGTGGCCTTGGGCCTCGCCAGTGACTGTCTCACGTAGGCAGTTGTGATACTCCTTTAAGCAATATTTTGCTCTCACTCTCTATCTCTGTCTGCCTCTCTCTCTCTCTCTCTCTCTCTCTCTCTCTCTCATCTTGCTGCTAGTTAAGACTGCCCTTAAACTCACTATGTAGTCTTGGGTGCCAAACTCACAGCAATCCTCCTGCCTCAGCCTCCACAGGGATGGGACTATCGGTCTGTGCTGCCACACTGTAGCACGATGTCCTCTCTTAACACAAGCTGACATTGCGACCCATTCCGTGGAGCATGTAGAGTAGTTTTCAGAAGCACAGGAAAGCATGCCTCCCTGCATGCAGCCCTCAGTAGCACTCCGCATAAAGCAATAACCAAGCATCCTGTCACAGCTTACCATAATCTTCACGGATTCTGTTTCTTCCTACAAGTCCTCCACATTTGCTGCTCTTTCCACTTGCAAATTTCCAGTCAACTTTTATGACAAGATGGATGGACGGACGGATGGATGGATAGATGGCTGACAGACACACTCACTTAAGTGAGGCTCAAGCATCAATTAAGAGAGGCTTTATCTAAACTATCAGAATTGTTCATACACAGGAAACATAGCTGAAATCATATGATACAGTTCTGTTTTCCTCATTGAACCTAACAAAAATTTAAAAACTACTTTCATTACTTAAATTGTGATATAGAGTGTCAGGCTCCCCGCCAAAAACTTATCTCTGGCAAGGTGTTGTGGAGCACACCTGCAACTCCAGCACTCAGGAGGCTGAAGCAGGAGGACTGCTATGAAGTTGTGGCCAGTTTGGGCTCTGTAGTGAGTTCAAGGCCAGCGTGGTCTACACAGCAAGACCCTGTCTCACAAACAAAACCAAACTGAACTGAACTAAACTAAGCTAAACTAAGGAACCCCCCCCCAAACAAACAAACAAACCCAAAAAACAAAAGCTCCTTCAAAACAAAACAAAAATGTCCCACCGCGGAGTAGCATGCCGGGCACTTATGCGGTGCTGAAGATTTGTTTAATAAATGAATTAAGGTATTGTGGAAAGTCCCCATGTGACCCTTCAGTTCTAAGCTTTTGGTTTCACTTGTGACATTCGCAGGGTAAAAGTTCTACTGTTTTCCTAAAATTGGTTACAACGTATCCCCTGCTGGAGACTTTCCAGAAGCTTCTGCAGTCTTCCAAACCTCCACGATCCTTCCGAAGGACGCCACCACAGAATGTACACGGTGCACTGACGCTGCGCGTTTCAGGTGATTCTCTAGATTTTCTGTTTGCCCAGCTTCTCTGGGTGCCATCAACTCAGTCACAAGCTCCTCAAAGCCGGTGGCTTCCGAACCATTGGCTTCCTCTGTTTATAATGACAGCACTCTTTAAGGAAGTGGGAAGAAATATTGAGCTGCCTTTTAGATCGACGTGCTTTCGATGAAAAAGAGTGAAAATTCCCATGAGAAATGACGAAGTGAAAGGCTCTGGCGCATCTTTCTTCCAACATTTTCTCCAGTCTAAAATGTGAAACAGTTCTGAGTGGGGGAGCAAAGGCAGAGACGGCGCTGCCAGTACTGCGTCTTCTGCTCTTGGGGGAGCCATAGCAAAATGAACTCTTCACACTGTTTTTAAATTGCATCATAAAACAAACATGCCATAGGAGAAGAAAAAATGCCTATATTCTCAGTGCACTGAAAATGTACTAAATTATCCTGCTAAAGAATGCTCTGCAAATGACAGTATTTGTTTATGCATCCATTCCTCCATTTGAAAGAGATTAACACATTGAAATTAAATACCGGGCACATATAAACCGAATGTTTAAGACCATCACTTTTGCCTCCGTAAACTTACAGCTCATCCAGACACTTTGCTGGAATATCACTGAGTAATAAGAAACACGACCAGGGACAGGGATATAGCTCAGTGGCACAGTGCCTGACGTGCAAGTGTGAGATTGTGAGTTCAATTCCCAGTATGAAGGAAAGAACAAAAGAAAGAAATCTGACCATTTGCCTTTTGAATATATTGTGGAAGTATGGCATTTTATTAGCCTGGTTTCTCAGAGGCTGAGCAGTGCGCCATCTTCCCCGCTGGAGCCAGGAAGTGATGCTCAGTGAGCATCCAAGCTCCTAACATTCATCAGGAGGGCCAGCAGGACAAGGTCCTCCAGCAGAACAGCCCAAGAGAACCAGCAGCGTCCAACAGCTCCAGAAGCTTCTCTAAGCAGCCTCCATAACGCGCCCCGCAGCTTCCCCTCCTCTACCTTTATGCTACCGGCGACAGCCCTCATGCGGCCTCTGCACACAGAGCCATGCTAGTTTAGCTCACTTGGCTGCAGTAAGTTGAGCATCAGTGAGAAATTCATTACAACCATTTTCTTACAAAAATATAAAGATACATAGTTTAAGTTCTTTATGGCACTGAAGTTTAAGATTCTTAGCTGCTACTTTGCAAATAATTATGTAAATATATGCAATACTGAATTAGGACAATGCAAAGTATATGTAAAAAGTATAGCAGAGCAGTATCAATCTAAAGCAAGGAAGTTCTGCAGAGACGAGCGCACTACCCCAAGCACATCCATTACACAACATTGCTATCTCTCTGCACTAACAGAGTTCTGGATGCTCTCTACGCCTGCTGGAGAATCAGCCACTTCTTCAAAAAGCTATAGCTCCAGGCTGGGGAGATAGCTCAGGAACATAAATGCCTGCCTGGCTACGGCAAGGTCCGTAGTTCAATCCCTGGTACTGAAAAAAGAAAAAATAATGTTACACTGCCTTCTGCTGGGTGTCATCACCAGGGTAGTACTGCTCATAGCTCTGTCAGTGACCTACGTGACACACACACGTACTTTCCCTCTCTTGCCCTCCTGCACGTCACCTCTACCTTCTCTGCCGCCATCTTCTCTCCTGTGTAACTACACCCCTTATTCCACACAGACTCAGGCTTCCTCCATTCAACCACGTGCGAAGGCCTGACACCCAGCATGAGCCGCCATCTTGCCTTTACTCGCTCCTCACTCCACTCAAGCTGCCTTCCCCACCCCACACTTTAACCCTTGACTGGGTCAGGCTCCCAGCCCAAGCTGACACCCCAAAGGAACACCTTTCTTCCTTGTTTCCAGCTAAAGGTTCTCCAGGCTTCCGCCAGCCTACCCTGCCTGGGCTCCAAAACCCCAGGGGTCCATCTTTGCATGTGTACATGTGACCCTTGACCTCTGCTCTCCACAGGAAGCCACACTGGCTCTCCTCCCGGGTGGCCCTGCCTCCCCCACGTCTTAGGTTCTGCCCAATTCCACCAGGTCCCTTTTCCCTGCTCTGGTTCTGTGGCTCTCACCTTAGTTTGTTCTACCTCAAAAGTTTGAGGACGAATTGGCGAGGAAAGAGAAAGGGCTGAGGAGAAGAAAAGTAACAACTACATCAGACTCTTAATCTTTTTTTTTTTTTTTTTTTTCTTGCTTAATGCAGTAACTCAATGTCTAAACCTTTAGGAGTATTTTTATTCCCCCAAAATGGCAGCTTGGATCAATTGCCTTCTCTTCAACAAGTTCCGATGCTTCTCCCCTGCCTTTATAATGCAGGTGAAACACAAGGCCCTGCCATGTGCACAAGAACGTCCTAGTTTTTGTTCTGCATTCAGTATGAATGAAAGCAAGCTATTTGACTATTACTATTTTAGAGGTGAGATATTTTGCAGTCCTCTAGTTTTGGCCCTACCTAGTTATTTCCACGTTAAATTGCCTTGCTGTTCGTTTCCAATGGACACAAATAATCTCCACCCTTAAAAGGAAAATTTAATATCTTACTTCCTCTGTAATATCCTCCCTGGCTTCCGAGCCATTATCATGAATGACAGTAATAGTGGCAATAATGGTAACAAGAGCTACAGTAGACACCTACTGAAGATATTCCATGTGTCATGGACTTTATTAGAAAGTCGGTACCTGTTGTTATGGGTATAGAGGCCACCAAAATTAATTCCTTTCAGCTCTATTTCCATTTGACAGACAAGAAAACTTAGGATGGAGAGAAAAAGTGCCCTGACAAAGGCCTCCGTATGGCTAATGAACGCCCACGGGAAGGCACAAATCTAAGGCTGACACTGTTGGTACTGAGGAGCAAACACCACGCATTTCGTCTGCCCAAACACTTTGCCTTTTGCTTTTTCCTTTTGTTTTCCTTCTGGGACGGGGTCTTGCTATGTAGTTCAGGCTGTCCTCAAACTTACTGTGTAGCCCAGGTTGGCCTGGAATTCCTGGGGATCCTCCTGCCTCAGCCACCGGAATACTGGGATTCCAAGTGTGCACCACCATGCCCAGGTGACATTTTTCTTTGGCACGTTATATTTTATTTAAAGGTGACAAATAACTTTGAACAGGAATGCTACTAGTGGACAAGAACTGTTCACGCTTAGTTTCCTATACTTGCCTCCAAAGGCCATGTCTATGCCTGACACGAAACAGGTTGGAGATGGAATCGTGGATTTGGGAGAGGGAAGGGTTGGCTGATAATCCTGCCTTGCCATATGCCACCAGCATAGAAAACAACATTTCCAAGAGACACTTAACTCCTGATGCTACAGTTCCCAACCTAACATGAGGTGTTGCTTAGAGTGTAAGACTACTATAATCTACAACCAAATGAAATCTTTACATTCATTGATTTTAATATATAATAAAATATCTTTAAAAAGTAAAGTGAGAAGTCCTGTCACATCCGCATTTCAATTTCCATATATCTGAAAAGGTTTATTGTGTTTTTTTTTTCTCTATTTTAACATATTAATTCAAAGGTCACACTAAGACTGGGTGTGGTGGTGCACACCTGTAATCCTGGCTCTTCAGAGGCTATAAACAGGCAGATCACTACGAGTCCAATCTAGTAGTGAGACCCTGAAACCCCTGTAGACGCTCCCCTCAAATATAAAAATCAATCAAATAAAAAAGGTCACACCAGATCATTATCTGTAGTGGACACCAAAGTTGCAATGTTACTCTTACCAATGAGCAAAACGCCAGCATCCTACCTCACCCACCAAGGCCTTGCCAGAGAATGAGAATGAGAGCACAGTAAGAGACCTGAGCAGAAATAGTCTAACTTAAGATGATCCGTAGCCAACAGTAATGAACTGACCCTAACATAGCTAGTTTTAGCTTTATAATTTAGATGTGATATAATTTCAAATTGAACTAATGCATAGAAAATTGGAGAGCTTTGTTTGTTCTGTTCGGGTGTGACCGTTCATTTATTTGGCTGGCCAATTCTTTGCCCTTGCTCTTTGTTATTTTTTGTCTTTTCCCACAACTTTTCCAGGTACGCACGCTCTTCCCACTCAGGAAGTGTCACTCAAGCACTTTCTCATGGTGTCGTTGCCAGCCGCTCTAGCTCTTCTCCCTGTAGTGTGCACTAAGCAGGAAATAGGGCTCTTTATCCCAAAATGAGACCTGAGGTAAACTCGGGTGAGGGGGCGTGTTTGGCTTTCCTTCTTCTGACTTACCCTGACGCTCCTTCTGATCAAGCTCTGCTCCGGGGTGACTTGCACGAGCTTTCTCTTTCCTCCCTCGCCCCTCAGGCCCAGGGCAGTGTGGATCTCGGGAGAAGCATTGCACAGAGAGGCCCTCAGGGCTCTTGTGGGCAGCGTGAGTGCGCTCACCGCTCGCTTTTCCTAGATGCCACAGCTACCTTCTGTGTTGCTGCGACACGATACTCGGCGCAGTCCAGTTCACAGAGGCGGAGCTTACTTGGCTCACAGTGTGGAGAGTTTCAGCGCACGGCAGCTGGTTACAAGGTGTGGCACAGGAGCAGTGCCGCGGTACAGGCCATGGCGGGGAGGCGAGAAGCCAGGAGAGATGAGGCGAGGAGGAGGGAGACAGTTCCGTCAAGGCCACGGCCAGGGCCACAGCCACGGAGACCACCCCTTCCCATCAGGCCTCCCCGTCCACCAGCATGCCCGGCACTAAGCCCATGGTGGACGAATTCGGTGAAGAGCGGCACATACCCGTGGACCCAGTCACCTCCCAAAGCCCCACCTATGAGCGTGTGAGGCTTTGGAGGGACATCTGGATACAAACCGTCACATTTTACTTCCTTCAGCTTTTGTACAGTGCTGTTTCTAGCAATCGCAAATTACAAGTTATGGTTTATTTTCATTGTTCTACTCCAGTCTTACTGTTGCTTTTCTCTTGTCGTATTTGAAACATAGCTGCCAACAGCTGTCTCTAAAATGTGAGAGCTTGGAAACCTATCGCATCGGTACTGGGTATAGGAAGAAAAAAAATAATGCGCATGAGCAACGGGGAAGACGGAACTGCTCCATGACTCTGTTGAGACTACATAATGAAGCACAAGCAAGTATAAGATCCTACAGGGAGATACCTTGATGAACAATTACTTCTTAGAAGGTTCTAGAAAACATGTTCAGGAACTCCTTTTTGAAGTTTTAAGCCAGCTCAGTTTTAAGAGCTTAGGGCAACTTAGTTCTTGGGTGACTCCACCTTTTGTCACTGCTCTTCATCAGCTGGAAATCATGAAGCCCCTACTTACACCTTTATCTCCTTTAATGCCAAGAAAGATGGATGTTTAACTATTTTTCATTTCCTCATTGTACCTACAACCTTTGAGATTCTGACCAATTTCTTCAAATATGTATTTTTTTAAAAGAGTTTCTTGGGGAACTGAATGTAGATCTTATGCTCAAAAGCGTCAGCATAGTAGGCCCACACGTGCTCTTGAACAGGCCCATTTGCAAGGTATCTGTCAGGTGGCATCAGGAACTTAGAAGTGGGGGATCCTCATCACCCCAGAATGAATGAGTAGCTCATTATGCTTTAAGTGATCCCACAAAGTCATTTATGTAGAAAGCTTGCTTCCCTTCTGGAAGCATAGCGTCTTGGTACATGCCCAGTAGATAGTTGATGGCTACCTGCCTAGCACTTGTCTGGATCCTGAATCCTTACGTGGCTTCCCCAACAGATATTTCATTCTCACTATCCAATTTCCATCCTGGAAACATTAGTCATGCTCTCTGATCCCACAGGGACACGTCCCTTGGAAGCCTGCTTCTTGAGTCCCCTGGATTTGGCCCATGTGAATTTCCTTTGCAGATTCTGTCTTGTATTTCACTCTAATAAGCCTCAGCCACACGACTCATGTATAAGTGTGGTCATGAGGCCTGCTCATGAGTTGTGAGCACTGTAGGCAGCCTCGGGAACTGTAATAGGGAAACACAGCCAGGTCCTATAACATCTAAATGGGTCACAGGTCATTGTGGTAGCTGATGCATTGTGTCAACTTGAGGAAACTTGGCTGGATCGGCTTTGCTGGTTCCGGGCTGTCGGGGCCCCATCCTGCAGGATGTGGAGGGCCTGTCCTGGGATGTGATTGGTCCCATGCTGGGGTGTGACTGGTCCCATTCTAGGGCCAGAGAGACCGCCCCAGAATGACTCCGCACAAAAAGTATAGAAGAAGGAGTCAAGGAAGTCTTTGCAGTGGTCCTGTCCAGCCCTGTCCAGCCCTGCCCTGCTTCCTTGAAGAAGCAGTCTTAGTCTTTGGAGGAGCATGATCTTCGCAGCCACAGGACTGTGGAGGAGCTCCAGGAGCACCGGTGAAGAATTTGGAAGAAAGAGGCTTGATGGATGCCACAGCTGCTGCTCCTTTGCTCTTCATTGTTCTCTGCCGCTGAGAACTGTGTCGTTTGCCTTGGAGCCAGCAGAGTATGAACTGAAACCTCCACAAACTGTGAGCTAAATAAACCTTTCCTTCCTTCACTTTGAGTGTTGGGTATTTGTCCAAGCAATGACTAAAAAGTAACTAAGGCAGTCATCAGAATGGACAAGGCCAGTCTTTTGCACTTCCATTGGGCATTTTCCCCCAGTGATAACTGAATAATGAAGTGCATATTCTTTCATGTTTAACATCTTTCCCTTGAATGACATTGCTTTTATTCATGTGTAATTTGTGCATAACTACAGATCATTCACATTCTGTGCTTTAGTGTTCGCACTGTACAAGGATACCCAACTCATGGAACCAGCCTACTGCTGACTGTGGTTGGGATATTTCTACTCTGTGCTTTTACACAGAGCGCTGCTAGGAACTTTGGCCTGGGAAGCACTGGTTTTGGAGAATCCACACACCTGCGGCCTCTTTTGGGGGAATGGTTACGAATGGGAGCAGTGGGTCAAGGCGTGGCTTGCCTTCGGGATGAACTGCGAGGCAGTCTGTGGAAGGTGTGCTTTCACTGCAGGATGCTAGCAGAGTTCCCTTTTCTTCATATCCACATATTTATTTTATGCTCTGTGTACTTTTATTTTTATTAATTTGCTGCGATTATGATGGAATCAATAGTTTGCATTATCATGTGTAGTACTACTTAATAGATTCATGGCTTCATTGGATATCGTTTTGTGTTACACATCGGTTGAAGTCATTTGTCCACTTTTGAGCAAGTCCCTCTTACAGATTTGTTGTACTTTATTAGTTTTAGAAACAAGTCTTTTTTGGATGCATTGCTTTAAACTGTATTTTCTTTTCAGTGAATTTCATGTTGATGCATTGCAGTGGTCTTACATATAATTTATTTTCTTATGAATGATAGTGTTATCTTCTATTAAGGAATCTCTGCTGTTAGGCTTTGGTCTAAAACGGTGGTGCCCAAACTCAGAGATTAAATGCCAAATGGCAACCCAAAACCCATTTATTTATTGTAGAGCTCCCATTAGGCAATTATGCCTGAAAATCTTGAGGTGTCAGTTTAGAAAACAAAAAAATTCTCATACATTAACATCTTTTGTCCTAAAAGGAAAATACATTAACACACACAGCTTCTCCAGCATGGATCTAACATGCACTTCCAAGGCTCACGCATTCAGCTGTGAGGATTTGGAGTGGTGAGTGGCTCCAGAGGGCGCTGGGGTGCGCTTAGAGCTGAATGTGCCTTAGGTTGGAGGAGCTGCGTCACTGGGACTCGACATGGAAGGGTAGATCCTCGGGCCCTCCTCTTCCTGTTGCTCTTTGCTTGTTTCTGCCTCTCAGTTTGCAGGGGTGGGACAGCTTCTTTTTGCTGTCCTTTCTGCCATATTTTTGTCTTCGAGCAAGTTGACAATGGAGTGACACCGCTGAGACTGTGAGCTAAAATAACCTCTTCTAGAAATTGCAATTTCAGGTGTTTCGTCCTATCAAAAGAACAGGTGTCTAACATACTTACCTATCCCTTCCTATCTTCCAAAGCCTGTAGAATTGCCTTTCCATGATAGCTTCATTTTTTCTTTTTCTATTTTTTCTGAGCTTGTTTGGAAGTTCTAGCAAGGGAGCACAGAAACGTGTGCAAACTTGACAAGGAATAGTCCTCCTCTATCAGGAGTGCTTGTCCTCTTCGACCTGCACATAGCTTCAGAAAGGACTCATGGAGCATTGAGAGATGAAGGAGATGCCTGCCTAGCCAATCAGAACAGCCAAATCAGCCCTTGCGATCAAAGAGGTGACAGATGTCGCAGCCAGATCACTCTTACGTTTAATTATAGCCTTGTATTTTTTAATACAGTAAGACATAGGTAAAAACAAGCCAGCAGAGATAACATGTCTTCATGTATACATTGAATATTACAATACTTATGGAAGAGAGATCATTTATACTTCTCTCTTGAGTTTTACATTTTTCAAAAGTAAGGTAGTCATATGTGTTGGCCTATTTCTGAATCTTCTTTCTTAGCAGTCAGGGCATCTACTCTTGTGCTAAGAGTACACTGCCCTACATATTGTAACTTTAAATGGGCCTCAATAAAGTTATATTTTTTATAACTCAGGTAATATTTCAAGAGTGCCTTGATTTTGCTGACTCTTTGCAAAACCATATTAGTTTTAGACTCAGAGTATCAGGGTAAAAAAAGGAAAAAGAAATAGGAATTCTGGTGCTTTAAATATTCAGGTTAATAAGGAAGAACTGACATTTACAAGTTCTGAGTAGTTTAATCCGTGAATCTGTTATGTCTATTTATATAAGACATTTCATTTTTCTAACGAATATTTTATTATTTCCAGCACTGAAGCATTTTTCTCCCCGCTAAATTATCACTCTGGCTTTTGTCACATGCACTGTGTATTCAAAAATTATTGTTTTGTTTATTTCTTCCTGCTCAGCTTTGGCTTTTGAGTATGAATGATATAACCACCAACTTTAATGGATTTGAAATGCATTATCAGTTAAATCTCTTAGGTTTATCAGTGTATTACTTTCCAGTCTTCTCTAGGTGTTTGAATAAACGATTATTTTTCCAGTGATGTATTCTCTTTTTTTTTTTTCACCATGAACAATGGCAGGCAGATCAGGCCCTGACACAGTCCCTCCCTTTCCACAGAATTAGATGACAATGAAAAGCTCTGACATCCAGCTTCTCACCAAAGACCTGACAGCCAGGCAGGGCCCTGGCAGGGGCAGTGTCACTTCCCCAAATTACAAATGCAGTGTTGCTCTCAGACACCAATACCTAAAATATGAATGTCTGTAAGCAGTTAAATATTGGTGAAGTAACTCCTTCCTTCACTCACTGTACCCCACGCCTGGTCAGGAACAGGTTCTGGGGGTCCACTGTGAGGTCCTACTGATTCCTGCCTGACCACTGCACTGCTGTGACTTACCTTATGGTAAACCAGTCAGTTTGCCTTGTCCTGTTTATTCCTGTATCTTATAGCTACCTTTATTCTGTTAAAAATAATCCAATTTGCAATATGCTACATGCAAGGATATTTTAGGTAATTTTAAACTGAAGGAAATAAAAAAAAAATCAAAGAAATTTTTAATTTTAACCTAGTTTAGGGCCCTGAGGACAGCATGAGGGGAGCATTTTGGAAGTCAACTCCTCAGTGCATTGCAATGCTTTGAGGAGGACATGTTTCTCTGGAAACACGGAGGGGAGAACATCTACTTACAGTTGGTCCTATTGTCCTTTTTGAGGTGACATAACAAGTCACAAGGCCAGAATATTCTAAGCATGAAGTACTTATGAGAGAGCTGGTACAAATTTTAATTTTATTAAAGAAATATTTCATTTGTTTATTTAGTACAGGGTCTCATTACAGATCTCAGACTCACTGGGATACTCCTGTCTCAGCCTCCCCAGCTTTGTGATTACAGGTGTGTGCCACCATGTCTACTTTTGGTGACCAGCTCAGCATGGCGCTGGCACAACATGCATTACTGGGGATCAAACCCAGCTCCTTGCGCTTGCAAGGCAGGTGCCTAGAGTGCTGAGCTATCCCAGCCCCACAAATTTTACAAATAATTCAAATTGTAAAGAAAAAGAAAATATTGGAAACAGAGCAAGTATTACTTTGATTGATTTGTAGTGCTGGCCTCATGTTGAGAAAAATAGATATTATCTCTAGTTTTCATTTTTGTTTTGATTATAAGTTGTAAATATCGCCAATGAACTCAGAATGCTTTTGTTGACCACGTGTGACATATTCTTGTCATAGGTATGATTAGTCACAGGACCTTTAGAAGAACTATAATCTTCTATCATAGCAGGTTTTGCCAGGATGTAAGTAGTAATAAGAGGTAAAAACTAGATTTTCTTTCGGCCCTTTGCTCCAACAAACCACTCTGTTTAAATCTGACAGAATCAGTGACTAAATCCTTCACAAGAAACGTGTTCACCAGGAGAGCAAAAAACTAGCACAACAGCATATAGTAATATGAATTATAAGTGATTAAGCTGAATATAGAATTTTATGTAATTTATGAATAAGGAATCATTCATTGTCACAGAATTTAGTGTGAGCAAACTCAGCTGAATAAAACTGATTCAGAGATACACTAGGATTAAAACTAACATGCTTCAGTTTATAAACTATGTTTCTAATTATGTATGGTCTAGATAGAAAACCCCAAAGTGGCAGCTTTCAGAAAATATCCTATATTTAAAAGTATGTGTTGCAATTCAAATGCACATTTAAATAAACAGTAAAATACATCTCTGGTAGGTGTACTAAATTTATCTTAACCCACATATAAACTGCTTTGACAACTGTCAGAAATGCAGATTTCTTTAAGTCATTGCTGGACTACTGAAGCTGAAACATCTACCTTCAATTTAGTTTAAATTCAATTACTGATTCAGCAAATATTTGTTGTGGTTAATTTGACTCTCAGATTTAAATGTCCCTGGGATACACTGAAGTACCAGCTTATTAAATTAAAGCATGAAATTTGCCTAAATCAGTACTTGCTTAAAGTTTTAAATATGAAGACCCAAGCTGACCATACTTACTCAGCATTAGTTTATAATGTTGCTTGTATGGACAAACTGATACTACTTTACTAAGTGTGGTCATTGACAGGGGGAAAATATTAGTGTTTAGGACTCCAAAAACATTACAGCTAGGTGGAAACATGAAAAAAAAAAAAAAAAAAAAAAAAAAAAAAAAAAAAAAAAAAAAAAAAAAAAAAAAAAAAAAAAAAAAAAAAAAAAAAAAAAAAAAAAAAAAAAAAAAACAAACAAACAAACAAAAAAAAACCAAACTTGTTTACTTTACTCTGTAGTATTTAGTTTTTAATGTATCTGTTTTAGTGCTTTGTAGTTTGTGGTTTAGTTCATGATAGTATTTGTATGTATTTTTTCAAAACTGCAGAATAAAACCCATGTCCTTCTGAAGTAAGATAAAGATATTGTTATAATTACAATGGGGGGACCCCGGACACCATGCAGGTGACATCTCCATCGGGCTAAGCACAGGCAGAGCTGGCTCCCTTAGCTCTGGGAGTCACGCTCAGAACCCTCAGCAGAGAACAGCGAAGACAGCCTCACCTTCTAACTATGTAGTGCTAGGTTTTCCTCCTATGCATACATACCCACGATAAAATTTGGCTTAGAAATTAGGCACACTGAGAACTTCATGACAATTGTAATAAAATAAATCTGTCATGACTTTACCCTATAACAGCTTCCCCAGCACTGTTTCTCATTTACCTTGGCAACACCACTAAGTAAATTAAGGGTTACACCAGGGCAAGTTGTTGCAATACGGCTGCCGTTGATCTGATAACTAAGGAGGCTACTAAGGGACTGGTGTGTGGGTGGTGCGGTCACCAAGGCTCCAGTAGACAAAGGGATGATTCAGGGCCCGGGCAAGACAGAGCAAGAGGGAGTGAGATTTTATCACGCTCTGAGAAATGGCATGTCATTCAAAACATAGGATCTGTTTATTTCTGAAAATTTCCATCCACTATTTTCAAGCGGACACCACTGGACAAGAGACAGAAGGCAAAACTTGGGATGTGACAGGCCTACTCGTCATTTAATCCTTACAATCCAAATAAGATGAATGCTCTGTTATTCTTATTGTGGAATGAGAGCTGTGGTAATTTGCCCAAGGTTAAAGAACTACTAAAGAGTAACAGTCAGGATTTGCGTCTCCACAGCCAACGCAGATTCCTTTTTCTTACCTCATCACCCGGTGAACCTGACATCAAGATGCTCAGCAGGGCTAAATCACCAGCAAACTAGAGTGACCATAAATGGACTCTTTCCTACCACCCTGAGGTTCTGGCCAGGGTTTTATTCCGCAGGGTCAAATTCATTTCTGCCATCTCAACCTTTCTAAAGTCTAAATATTGTTTATTTGCTGGCTTGCTTTCATTCGTATTCAGAGAAGGACAGAGCTGACACGTAGGAGCACATGAAAAAGCATTTAAAATGTTAAAAATCATTTATAGCTTTTCTTTCTCATTTACACAAACACAGCAATATTACAGCTCCAGAACTTTTTCAGGAGTTGATGTGAGACCATTTTACATGTCTGGCTGTACTTTAAATCAAGAAAAATGCGGGGATACACACCCCAGTGCCTTCTGTCATTAACATCAAAAACTGCAAATCTAACCCCTGTCCAGTTCTAAATTTTTAAAGTAAAATAAATGTTCACATATTGCATGCCTCTGTATGCATATTCTTTTTTTCCCATGAAGGCTTGTTTAATTTTTAAAAGCTATCATGAAGAACTTTGGCATTTTCATCAAACAAGTGTTTGCTGTTCTCCAGTGAAGCTTCTGTATTATTCTTAAGGGTATGAAGATGTCTTCTGGCTGTACAAATCAAGAGTTTAAAAAAAAAAAAAAAAAAAAAAGCTAATTGAGAAGACCAAGTTCTGGATGGAGAAACAGGATGAAAGGAAAGATGTCAAAAGAAATAGAGGATGGCTATTTATTTTCATCCCAAATGAATCAACCACTGCTCATAAATGCAGGCCTACCTCTAATACACAGGCAGCAAGCCACCCAAAGGACCAACACTCTAAGGAGGCTGTGCCTGCCTGTAGACAGCTTGGTTTGATTTCTCTTGCTAGAGTAGAGAGCTCTCCTTTGTTAGAACCATCAAGTAACTCTTAAACAATGGACTATAAGTATAGGGATGTGAGAGATTTCCTAACATTGCCAACTGTAACCACTCATCCAAAGATGCTAATATTGGTTCTTCTCCAATTAATGAGGCAGTCAAGTGATAAGAGGCAGGGTCAGCAGAAATAGCCTTGGCTATGGCTGGCTGTCACAGGTATGATTTCCTGTCATTAGCTGAATGGAAACAGAAAAGTACATGACGTTCTGTCAGGATGCCCTGCTGACGGAGACATGGAGTCAGGTCCGCATCTACCGTTCCACAGGCACAAGCAGCTTTGATCCTTCTGCACTGGACTGTCTATCACAGACAATAACAGAGCCTTTTAGACAACTGCGTTGTTACTCTGAGTGGCTACTGCTTAGCTTTCATAACAGACTGGTGGATCAACATCACAAGACCTTTGAGGATACAAATATTAGAAATTAGCCCTTGTAGGTTTTTCTAAATCTTCCTTATTCTCCAACAAGATTGGTTTAGTCACATTCTAGAGGATGGGATGGAAGCCCCTACTATGTGTTAAAGAGACCCACATGAGTCAGCTTGACTCTAATGATTGCTGGGCTTGACTACAAATATTCTGTGGTAGAAACGCCACACCTAGTTAGCTCGAGGTGGGGAACAAAGCCCTTTCATTTTACAGAAGGGACGAGTGAAGAAACGGAGTTCTTTTTAAAAATCTTAACCTACTTACCTTTCGTAGCAATTCGTACACACTGGGTTTTAGTTTCCTGGTGAAGAGAAAAAGAAAACAACACAGTCAATGCAGACGTCATCAGTCCTGTTCCACAGCTGCAGTTATTATGAAGACCTGGCTGGTGGCGCAAACTAGGATTGCACAACATGGCACTGCGGCGAGACCAGGCTCCTCTGGCTGCAGACCCTGCTGGGTGTGGTCATTCTACAGGGCTCAAAATGTGGACTGGGGCCACCATTGCAAAATGGCCGCTACGCAGAACTGTCATACTGAGGAAAGCTTTTGTGAGACAATTATGGTATTAAGAGCCTTTTGCGTTTCCTAATATACTTTCTCAGAATTTTTTTTAACAATCTAAAATAAAAACTTTCAGCAAGTACCAGTATTTTCTGACAATGTAGACATCTGTTTCCACTTTGCCAGTGAAAAGTAGTTAAGAATTTTGTTTGCTTTTTCAGCTACCAGAAAAGAAAAAAGATATACATATTTGTACAGCTAGTATAAGCCAGAAGCAAAATATGCATATAGATTTTCCCTCTGAGCTATAGACTCATACCAAAACTAAACATCATATACTCTTTCTGGTGTCTTAGATGACAAAAAAGATAGATGACAGTGGTTCGAAATGTCATCTGAATGTTGTGTCACAGATACTGCATATTTTATGTGTTCTTTCCTTGTAGTTTAGCTGTGAAAAGTTAAGCATTTCTTAGTATAGGTTAATTTTTTCCTCTTGCAAGAGCAGGATGGGGAGACGAGAAGCAGAAAGAGGAAGTGACAAGAGTTACTACTATTGATTAATTTTGTGGGGAAGAAAGAAAGCCTGGGCCTATGCCTCCCTTCTCAGCGGCTTCTCTCAGTCAACCAGCATCTGGCCTTGGAGACCCAACAGGTTAGAAGGGGTTTCAAAGCCAATGAACTTAACAAAGACTATGGAGACCCAGCTTGACCTGACTACCGCCATCTTGGAGGTAACCTCCATTTTGCCTGGCATGTACCCCACACCCTATGGGACATGAGAAACCATTAGGAAATTCTGGCCACAGACTGCACCGCCTCCTAACTGATACTAAGCATTGAAATAGCTTTCAGGAAGACAAATACATTCTGGTTGAGTAGTGGCCATATTTGTCTTCTCAGACCATAAACCCCTTCCTCTTCCTGTGGAGTACGGGATCTTCCTGTCTTGTTCCAACCTGGTCACGTTTCTGTCCCCGAATCTCTAATAAATTATGCTTGATGCAATCCTTGATAGGCTTGTCTCTTTCTTTGGTCTTTCAGTTCCTTCCATACTTGCCTGTTGGTTCCCACAGGCAAGGAGTGAGTTTTTCCAAAACAGAAGCTGTTCACAATGACATCACGAGGAGAGCTATACATTGGCAAAGCCAAATAATTTATAATTTTCTCTTAAGCATTTGTTTTCCATTTAAACAAGATATTGATGATGGAGAAATAGTAAGTTACAAAGTAATTGTACATCTCCATTACTAAATCGTAACCTTTGCAGGAAGTAAGAGAGGTTCGCACCTTCTCACAAGGACCCAAAGAGACTCTGATTTCCTTAAAGCAATCTCCATCGGCTTTCTCAAGGGATTACCAGGCTCTGTTGCTGGGAGTCAGGCAAGATTTAAGACTCTTTCTATTGAGGATTTTGTGAAATATACCAGTGCTACTCTAAGCATTGAGGAAACTACAGTGCACATCTATTAAAGAGAAAATGCATAATAAAGGCTTTAAACAGGGCCACAGAAAATCCTGTGTAACAGACAGTACCATCTCCCTCTTACTATAGACATGGAAGAGAGATAATCTGTAACCTTTCACATCTGTAAAGATTAAAACCCAAAGTCAGAGTCATGTTTCCAAGCCTCTATGCTACTTCGTGTTCACCATCGATCAGATTTCTTCCCCCTCTGTATTTAGGGTTTAGAGAATCTACGAGGCTCATTATACCGATCCGACTCAGTGCTTCTCCTCTCACGTGCTGAGATTACAGGCGCGGGCCACCATGCCCAGGCTCAATCGCCAACTCAGTGGCCCCCGCGGCGGGGCCAAAACAGAACATCATGAATCAAACCCCGGCTGCTTAGCTCTGCCTACGCAGGTGCTTTAGTCTGCTGAGCTATCGGGCTGGCCCTTTTTCAGGGTTTTTTGCGTAACCCAACTGCACTGTCTGCTCCAAATGCTGAGTATCAGGGAAGTAGCCACAGACGTCTCTAAAGACTTCCAGTTATACGGAGGAGGGATACTAGGAGAGAAAAGACTCTTCCCGTAGGCACTGCCTTGGAACACGGCTAGAAGATGCTAGGAGTAGCGGAGGAAACGGCGCTATGGGATTTTTCTTTGCTGTGTATGCGAGATAAAGCTTTGGCCCTCAGTGCCCAAGTGCTCAGCCCCATGCAGAAATGCAAATGCTCAGTGTCCTCCGATCAAGCAGTTCTCAGCTGTGATAGGAGACTTATAACTGGATACCAGAAATCTGACATTAACTCCCACGTGAATCCTTGCCAATTTATAAGAGCAGCAAAACGAAGCAAAATAAAACAAAACCCCAAATCGTCTTAATGCCCATCGGCCCATCAACGTGGTATTGAACTGCATGCCGCACTGTGGAAGTTTCTCGGCTCCATAGTCTTTCTTGCATCCCTGTCCACTAAAGCTTCATATTCAGTCTGAGCAAAGAAAAGTCTTTCCAACAGAACGACACGAGCCACGAGAGGCCAGGCTGTGTCCCCTGCATGGAGCCACTGGCCTTTTCTACTGTCTAGGGGTGCTTCCCTCTCTTCAATATTCATCTGGGATCAGCCTTGCTGTTCAGACACTATTGTGTCCAGAATGGGAAAAGGAGGGGCGGGCGGCCACCGGCGGGCACAGGCCGTGCGCAGCGCGGGGCCAGCGGGTGCTTCTGTCAGGTGCCGTTGGGGACCATAGGTGCCCTATTATTTCATAATCAGAGGATTGTTACCAATTATTTACGGTTTGGCTTGCACCCTCTGAAAGGCTTATAAGCGTTTAGTAGCCTGCTGGGGAACGCTCATTCTGTTCACCCTGCAGTAAATTTAATCTTTTGAAGGAAGCCACAGGGAAGCGGGGGCGGGGGGAGGGGGAGCTGTTGGGGGGACGGGACGCAGGAGCGAGAGCAAGGCCTGGGGTTCACTTGGGGGTGAAGTCAAAACAGCAGTGCCCACCCTGCACCCGACCTCGGTGGGATTCTCCCAAGAAGGCCCCTGTGGAGGCCGCTGCCAGAGAGCCAGGGTCCTGTGCCACGGACCCCAGGCCCGCAATGGGCAGGGCAGAAGCAGCCCCTCTGCACGACAGCCCCCTGGCCTTCCGCTGCTGTCCTGCTCCTCTGTCCCTTGACTGCCCAGCCCGCCACCAACACGGCTCGCCCAAGGCGTCCAGTCTCCCAGGGACCTCACCTTCTCCACGCTGCTCATGGCCTGGAAGTAGATGTTGTAGCCCTTGCGGGGAGCCAGGGGCGGGTTCCAGAAGCCTTGATAGGTCCTATTGTCGCCAACGGTGAAAGGAGCAGGTTCGGGGAGATTCCCAGGGGGAAGCTCTGCGGCAAAGTAATACGGGGAGCCCCCACTGACGGAGCTCTGGTAGGTGACAGGAACCTGGTAGCACTCCATGGTCCCCGCTTCCCGCTTGGTTCTGTGTGGGTGAAGCTCCTCTACCACAATCTGATAGGCGCTTTGGGGAAAGGAAACACAAAAAGTAGGCATGTAAACATCTGAAGCATGATCTCATTTTATGAAAAAAAAAAAAAAAAAAGTGACAAGGAATTTAAAATACACAGGCCACCTGGGTGTGGTGGCCTATGGCCTCCCTGGAGAGGCTGAGGCAGCAGGATCCTCACATCAAGGCCAGGCTGGGCTGTAAACTACTGTGAAACACTGAATTAGAATTAGCAAGACTCTGCTTCCGAAAACCAAAATAAACCAAAATGAAATGAACATGTCATGTTCAAAAGCACACAATTTCAGCCATACCCGCACAGTTCCCTTGTTTTCACCAATGAAAATAGAATTTCCTATCCCTTTTTCATCACTCAGAGAAGGGCTGAAGAACCAGAAAAAGCAAGGGAAATCGCTGGAGAACTTCCCACATTCTCAAGTCCTGAGGAAGAAGCCACTTAAATAAGGACCACGACGCCCACCAGAGTCACACCACAGACGAAGTTCTGCATCTGATGCTTGCAAAAGCGGAGCTAACATTTTTTCTGGAGAAGGAATTAGGGAAGGCCCAGCTCCTAGGCCCAACAGAACGCCGGCCCGAGGCGGTGCTGAGGCACCAGGTGGCAGGCAGCACAGCCTCAGAGAGACCCTGCGACAGGCGACAGCTCTGCCGCACCCTCGCGGTGTCTCCATCGGCTCAGAGCAGCACCGATCCAAAGTGCAAGTGACATGCGGCAGCGCGGGCACAGATGGACAGAAATCTGTCCTCCCCGAAGAGGCCGGCCGCTTCCCACTTCGGGAGTTGTTAATAATAAAATGTCGCAATTTGTACAAACAGATGGCGCTTGGCCTACAAAAGCTTCAACCTGAACCTTCTGATGCCTTTCTTAAACATCTTAAAACTTTTCCTTCATGCCCGCTGGCTTATAGAGGACAGGGTAGAAGAACACAAATGCCATCTGAAACATCCTGGGGCTGTGATAATTATTTTTTTGTCCATTGCAAAAACTGGCACAGTAAAAAATTCCTTTGTAGAAATTTCCTTAAGATTTTTTTTTTTTTAAGGTGAAGTGTATCTAGGATACTATGAACAATTTATAAACATAAATATATATTTTACATCTAGTTAGTATATGAACAAATACAGGTGAAATCCTAAAAATTGTCAGTGGCTTGTACAAATTCAGTATCAAAAAGCTGCAGATTGAGTCTTGAGATTTTAGGCAAATGCACGCCTTTGATTTCTCCTACCCAGGGAAAACAGTCGCGATTCAGTCACTGGCTGGCAGCCATGCAGCGCTTCGTTTAATGGTCCTCCATCAGGAAGGGTGAGAAAGACAGAACTGAAAGTGCAACTTGGAAAACTGTATGTTTCAAATCCTGCAAGGAATTTGAGCTTAAATATAAACTCAGTTAACAGCCTCACAGATTGAGAGACTCAGCTATACTTTTTAAATTAGATTATACTCTTTAAATTAAATTATACTTTTTAAATTAAAGGGAAGGTTTTTGTTCCTTTCTAATTATTTACAAATTTCCTATTTTCTTTAAAAGACTGCTAAGATCTGGGAGGCCTAGTACCTACCTCCTTCTCTTTTGAAAGAGCACTAAAATTATGTGAAATGTGACTTGATTGGGTAATGAAGACAGAAGTCTACACGTCTACCAATTAGGTCACGTGGCTTCAGGGTCACTCTCCTGACAAGATCAGTCACAGAGTTGAGGAATTTTGCTGATGAGAGACACACCCTCTGTGGTACCTGTGGAGCTGGCATTTGTCAATTGCAAAATACAAGTACTACAGGCAAAGGGAAGCAGGGCATTAGAGACAGAAGGAAGGATGACTGCAGCTGACGTAGGCTATGCTAAGGAAGCGTGCCCTTATTTGATTTCTAATTCATAACCTATATTTCTGTTGCACTTCCTCCTGTCCTGTGGACCTAGCCACAAACACACATTGTTTATGGTTTATGTCTACTTGTCCCCGCAAAGCCTCATGTAGTCACTGGGCAGGGACTTCGAGAGTTTGAGACTTGATCCGTGATCCCCGGGATTATGGGTTTTAGTACTGATGGGATTATGGGTTGAAGTACTTCTGGGATTATGCGTGTAGCCTAAGGTGGAGGCTAAGGTGAAGAGCCTGAATGTAACATAAAGAGAGGCAGAGAGACAGACTCAAGCTGTTGCTGCTGCTCTGCTGCCCTGATTGGCTGGCTGCCTCTGCCACCATTTTGCTGCTGTTCTGCCACCATGAACTGGATGCTCTCCGCCCTGCTCCACTCAGCCTTGGGCCAGCCTAATATGGACTGAAACCTCCACGAACTGTGAGCTAAATAAACCTTTCCTTCCTTCATCTTGAGTGTCGGGTATTTGTCTCAGCAACGAGTAAAAAATAACTAAGACACATAAACTCTCAGAGAGCACACTCTGCTGAAGAAGGCAGCACCAAAATCTCTCCCTAATAAAAAAATAATGGCAATTATCCACCTGGGGTTAATAGTTTAATGTAACCCTTAAAAACTAAATTCACACGTTAGCCTACATCTCCAGAATGATCCACAAAATCTGCTGAGCGTTCCATCTTACCTAGGTTTATTACAGTGCCACAGATGCCACATGGCAAATTAGGATACTTCATGCGAGACAGCTTGTGGCTCTCCAGACTTATTAGGAGTGAAGCACACTGCCAGCGCCGAGAGGCGGGAAGCACTAGGAGATGCAATCTGCTCCTGGGAAAGGACCCGGAGCACGGTTCTGCAGAATTCATAATCAAAACCTTGAGTAGAATGCTCAACTTTGGAACTTTTCCCAATTAAAGGAAAGAGGGGTTATTTCAATTTTATAAACTTGGGGTGCTTTTATAAGACTAGGTAAACTATTTCTACACGTAATAAAAATAACAGAGAAATGTACACTTCAAACTTGTACATCTTTTGTTTACTAGTGTTATGGATTCTCTGGTGTCACCTGTCAAGTTGATTGAATTAAGAAATTCCAGACAGGGAGGAAAGTGTGATTCTGGGTTTGGGTGTGTTATGAAGCCATCCTGCCACTGGATGCTACTCAGGGTCCCTGACCTCTGCACTCAGGCTGCCGTTCGCCTGCTCTGCTGCCTGGTTGCCGTGCAGTAAGTATCTTGGCACTGCACACCCATCTGCAGGATGTCCTGCCCCGGAGCCAGTTAGCCATGGACTGAATCCTGAAACAGTGAGCCAAGCTGAGTCCCCCTCCTTTAAATTGTGCTGTTGGGTATTTCATCCTGTCCATGGAAGGCATTACAGAGCCACACCAGGGCCGAGAGAGATGGAACTTGCCTTCAGGCCTGCAGTGTAAGCCTTTCCTTCTTTTTGCGTTTTCTACTATACAGTCAGGAACCGAATATTTATGGCCCACCCTCCACACCCTGAAATAAAGTTTTGGGAGAATGACTTGCTTTAGGTGAAAGGCTTTAAAAAGAACAGCATCTACCCATGCCTTGAGGATAAATGTCCTATTCTTCCAGGGAGAAATAAATAAACATTATTCAAGCTACACAGAATTTTGGTAGAGTACTAAATAAGGCTTTAGAGAACTGCCTTCCAACATCATACCTAAGATATCCGTTGTGTAAAGGTTTACCTTTGACAGGAACCAGAGGGGGTGGCGACATCTCCAGAGCCTTCCCCTCCAATATAAAACTTCCTGCCTGCTGGTGGAACCATCTTTATGATATTACACTCAGCTCAGGTTCTGGGCATTTTTCTACCTCAATCATGCTTAATTATACAAAGTGCTGGTCCTGTAGCCAGCACTTTTTAAAATGTTTTATTCAAGTGTGGTTTTAAACACAATAATGAAAATTTAAATAAGTGTGGGTAGAATGAATAAATTGGATTTTTTTTTTCCCTCTGATGTTTGTCCTTACTTAGGACATACTTAGAGAACCATTTGTCTTTGCACATATATACTTCGTTAGCTTCCAAAATAGGAAACACAACTTGAATGGGAGAATTGCCCCAACTAGCTTTCTTCTTGCGCCCTCACACCCACCTACCTTCTTAGTCATTAATGTTATTCAAAACTATACAGTGAGCAGCCCGGCCTAGGCACTGGGGACAGCAGAGAAGACAGAAGCTGCACGAGTGCGTACATCTGCTTTAACTTTCCACAATTTTGAGAGTTCTACAATTCTTGGAAAGCTTTCTGACCTCTCAGAAATGATATAATTTAATACAAGGACAGCAAGCCCCATAAAATTCATTTTCTTTAAAACCTTTTCCACTTAAAATCTATCATTGCTCCTGGTAAGCACTGAAAGTGACTCAGACAGACTTCTCAAGTCACGTTAAATTACCTCTCGTGCTATACTTTTACACTCAAATCACGATGAAATCAAAGGTACTTTCTCTTTGCTACCACCACTGGGAAATACCCATCCACAGTGTGGACCTTCGGGTCTGCCTTTCCCTGAAAAGCCATTTCTCCTTTTAGAAACTCCTTAGGCTGCTACTACCCATTCAGCACATTGGAAAAATGAAAAGGTATCCTTGCACATGTAGAGATGCTGCCCAAATTCGGCAAGGGGCATCTTCATGTCACCAGCTGGGCTCGGTCTACAGGCGGCTCCTTTAGCAGGTTTCATTTTGAGCATCTATTTAGCTGTCATCTTCATACTCCTGAAGAAGACAACTGTGTCATGTGCCTAGAGCTCAGCCATCATTGTGGTGACTCCTTCAACCAGCGTCTACACACAGCAAGAAGCAGCTACAAAAATAACTGAAGTCGTTACGGGAAGAAATTGCATCAAACTTGCGACAGAACCCCACTTTCCCTTCATTCTTCAACTCAAGAGGCTGTTCTCCAGCCCCACACCCTCCCACCCTAAAATCTGTTTCTGTCCTTATTGACTTCTTACTTGTCCGCACCATTTAGTTAAAGGACAGAAAATAAAGAGAAATCAAGTTAGAAACGATCTGACTAAATGAAAGGGGGCCACGCCTTTCCATTGTTCTGGTTGTCCATTTAATGGCACAGACCTCCCGCTAGATCTAAGTCATTGTTTGAGCTCAGCATCCCAGAAAACATACTCCAAAGCCACCATAATGTTTTCATTTATTCTGTTTCCTTCTCTCCATTGTCCTTAATTAAAAATTTTAAAATATCACTACAACAAAATGAAAATCAATATAATGGCATTATGAATCTTTATTGAGGCTAAGAATATGATTTCCTTACGTTTAGATCTTAAAAATGGCATTCGCTGTGGTAGTCAACTTTGATTTAACACTGATGGTGACCATTTTTAGTTTTTTAGAGGGCAAGTGAAGACTTGCCATGTGATTTTCCCTCAGCTTTAATTGTTAGAAAACAAGGAGTTTTACCGTCCCCTTATTAAACAAATGGTCTGTGAACATATGGTTTTACGGTGTTCAGTCTCCTGGTGGTAGCAAAATAGCAAATTATCAGTAGTATACAGATTTCATATTTTTTCTGAAATGTCCCTTTGAAGCTTCAGGAGAAACTCACTCCCTCTGTTTTACCACTGTGGTTTTATAAACAGCCGCATTGTTTGTGTTGCCCCAATGCCAACATTCTGAAGGTGAGCAGAGCAGAGGTGTAATTACCCCCTGGCACAATAACTCACTTCCCTCTTGGCTTCCTACATGGAACTAACGCTGCATGAATAGAGCTGAAACTCCTAGCCTTAGGGCTGGCAGGATAGCTCAGTGGACTAAACACCTGCTTAGGCAAGCACAGGGCTGGGTGTTCGATCCCTGGCACCACAGGGCGTACTGGCCCCACCCTTGCGCCCCACCTGAGCTGGCTACCAAGGCCGGGCATGGTGGCTCATGCCCCTAATCTCAGTACTGGGGACACTGATAACAGGAGGATTGCTATGAGTCTGAGCTGCATAGTGAAACTCTGTACCAAATACATAAAAACAAGCAAACAAACAAACAAACTAGCATTAACTTTATGAAAGCATACTTCCCTGTGACTCCTCCATAATGCCTTGTAGTATACTATTACTATGTCTTTCCAGGATGTTTGCTTCCATTATTTTACAATTGTACCTACATATGCCTTATGCTGAAGTGAAGCTCAGACTGAATGTCTTGGCTTACACCTCCATTCTTGCCCTTACTCCTTCCTATCACATAGTATGCACCCAAAGCCAATGTGACTGGGGTCACCCAAACACGTTCCACATGGCCCTTCCTCCGCTCTAACTTTCCTCATCTTCTCCAGAGTTCTTTTTGCGATTATCAGTGAAGGAAATGTTCATGCCTGGAGGTGGGGGAGTAATAATAACACAGGCTGCTTTCTCAGCCGGATCCTGAATTCTCCGACACCATTTCTGATGCTGGAGGTACATCGTTCAGAATAGGCATGGAAGGAATCACTGTCTTGATGAGATTTATTGCCTGTAGTGTGAACATGGCATGCTGCAGATGCTGTCTGATTTTATACATTGATTATATTTCTTTTACTTGTATAGTTTTCTTCAATAAATGATGAGCTCATTAATGACAGTAGCTCTTGTATGTTTTACTTAACTGCCTATTCATCACTTATTACGTCCCAGAAGCTGTGTTCAAATATTTAAAAGGGACCTTGCTTAGCGTGTCTCCTGAGGCCAGAATCCAGTTGCTGGCTGAAACTGCCCTCAACTGTAGGCTGTGGAAAAGATAGCAGAGAAGTACCTCCTCTTACTCTCCACTAGAAAGAGTGTTGCCAGCGAGGATTCTGTAAAATAACATGAAACGAAATCACTGTTGTCTGATTTCATTTGGACCTTGGCATCTTTAGAACACAAAATGTTATTATCTACATCTTTGTTTAACTTTAAGGCATTTCTATTTGGAATTCAAGTAAACTCTCTGTCACCGTATTGATTAGGAACATCATGTAGAGGTGGTAGATGTCTTTCCATTCATGGGAGGAAACAGATTTTGAAGGTGGATGATGGGGATTCTCAAATCTAACGCTGTGGGCCCAGCACAAAGTGACCTAACAGAGACCACTGATGTTCAGAATTAGAAATAGAATTTGATCTGCTTTTACTATATCATTATTGGACTTACAATATCAGATGACTTCTCATTTTTTTTTTTTAAATGGTGGTTTTTACATCTTGTAGGACCAAACTCTACCTAAAGGGTTAAACTCAAAATTAAAGTATAGCCACAAAATAAAGTAATTATAGACTTGGTAGCTTCTTGCCAATTTACATTAGATAGAGTTTATATTTGGCAAATTCTGAAATACTATATTCATTCATTTCTTATGCCTTACTGCAAAAAACAGCATCAATACTGAGGAGCTAGTCTACATTGTTACAACATGCTGCTTCTAAAACATATAGACATTGTGTGTCCTGCCAAATAGATAGTGAATGTGGGACATATCTATTCTGTTCTGTTCTGTTCTGTTCTGTTCTGTTCTGTTCTGTTCTGTCCTATGCTATGCCATGCCATCCCATGCCATCCCATGCCATCCCATCCTATTTATACATTTAGTACAGGGCTGATGGGACACAAGGTGTGCAGGGTCTCACCGTGTAGATCGGACTTGTAGTGATTTTCCTGTTTTCAGCCCCCCAAGTGCCAGGATTGCAGGCGTGTGCCTCTGTGCCCACTCCCATTTACCTACTCAGTGTGCCCTGGGGCAGGGCCTGTGTGGCATGCCAAAGATAGAACCCTGACTGCTACACTCTGCCTGAGCTGTCGCATTAGTCCGCTCGCTGAGCTATCTGGCCTTAAGACATACTCATTTCATTATTTGTTTGTTTATTTATTTATTTATTGCAGAACCGGGGATTGAACTCAAGACCCTGAGCTTACCAAGCAAGTGATTATTCTACTGAGCTACCTCCCCAGCCACCGCCCCATTTTAAATCACAGCAATGATTGTCAAGTGATATGACAGGTGGCAGTAGATCTTTAAAAGGTGTTAACGAGATTCAAAGTCCTAGTTAAGCCAGACAGCTGATTTCCATCTTAGAATGACTATATAATACAATAAATAAATAAATAACTTTGCGGAAGAAACACACTTGCCATGACAACATCACCTATGAGACAGATTTCGTAGATACTAAAAGGACAGCACTGTCAGTGAGTCTGACTCCTAAGTCATTTAGAATGACATTTTTAATGGAATGTTTGTTATTTCTGCTGCGACATTATGGTGTCTTAGGGATTTCCCTTGTCAAAAATATTGGCAATGTATTTGTAAAATAAACCTTACCACAGGGAAAATATGCTTTCATTGACTTGGTATGTCAATAACACCAACATTTATTATTATGCACGAACATCAAAAAAACAATCCTCCGAACTCCAGTGGAAGCTTGTTTCTTTATGTTCCCCCTTCTAACACGGAAGCTGCTGTGCGCTGTCACTGAAGCTGTGCACTCCATCTCTCCTCCCTCTGTGTGGACTACATACTCCATAAGACTCTGCGCTGGAGGCTCAGACCTGCCTGGCTGAGCACGCTGCTGTCCTCATCTGGTCCCTTAGTGCTTCGCACCAGGGCCACTCTCCTTTTCGTGAGTACCAGCTTCAGGCTTTTCCACCTTTTCTATCCAGCAGATCTTTCTAAAATGTAAAATCGCTGAGGGTCACTGTTGCTTAGAAGCCTGCAGCTACGCTCAGTTTTCTTGTTGGCACTCAACAGCCTTTTTCTGGCTGTCCTCATCTTCTGGGCCTCCGCTGTCACTCACACAAACATTTCACTTTCAGCGACCTGAGCTACCTATGGTTCTTGAGTGCCTCTTCCATAAAAGGCTATGCATAACTCCTTGGGCAGTGAGGGCAGAACAATATAGTCCTAATGTAATATGAGGTTGACAGACGTCATATTGGTTCTTAAGGACTGTGAAACCTGTGTTGCAATGTTCAAGCTGTAAATGATAAGAATAAGCATGTCTTTACATATGGAGACTGATTTAAAGAGATGTGTCTGGTTACCAAGTTGATAAGAGGGGGATTATAGTGGTTGGCACATTTTGTGAACTTGAGCAGTTCAGAATTTTAACTAAGGGACCCATGAGCAGGTCAGGGTCCTCTCTTCGAAAACACCTTGAGCCTGTGCAAGGGGAGGGCACAGAGGTGATGAGTGCTATCGCCCCTGAGGGTGAGTAGCCTGCAGGCACATAAGACAGGAAAGGAGGCTGGCCTTCCCCTCTTGCTGTCATTGGTCGCATTGAACTGTTGTTCCAGTTTCACGCTACCCTGCTGATTATGGGATGAAACCTTCACACTGTCAGTGAAATAAACCTTTACCTGTTCATTTTGGAGGCCTGGTATCTGTCCCAGCAGCCAGAGAAAGTAACTAAGACACAACCTTTTTTTTCTCTTCTCAGAAATCTCCCCACTTTGGTAAATGGCCTTCTGACATGTTTATTTTTTCTCTTTTAAAATGAAAAAGTACCTATCTATCTCCCTCTCTGCCTCTCTCTGTCTCTCTGTCTCTCTGTCTCTCTCTCTCTCTGACTCTGTCTCTCTCTCTCTCTCTCTGGATCTATCTATCATCTATGTATGTATGTATGTATCTATCTGTCTGTCTGTCTGTCTGTCTGTCTATCTATCTATCTGTCTGTTATCTATCTATTATCTATCTATCTGTCTATCTATCTATCTATCTATCTATCTATCTATCTATCTACCTACCATCTATATTTTATCTGTGACCATTACATTGTATTCACTCCCTGATTTATAACCTATCACCTATTCTCATGAGCGCATACTAAATCACTTCAGATGAATTTCTATTTCAAGTATTCAATGTAAGCTACCATAACATCTATACATTCGTGGATACCATTCCAAATTTTAGCTTGTCTAATAAAACTATTATTAAACTAAATGTACAAATTCCCTTTAACAAGGATTTCTCAGTTGTCATAACATGTTGGATTAAGAGTTTGTCTGGCATTAGGAAGATGAGGGAAAAGAAATATACACTTCTGTAGGAGTTGGGACGAGCAGAGAGTGATGACTGGATTGTGAACCACAATCTAGCAGAGACCAGCAGCACTTCAAAGTAGGGGATGATGGACTCAGTACGTTGGGTCCTTGCAGCTGATCTACCTGCTCTGTGAATGTTTTCATGGTGGAAAATAGGCCTGTTTGCTGTTGTTCTCAGGCCACAGACAGTGGAATGGCACCAAACACTGCCGGACTGTGACAGGCTGACCTGCAGTAAAATTGAACAGAATGCCCAATAGTTCCAAATACAGCTGGATGGCATAAGGATCTAACCAAAGGGAGCTGGGACACCAGGACACAAAATCAGTGCTGTGAAAACAGGTTACATCAAAGTGGATCTTCACTTAAAAAACCTAGAGCCCTACACTAGATACCTTCATGATAGAGCTTCAGTCACAGGTAGGAGATCAGAGCCAGGACTGTATTTAGAGAAAACAAAGCAGCACTCCCCATGCAGGATCCAAAGAGTGGCAATGCAGGGCTCTGGAGGGACCCAACTGGCAGGACCACTCTGGCCCAGAGAGCTGCCCCTCCGCCCCAGGTACCTGGGGAGATCTTTGCTGAAAACAAAGACAAACACAAACAAACAACAAATATCTCCCCATTGAAAATAAACATGGTGGGATAAGATTATTAGAAACCAATTTTTTCAGATATTCTCCTGATACCAGTATTCAAGTAAAAGAAAGAACAACAGCAAAAACTTATTTGTTTAAATCATGAATAATTATTCTTGATGCAATATTCTCAGATTTTAACTTATGTTTTGGAGCATGAATCTTCTACAGTGGAAAGATTTGACTTCTCCGCTAGTGGCTTAATTCTAGAAAAAGGTACAAGTCCAGCCAACAAATATAAACATGAACTTCTGTGTTAGAGTAACAGGATGAATGTTTAAGGGTTGTCCTTACACAGCCACGAGTTCAAAGTATCTGGATTCCTGGCAATCAGAAGTTGTGTGAAACATAAAGGTGAACAAAGGGGAAGATGGGGGGCCCGGCGAGATGGCTCAGTGGTCTAAAGCGCCTGCTTGCGGAAGCTTGGGCGGCTTCAGGGACTGCGGTTCGATCCCCGGCACCACATGCTGTGCCAGCCCTGTCCTCGGGGAGGGCTGAGCCGGCCATAAAAATGAGTGAATAAACAAACAAAGGTTCTGAAACAAGAATAAAAATAATAATTAAAAAAAAATTTTTAAAAAAAGGGGAAGATGGACTTGTGATTTTAAAATACATTACAGATAATGTCCTACATTCATGAGCAGCAGCTATGAGCCAAGCGTTTACCAGGCTCAAGGGTCTCCTGAGAGCCTACGGCAAATACAGCAACAGGCACGGAGATTTGTGGTGGTCATTCTGTCTTTGGCTTTCATTGTTCCAGCACAGTGACAAACATTTCCTATGTGATCAAAATTCATGGAGGAAATTGATGAAATGACTAAAGAGATCGTGCCAATTGTATTATATAATACAGTGATATACTAGGCAACGCATCACATTTTCATCTTACACAAAGGAAAGCAGAATTCACTCTAGAAACTCTCCGATGATAAATGCTCATGACTAGGGAGCTCAGGAACCAGGGGACACAAAGCTCACCACCTGTGCAGTATACTTTATTGTAGGGAGGACCACGTGAGTGACCTAGATTACTTGGCAATAGCGAAGTATGTTGAGCGCAGGTATTTTGTCTTCCTCCTCTGGATCTGCTATCAGATTCACCTGCAGATCACTGATTCGTGAAGAGCACGATACGCTTACTTTGAAGTTTCAAGTTGCCAGAGCTTTAGATTTATGCTACAAGCCCACTGAGCTACAGTGAGCTTCTCCTTTTCTACAGTGTAGTGGTTCTCTGATTTTTATCCCAGCAGGAATCAAGACTTCCCTTCATGACTCATGTTCTTTTATCAATATTTTTTTTAATAATGAAAACATTTGTAACCTTTTAGTGACTTGGGGTAATTTGAATGGCAAATACATGGATATAAGTTCAAATGTACTCATTTTATATGTAATGCAAACATTAACTTTATTCTTGTAAGAAAAAAGATATGTACAACTTGTGGTGAATCAGCTATAAATTCTGTACTGGTTTTTATGCCTTAACATCTCAAAAGGAAGTCTAACAAAATGCAGACAAAGCCTACCATTCTCAAGCGAAAACTTGCTTATGTTTTCAACATTCAGTTAATAACAACTGTGTAAAGTTTGAAGTAGCTAGACCAGAGCTGACAGATGAGGTCTGTGAATAGCCCAAAAATCCCCTTAGAATTTTGTTCTGCTGTTCACTAGAGGACTGTCTCTCGTCTTTGTCAAAATGGTAAGGGACAAAACAAAAGCACAGCCTCCTTGACGCCCGTTGTCCAATGACTATCTCCTCGAAACGAACCACCTTATCTGCTGCTAAGCAACCAGCGCTCCTCTCCCGGGCTGTCGCCGCTCTTACCTGATGGGTGCACCTTTGGCTTGCGCCGGCCTCAGCAGCACAGTTATGGTGGTTGCAGTCTCATTAAGGGAAGCGTCAATTCCTTCATAGTCAGGTAAGGTTGGAGCTGTTAAATGATCAATGGAACAACAAAAAGCGCAGTTCATTATAGTAATAACACTGTGGACCAGGATGAATAAATGATCCTATTTTAGAAAGAAAAAAATCAATTTACTCCCTAATTATCTACTGTGTTTCTTACTTTACTGCAGAACATTCACCTTTATGCCCTAATTCTAAAGCATAGGCAATCGGTTAGGAAGGTCACATTGTGGAAATTAAAAAAAAAAATAAATAAACCTGGTAATTGGTGGTACATATTCTAAATATTTTAGTCAAGATATGGTTATTTTTTTATTTTGTGAGACCTCCAAATCAACAAGGAAGGGATGGGAAGAAAATCGTAACAGCGGACAGGAAGAGTGGTGGTGCGGTCACATGGAGTGACAAGTCCACGTCGCCGAGGGGAGGCTGCTGAGAGAGCTGGGGCCGTGCGCCCTGACGTTTGGAGAAAGGTGAGATTGTTCTCTGTTTTTGTTAATTTAAATATTATTTATTATTATTATTATTATTATTATTATTATTATTATTATTATTATTGTCTTTTTGAGACAGGATCTCCCTATGCAGTCCAAACTGGCCTTTGAGCTCACTTTGTAGCCCAGGCTGGACTCGAACCTGCAACCATCTTTCCGCCTCAGGCTCTCATGTGCTGTGATTACAGGTGTGTACCACCACACCGGCCTCTGCGTCGTTTTCATTACCTGTGATCATCACTGAAAGGCAGCAAGTAAATGCAATGGATGGGAATAGGAATTTCAGGTTTTATTTACCAAAAAATAATGCAATGGTTTCCCAAGCTTGGAGAAGGAGGTACACACTGGCGAATGATCAGCTCAGGGCAACAGATTCCTGATCGTGTGGCATGTGAAGGAGTCTACTTCAAATAGTTTGTGATTATTTCTGTGTTGAAAGAGCTTTAATAAGTGAATAACTAGCGAGAGATGGGTAGATAGTGAAATATGTGTACTGTCAGAAAAAAAGAAAAAAACCAGGACAAATGACAGGTAATAAAGTTTTTGATAAATTTCATTCATTCTTTGAGCATTTATTGACTACATAGTATGGACAATTTTATGACAAGTGCCATAAATAAAACCACAAAGCATGGTCTTTGACATTTGTAGAATTAAAACTGGAATTAATGTCTTAGGCAACGTGGAGTCCTACTAGACAAGAATGTATAAGGAACTATTCAGTGGTCAGTGAGAACTGCGGTGAGTGTCACCCAGCGGTTCTCACACTCCTCAAATCCGAACACCCTGGCCGGCTTCCTCAGTTATGCGTTACTTTCAGTCCTGCAGCTACTGGTTCAGTAGGCCTGGGGAGGGACAGATGGTGTGTGCTTTTGGAACGTTCCCTGGTGATTCTGCCGCTTTTGGGGGACCATATTTTTTAAAGTCGTGTTGGAGCTGGGACCGTGCAACAGAGAAGACGTCAGGTTTCAGATGTGGCTGAGGTGGATATTTATAGTAGGAGCAAACATTCAGCAAGGAGAGATCTTACGGGGTAACGTTCTGGGTGAGGAGGGAAGCGAAGACGCCAATGCCTGGGAGGATGTCGTGACTACAGCGGGGACGACCAGTCTTCCCTGCCCCAAGGGTGAGAGGATCCCTGCACTGACTGGCTGCAGATGCTGACAAGGGCTGAAGGGATTCTGTGTGACCGGTGCTATGTGTTAGACTTTGAAAATATTGAAGAAGGAAATATATGTGGGGTAAAATTAATATATAGTGATATATTTTGAAGTAAGGTAAATACAAAGGCAATGATTCCACTTAGAAGGACATTTTCAATATCTTTTTATAAAAGAGTTCAAATGAGAGAAAAAAACAAACACAAAAGCAAACCAGTGACATCAGATACTCATTACTTATGGAAGATTATTTATGAGGTAGAAAAAGGTACTAAAACACATAATATTTATGCATGCCAGTACACTTATGCATACATATCAACATAAAATGTGATATTCCAGCCATTACAGATCCAGTAAACATGATTTATTCCTATTTTAATAGCTGTCACAAATACTGGGGGATAGAATTACTGGAGTCAAAGAATAAGTAATAGCAATTATTTTAAATTTTAAGTGATGTGAAGAAGCACACTAACCATATTTATTATTGGCCTTGCTATGATGACAGGTTCTTCCCAACGAAGAGTGTCAGGAGCTAAGTTTTTAAATGATAATAAAGTATTCACTGTATTTACTGTGACATAAGTGAAACTGGATTTAAGTAGTGAAAGCAAAACATTAGATTTTTTTTATTTTTAATAAATAATTAAAATGAATAAATGAGTTGTGTTGACCAAAGCTTTTGGTCAACACAATTCAGTATTATTTTTTAATTATTTTTTTTCTTGTTTCAGAACTTTTGTTTGTTTATTTATTTATTTTTATGTTCAGCTCAGCCTGCCCTGAGGGCAGGGCTGGCTTAGCATGTGGTTCCAGGGATTGAACCATGGTCCCTGCAACCACCCAAGCTTTCCCAAGCAGGTGCTTTAGACCACTGAACCATCCTGCCGGGCCCCACAACTCCGTATTTGAGATTAGAAGAAAGTCTGTATATAGCAGTCTAGAATGTCCAGTTGCCTAATGTTCTCAAAAGTCTGCATAAATTTGAACTACCTCTGTGGAAGGATCTGACTCAGTTTCGATACACCTTCTAATTCTGGAAGGCAAGTGTTATAGTTTGTATTTGTCTCCCCAAAGCCTGATGCAATCATGGGGCAGACTTCTAGAGTTTGTGATGGATTCATGATCCAAGGCTGGGATTATGGGTGTGAGTACTGAGTACTGCTGGGATTATGGATTTGAGTACTACGCCCAGCCTGGGCCAGAGAGCCTGAAGACAATGTGAGAAGGAGAGAGACTTGCTCTCTGCAGCCATTCCATTGTTGCTGTTATTGCTCCTGCTTGATCTTGCTCTTGGCCACCACCATGAAAGGCTGCTCTCTGCTACGCGGCCCCGGGGCTTGGAAAAGTGGATTGAAACCTCCATTAACTGTGAGCCAAACAAATCTTTCGTCCTTTCAGTTTAAATGTCAAGTATTTGTCTTAGCAACAAGAGAAGAGCAATCAGTGAGATAGCAAGAAACACATCTCAGACATCAGAAACTCTTATTTTCCAATAAAATGACTCACTACTTTTAACTGGTGATTAAAAATTGTTCCACCTGAAAATAAAATGGAAATTTTAATAGATTGTTATTTTTTAAGATAATGGACACTATTCTGAAAGGCTCAATTTATTAGAATATTAGAATAAATGTTATTCAAGGAAACATACTAGAGTAGGAAATTTTATTTATGGTCTAAATTGCTATAATCTGTTATTATATCCAGCATATTTTCAAATAAAATTTTAGATTAAAAAATTTTAGGGTATACCTCTTCCTTCTGATATAAATGGTGCAGATTTGCAACAATGTTAAGAATTTTAATATTGTATTGTATTGCATTGTGTTGTATCATAATAAGGTATCACTAACACATGATATGTACAACTTTAATGAAAAGGATATAAATTACTAAAGATTTAACAAAGACGTAATTAGTATTTTACTATCCTATGTAGCTTACCTTTAATACATTTATTTTTAAAATGTAACACTTTGGGTATATCCATAATATATACTACTGTAGGAATCTTAATTAAGAAGTACGAGTTTATTTATGTCATTAAAATGTTACTTTCTAGCAAGAATTTAATCAGATTTCATTGATAATTTGAAGGACATATCATACCTGCAAACAAACCAGAAAAAAGAACAGGAAGAAAAAGAGAAAATGAAACTTCTGTAAATAAGGAGGAGAAGAGGGACTCCCATCTCCTCCTATCAAGGGGATAGGACAAAAGCATGCAAGACAGACAGATCATGGTCAGGTACAAATTTCCTACAAAGAATAAAATCATTTTGTACATATATAATATACTATTAAAATTTTAAAAGCACAAAAAAGGAAAGAATTGGGGGACAAAAGTTTGCTTTAATTCCCATTTCCCTATTTCTTTTTCAAAAAGAAAGCTATAAAACATAAACATAATTGAATGTGAAATTTAATTATATGTTAATCAACTTAAATTCTCAAAATCCTCCTATGTATTTCAAATCTGGAATTAGGATGCTTTTATGTGAGGTTTTTACTTAAGAAACAAAAGCTTGCATGTGCTTAAAATTGTAAGAATGTTAGGGAAAGGGGGAGAAAGACGAGGGGCTTGTTACTTTACTACCACAGTAAAGTTCCTCTACTGTTCATTTGATAAAATCCATTTAGACTAGAGTCTGATTCAGTAATTATTAACAATGCCACAGGAGAATAATGGTGGCTGTCATCATCCATGATGAACTTTCAAAGATTTTTAATTACATGTTGCAATTTTTAAAAAGAGCACTGTCAATTAAAGGCAATGATTTGATAAGTGTTTGTGTATGAACATACAGCTAATAATCTGTGATTAAATGATTTTTCCAAGTGCTTTCAATCACGCACAAGGACGTTAAAGATTCCGCAAGCAAGGCAGAGAACACACAGTGTGTTCTCGAGCTTCCGGCAATCACAATCACAAACACAAACAAGAGCAGCCTCCCTGTCCATTCTGCTTGCCCACCTGAGATGTTGGTCGTCACGTTGATGGCTGTGGCTGGCCCAAAGCCCTTGACCGTGCTGGCCCTGATGAAAAACTGGTAGGTGGTTCCCGGGTGGAGATGCATGAAGACGTGGTGGGTGCTGTTCCACAGGTTGGATACGGTCTGGGGAGGGCCAGCCACCGGCACTGCAGGGTCGAAGGACCTGACGCTGCTGTAGCTGACCTGTGTGAAGAAAGGTACGAGGTATCCATATCAACTCCCAAGGAACAGTAAGCAGAGGCTTTTTAAATAACATACTGTAAAAAAGCATCCATGTGGAGTCTGCCATAGTTGATTCACTCCTTTTGCTTCTAATTTTAATGATTACTTGTCACTGCATATCATCTATCTATCTATCTATCTATCTATCTATCTATCTATCTAACTAATTATCATCTATCTAATCTAGCATATATTAGTCAACGTCATCTTTCCATCTATATATGTACTTAGGTCTGAACTGAAAAATATACAGGCATTTTCTTCCATCAGAAACAATGAAATTAATATATAAAAAAGGTATGTATATACATATATATATTCATAAAATTTTATGGTGTTATGTCTTTTCTTTTACTTTTTCTTTTGTGCCATGTCTCACTACAGCTTCAATTCCTACTGATCCTCCTGTCCTCTACCTCCAAAGAGCTGGGATTGAAGATGTGCACTACCATGTCTGGACTCCATCACTGGCTCAGCGCACCTGGAGTTGGAGCCAGTGTGGCACATGTTATCAGGGATCAAACCCTGGCCCCCGCACTTGCCTAAGCAGGTGCTTAGGCCACTGAGCTATCTCACGGCCCTATGTGTGTGTGTGTGTGTGTGTGTGTATTCCTATAATATATTTAATCCTTTTAAAAGAGAATAACAATGGTGAAAAGAGACATTAAAAATGATACAGACCTGTTCTAAACAAAATGACAGGACTCTGAGAATGGTTGTTATATCGCATACTTTGTCTTTAGATTAGTTGTTCAGATTAACAGATATAAGCAAATAAAATTGGCCAAAAAATTAAAAAGAGGAAAGAAAATTAGGCATTAATTGTTCTTTTCAATAGGCCATTAGAAAGCAGCAGCAAAATTGTCCCAGCTAGCCTGTGTATATACATTTATATTTCTCCTTCCTTTTTCTTTATTTTCACTTTTCTCTCTTCCCAGTTATTCCTTTCCTAACAGATTCTTTCCCTTTTATACTATCTATTTTACCCTCAGACAAAGGACATCTACTGAGAATATATAAAGAATTTTTAAAAATCAGGTTCCCAAAATTCAAAATAAAAGATGGGCATCTGAGAGGAAACACACTTCTCAGGTTAAGAAATGCAAATGACAAATAAATATACGAAAAAATGGCCAACACTATTGTTTTTTGAAATTAAAACACCACTGAAATTCTGTCTCACCCCAGAAAGAATGGCTATTATTAAGAAGCCAACCAGTACTGAAAACATCAAGCCACAGCAATAGATACACATGCATGTTTATAGTACCACAACTTGTCAGAGCTAAATCTTGGAAACAACCCAAATGCCTATCAACTGACAAATGGATAAAATGATATATTTTTATACAGAGGGGCATTACTCAGCTATAAAGAAAGATGAGCTTGAGGCTTTTATAGGAAATGGATGCAACTAGAGACCACACTCATATTGTCTCTGTAGTATACGGTTGTATGTTTCAATGTGAAAAGAAAGTGCTTGACAAATGTTTGTCTCTATTGTTCAGTATCTGTCCGCAAGACATAAGAATTTCTGTGAAAGCCATATTCAACTCTGCAGTCATAGTCCCTGGCTAAAAGCACACCAGGAAGTCCTATGCTCATGATATACTTAAAGCCACTAAAAACTTAAAAGATTCATGCTACACTCAACACCGACTCTGTACATTCATGCCACCAAAATCATCCTTTCATTTCTTCTTTTTACATTTGAAAATATAGCAATTTATATTTAAAGTTGTAATGAAGTTTCCAACTATGTTACTACAGCTGAGCGTGGTGGTGCATGCCTGTAATCCAGTGCTTCAGAAGCTGAGGCAGGAGGATCGGTGTTAGTTCAAGACTAGCCTGGGCTACAAAAGTGAGCTCAAGGCCAGCCTCAACTGCATAATGAGACCCTGTCTCAAAAAGACATTAGAGAGAGAGAGAGAGAGAGAGAGAGAGAGATACAGAACAATTATGTTACTATGTTTAAATTCTGTTTCGCTTTCTTTAATATTGTCCCTACACAGCTGACAATTTTCTCTCCTAAAAGACACTATATGGACAGTCTCATGCTTCAAATAATGTTGCGTGTGTGTGTGTGTGTGTGTGTGTGTGTGTGTGTGTGTGTGAGACTGTTCATTATGACCATTTCTAAGCCAGTTGAGCACGAAATATTAAGTATCATCGGATACCTCTCAGTTGAGTGGGAGAGAGTACGCATAGAGAAAATGAGACAGGATGGATACAGGGGACAGGAGGAAGGATCTTGCACTCGTGCAGTGGTCCAAGGTAACAAGGACGAAGGCTGAGGATGGGGAAGGAGGATGAGTAGAAGCAAGACAGGCTATGCACAGGAACTCGGAACTCGCACTTAGCACACCCATTATGCACCCTCACCTGAGCCAAGACACGACCATCAGTGGCCACGGAAAAGGGGTCAGGAACTGGTGGGGGAAGCGGAGGGGAGGGAAGGGAATCAAAAAGAGACACAGAAAGCACCTGCAAAGTGTGCACGTGGCCACTGCCAAGGTGACTTGAAACTGCGTGAATTGCCAACAGGTATAACGACAACTATACTTTTAAAAAAAATTACAAAAAGAATTTGAAGTTTCTGGGTTTACAATAAATATATTGATGCTTAAGTTCAGAATCAGTGAATTGATAAATTAAAACAGAGAAGGACGATAACGAGTGTAATGCCCTCATCGCCACTTCCCGCTTTCCTGTCAGTGCCCTCTAACGCATGCCTCTCTTCCTCTCTCTTGCTCCTCGCATGCGCACTGCAGTGAACCTCCTAGGGCGCACGGTACCTCATACTGCGTGATGATGCCGTTGGGATCCAAAGGCTCTTTCCAGTTCAGGAAGATCTTGTTTTCAAAGGATGTTCCTTGGAGCGACTTGGCTGGGACAGGGCCAGGCACTACAAGGACACGTAGATGGGGTTAGGAGAATGCTTATGTCAGATTGGAAAAGTAAATGAAGCAAACTAGATAAAAACTAGAGACAGATGTAAAAACACACTTATGAATTAAAACACCTGAGAAAATATATTTAAAAAGCAAAGGCAGTATTCTGACTTGACTCCGACATACGGGAAGGTGAAGTCAGTATTTAAATTCTTAAAGCAGAGAACACAGACATACTTGTTTCTACTCAAAGAATATTCTACCACCTCAGAGAATTACATAAATTATGTAGTCTGGCTTTCTCTGTTGTGTGCCTTTCATCACAGGGAGATCTTATTTGTAATTTGTTTTCAGGACCTAAGATGTATCTTGCTGAAAGACATTTTGAAGATATACTAGCCTCTGAGTCTCCATAAGCAGAGTTTTCATAAAATAATGAATTATAATAATGAACACTCCTTGAGCTCAAAAGCCCCATCGTACTGCGCTGCACTGGAATTCCCTCTAACAGTCATCTTGACTTTTATAGCTAGACATATTAAATTTTCAACAATTAAAAAAAAACAGCACTAACATAACTTGAAAAGAAAACATTGTTAATGATTAGTAGGCTTCAATGTCATTGTTTCAGTCTTCTCAATGGAATACATATGCAACTTTGCAGCTAAAACTGAAACCGTCAAGCTTGTTTGAAACGAGGATGGGTGCAGCATGAGTTTTTTCTGTTTCTGTCTGACAGTGCTGAGGACAGAACCCCAGGATCCTTCTGTGGTAGGCTACTGCTCCACCACCGTGCTGCCTTTTAGCGCCATGACTTCTGAAGTGTCCATGGGTGACCAGGGTTGAGGTGACCATACTGTGGTCCTTAATGTCAAATGTCCTTTAGCTCAGAAAACAAGGGGCCATGCCAAGTGGCAATGTCAGCTCATCATGGCAAAATGCAGGGCACTTCCATCTCGTTCCTTTAAATATCTACCTGCTATTCACTGTGCGCACAGCGAAACGCTCACTCTGGTCAGGATCAACAACAGGGACTGTCTGTTTTACTTGGATGAAATATTTCCATCCTCTTGACAATATCAACCCACTCTTCAGCCCTTACAGCTTCTAATTAATAGTTTCCCTTAATGGAATGTTTCAGTGAACTTCACACATGACATTATCCAGAAATGCCATTTTGAGGGATACGGCAATTGCCAGAGGATTGCAATAAATTAAAAACCACCAGATCAAAGGCATGGCTTACTTCATGGCTAGCAGCATCGTGAAATCCAGAGTGACAAGACCAAGATGTATTTCAATCTACACAGATGCGAAGAACAATGCTCTGACCTCCGAGATGGTCAGCACAGTCGGACCCATTGACCATCAATCCATAAGGAACAGGAACTCACAGCAAACAAAAGACGCCAAGACTCCATCATGGCTGGGCACAATGGCCCCTGCTCCCTGGTCTCGGTTTACCTACTTGGCCTATCAAAGCAGAGTGGCTGTGCCAGCCTGAGACTAAGGTGGCCCCTGGCTTACCTTCCAAGGAATAATTGTTGCTTCTATTCTTCTCAAATGACACAGCTTATGCTTATAATTAAAGGAAAAAAATATTTCTTGTTCGCTACATTTCTCCCATAGAAGGTGGCAGATGGATGGGGGCGGAGACAATAACCTCGAATAGCGAACAAATGCTTGTTTGATGGCATGATTATAACTGCTTGTGTTCACCCTCCTAAACCAGGCCTATAAATGTACCATAAAATGACATCGACGTATGTCTAATTGTTCCCGACTGGAAATGTTTTAAAATGCCTGCATAATTTGTCACTGGAAGAAGGACAGAACTGAAAAGTAGCTTCCTTAGAGTCTCCTTATTCCTGTGTCCTTCTGACATGTGTGCAACTCCATCAACAGAATTTATTTCAAGTAGCTGCAGGTCACATTTCTGTGTGGAAAAGTTACAGACACAGAGGGCCAGGCTATTGATCTTTCCTCTCAGTAGTGGACCGGTTGGAATGAGGTACATGGCAGTGAACTGCAGCATACACATACACAAACACAGATACACACACACACACACACACACACACACACACACACACACACACAGGTGTCGGTGAGCTGTGGGCAAGAACAAAGGTCTTCACCCACTGTCTGCATCTGAAGGGAGACAGCGTTGATCCCTACAGCGGTGATGTCTCCAACTCTGACTATTTGTGGGAATATGGCACAGAGTTGCAGAAGCTCCTTCGTGGCAGCCTCTAGACCACAGGGAATGCCAGTCTACATTTCCACGCCAACAACTTTTAATGGAGACAGAATGCTGACCTTTGTTCCCCACTCATGATTTATATAACAGCTGCTTCAGCTAATTTTTTGAGTATAAGAAGTCATCCAAAATGTAATTATTAAAGTGGAAAAGAAAATACCAAAGAAAATGTAGGTGGGACAAGATTACAACAAAAGAGTATGACTGTCTTTAAAATGTAATAAATGCACATTTAAAAATAGCTTTGTATTCATTTAAAAATGTCCTGAGCCAGGCTTTTTTTTTTTTTTTTTTTTTTTTTTTTTTTTATTTTTTTTTTTTTTTTTTTTTTTTTTTTTTCTGAACTAACTTCATACTATTGCTTTTCTTGAAAGTAGAATAAAAAATGACAACAAAACTTCATATAAAAAATTTGTCCCGTGCATTTAAAAATGTGTGCAATAAATTAAACACAAATTCCACCTTAGGGCTTTGGAGGGAAATCATGCTAGCTTTGCTGTCATGATTTGTAGAAGTCCCCAGAATTCTTTTCGTATAATTATAGCCTTTGATAGATGACTGATAATTTATTCTTTTTCTATGTATACAGGGCAGTAATAATTTAGTAAGACTAATGTAACCAGATCACCATAACCCATTGATCTTTGCAACAATGGTTTTGATTTAGATATGCTTCCCCCTTAGAAATATTAAGACACACCAAGTACTCTACCTTGAAACTGAGGCTCATATGGACAGTTGTGAAGACTCAGTTACTTACAAATATTTCAAACAAGTCCATACATAAATCACTAAGTACCGCACATTTAAAACCTATTCAGAGTAGAACAGATTGTGAAATACTAATAGTGCAACTTAATATCATTAACACCAGGGCAATTTCTTCAAAGCAGAAATGAAGAATAACACTCAGTTTGAAAACATATTAAATTTCAAATCTATAGCTAATGTCATTTCACTTGTACAGAGCTATTTCTGGCTAAAATAAATATGACAGTCATGAGTTGATTCAATCTATGGTAAAATTCCATAGAGATTAATTTTCTATTATCACAGTCCTCTGTTTACCCAAAAAAGTGAATACAAATTTTAATGCCATGTGGAAAAGATGATACAACTGTGATTATATTCTTTCATTTGTAGAAAAATTAACTAATAAAGCATATCAAAGACTATGGTCAAGATAGATTGTATTGTTAGAGTACAATTGGCTAAGAAAATCACAGAACTCATAACTGAGTTAAATGTTACCAATTAAAAAATTGTGCCTTGAAATTTTAAGAGTAGGAAATGAAATATGGAAGTAACTATTATCTCCTTACTAACAACCTGAGTTACAAAATGGATAGTGTAACAGAGACACTGGAATACTTATTTACTTTATATGAAGGGCTATAGATACTTCAGAGTATCTGAATTTGTACCTAGACCTCCCGTTTATCATCTATCTATCTATAAATTACTTAACCTTAAATCTTTTTTTTTTTTTTGTATACACAACTGTTGATTCGTGCTGCTGAGCAGTCCAGATGTTAGAAGTGTATAATTTTGTGTTTCTGTACTAAGGCAAGGTTTGTATATAAATACTGTTGCCATGTTAGTTAGGAAAAGCTTAACAATACTCGCAGAGATAGTTACAATGAAGTTTGTCAAACACATAAAAAAATACATGAATCGCTGATAGGTCCTTTGCTCATTCTCTGACATTTTAAGAATGTGAGAGTAATATCACACAGTTTTAGGACATTAAATCTTCCCTTCAGAATCTGAGCTAAATGAAATGAGAAAGGTCTCGCTTCTGTTTATTGCAAGAAAGCAGCAAAAAGAGCTTGAGTCATCTCCACTTTCTAAAGAAGAAATTGACATAATACGAGACAGTTGGAGAAACTACGGCACATTAACCTATTTGAAGGCAATCTCGCACTTGGTAGGCATCCCAGGGCTTATCTGAACCTGAATAAGAACAGGAGGGAGGTTGGGAAGGAAATCTAAAGATCACCTGGTTTGACCCTTCATTTAGAAATGAGCACACGGGCATGAGAGAGGAGAAAGGCCTCCCAGAGACTGCACAGCGATACAAGCCAGGACATGGTACTCAGAACTCCTGACTCCTTCAGCGTCGCTTGCGCTGACTCTATAGAGGTCTTGCCCCCCCCCACATGCTTCCATTTACAAAAGGAAAAACTGAGATGTATTATACCAAAAGGAGACATCATTGTTATCATGGGAATATTACCATTGATAGGGCTTCATAGCCTTCTGTGTTGAATCAGGAAACAGATTCCTATTCACATGAGTGATGCGCTACAGGACCAAGGTGAGTGTGTGCACATCTCAACTTAATAGAAACACTTGCTCCTATTCTATTTTCATCATTTAGAAGTAGCACAGGGACCCTGGACAGCACCCAATCCAGTTGTTTAGGTGGTAATGCCAGGCCTACACGATGGACGGAGGCTGCTAATACCCAGCATGGGGATTTAGTTAGCCTTAAACACCTGAACTGGCTCATCTTTAGATGCCTGCGAGCCATCTGAAAGTGACTGAAACAGGGGAGCACTTACTTTCCCACAACATGGAAACAAAAGTCACTATGACTGGTTTGTAAAATGCAGAAGCCAAAAATTAGTCATCGACAGAACTTTCCCAGTAGGTGACTGATATGACATGGATAGTGACAATCAGTTTTTAACATTTGATGAGAAAGATCTTTATTTACAGTTTTGGTATGATTGTCACTTATATGTCAGTTTACTTTATTTTATTTTATGCATGTGGTACAGGGTCTCACTATGCAGCTTGGTCTCATAGTGATTCTCCTGTTTCAGCCTCCCCGGCACTGGGATTACAGATGTGTGCCACCACGCCTGGTCTCCATGACCGGTTCAGCGCACCCAGCGGTGGAGCCTGCATGCATGTGGTGCTGGGCATGAAGACCCCACTCCCTGTGCTCGCCTAAGCAGGCGCTTAGTCCACTGAGCTACCTTATTTATATCACTATTTTAAAAAGAAGGTAACGGAGGCATATTTCACGTAGCTTTCAGATTCGTCTCTATAGAACAGTTTTGCTAAAGGCAAAGTCTTTCCAAAGCACATTAAAACACTTCAGCAGATTTCAGAATCCAACTGAATTCTAAGCAACCTAGGAAGAAATTCAGAAGTGATGTTTTGCTATAGAGATCGCCCTTTCCAACATAACTAGATAGAGGCGTACCATCTTCGTCGGTTTGGATCACCGTCTCCTCACTCTCTTTCCTCCCTTCGGGATTGGTCAGGATCATCTTGAGGCTGACGTTCGTATATGGTGGCAGATGGTCCACTACGTGCTGAGGGGCTTTGGGGTCCATGTCCAAACAGTCTGCCTTGCTCTCATTGTGACCGCGGAAGTAATGGTAGCAGATAGTGACATTGAAGGTGTGGCAGCGAGTGATGTTGTAGCCTAAGGACTCCCAGTCCACAGCAATGCGTCTCGCCTGTATTTCTGCAATCTTTAAAGTCTTTGGCGTCCGCATAGGTTCTGAAAAATAAACAGAAGTGGCAGAGAGGGGTCAGTGAAAGCACGAATAATCTTGGGAATGGAAAACACGGAGCTTATCCGTTTGTTTAAAACCACGATAATGTGGGAATCATCTTTCGTTTAATTTTCTTTATTTATGCATGATTTTGTTTTTGAAAATTTCCATCAGGTTGATGATTTACCGATGAGAAAGGAAATGCTGTGCAAAACAACTACTCACAGTGCCGAGAAAGCTGACAGAAAGACAGAAGTCTAGAAATGCAGCGCCGCTATCTCGATAGTTGGCCCTGTCGTTCCGACCCAGTTTCCTCTTTTGTCCTTCTTGAGCAAGTGAGTTAGCTCATCTATCAGGATGGCTAGGAGCCATTCCGTGCTGCTCTGTGATTTGTCACATCCCTGAGCTGTTCTGTGTAGTAATTAGTCTAATTGTAACACTAAACTACCATTTACAAAAAATGACATGGGTATTAATTAACAGTAATTATTTCAGTAATGATGTTGTTCATCAAAGCCCCCCCCCCAAAAAAAAAATTCAGAGACAATTAGAAGAACACATGCGGATATGAACACTGTCTTCTTCTCGTCTTGAGCTCTTTTTGACTTTTGCTAGAAGACACTCGCTTCTCACGACGACACTGACCATTACCCAGACCAACTGGCAAGTGTGGGCACTGGGGAGCCTCAGCTGACCGCGGTCCACCCAGCAGTGATCCCCAGGTGTATTCTTCCCACATGCAAGACCAACTTTATTTTATCTATCTATCTATCTATCTATCTATCTATCTATCTATCTATCCATCTATTTATATTATGGGACCGGGGTTCAAACTCATGATCTTGCACTTGCCAGACGGGCACTTGTGCCACGGAGCTATCTCCCTGGCCCCCCAAAGACCAACCTGAATCATCTAACTTAATCAAAATAATTACTGGACGAAAGTCACAGCCATAGCAGTCTAAAGATTAAAGAAACCCATACCCAGCAAAACTTTCTGATCTGACCCTGATCAAAATCTTGATCTGACAAAAATAAAAAAAGCAAAGGCCAAGTTCACAGTCTGGCTGAGGCCTTCTTCAACTCACTGAGGTAATCAGTACTCATGCTCAATGAGAATCAATAGGGGTTAAAAGAAAAAAAAAGCCAATAGAAAAAATTCCATATTGTTCATATTTTTATTTTATTTTATTTATTTATTTATTTATTTTTTTGTGGAACCAGGGATTGAAGTCAGGCCCTTGCACTTGACAGGCAAGTGCTTTTTCTACTGAGCTGATCCCCCAGCCCCTGCTTTGTTTTTTTTTTTTTTAATACGTTTTTATTTCTGAGTTCAAAAATCTCAGCTCTGTGAAAGGAATCAGCATGCTCTACAGGTAGTAAACCGAACTTGGAATCCGGTTCAGTGTACGTACTGCGGGATCTGAAATGAACTGGTGGGCATTTAACTTAGAAGCTCAAAACTACAGAAATCTGTAGCCATAAATGCAGGTTGACCTTTGGGAGAATGCAATATGAAGCTTTAAAGGTTATTTAGTCATTTTCGGAATATTTGTAGTACCCAGCCTTAATTCCTTATCACTTCCATTTTATGTGTCGCCTTAAGTTTGTGTATAGGAAGAAGTACAACTTTCGTTAAATCCTTCTATCTGTCTTTATACTAACACTTTCCTTACCAGGTGAAAGAGTGGGGAGGTGATAATTTCAACTTAGCTACTAAGATTTAAGACCCTGTCTTTGGCACTGCTGCCTCTCAGCTGGACAGCTAGTTGGCATAAGAATAGCCATAACAATTCCCAGAAAATACAGATTATGACACCAGTAGACTACAAGCCTATTCTCTTCTGTGGCCACAATCAGGCTGAGTCGGACTGTGTTCTAAAAAAATCTAAAATAGGAATCTATCATTTCCCAGAACACACAGAAGAATAAATTCAATACAGAAATGTCAAAATGTATGAGAACATATTTATTTATGTAGTATTTTTGGCCTACTATTTATATAATAGTTTCTATAGACCCCTCCTTGTTCATCTGAGTTTTGACCTTTCTAAAAGTTTCTCCATTTCGGAGTTTTTTGCGAGGCCTTTAATTTTGTCTCAGTATTCCATCTGCATTTATTGTACACGGTAATACAGCTTTCAAACACAAGATAGTTGTTTATCATTAACTCTGCTATAGTAAAGAACCATCAATAGATATATCTGTAACCAGGCATGTAAAAAATTCCACAAAGCTTATGTTAGAATTTTCTATATTTAAATGTTTCTTACCTTGTCATTAAGGCTCAAAGAATCTTTGACAAGGTTCCTGTTACTCCGAATTCATATTTATTTCAGTGGACTAAACAAATGTGTAAAGTGTCTTCTTATTGATAAAACTAATAACAAGAGGCTGCTCGTGTCAAAACTTGCAGACACATCAACCCAGAGTTAAGCTCATGTGGACATACAAAGGATTAAGAGTTACTATCTACTTACATTTTTTCTCATCATTGGTGTATGTCTTTGTAAACTTTTTTCTGTCTTTACTGAGGCAAGAACTTCATTTGTGTGTGTGTGTGCACGTGTGTGCATGCATGTATCTGTGTGTACATGTTCACATGCATACATAGCCTATACACATACACAGATGTAAACATTCACACACATGGTAACCCTTATGTTCAACTTCTAAGAATCATATTCGGCTTGATGTAGGTTGACAAATGCTTGTCTGTGGACTTTGATAAGCTGCATTAACTTGAGCGAGCTCCACTTCTATGAACTCCAAAGCAAATGTCATCAAAGCACTGAAGTATAAATGTGCCTAAATGTCTCACCTTAATACACTATTTCTAATGTTCCACCAATAACTGCACTGTCTTTCTGAGCTATGACTGCATATGTAGTAATTTTTAATTTTAGGTCAGAATAATTACTTGAACTCTGATATAATCATTGCACTTGGAAAGACACTGGTGAGATATAACGATGCCATTTATGAGCCAAGTACAGTGGATATTTTGAGAATTGAATAATATAAAGAAATGGCTATACAGGCTGAAGGGCAGATGAAGACACTGCAGCAAATAATATTTATAACAACAATCATGTGAATTATTGTAGTGATGGTAAGTGGTGGGGCCCTATTCATCAATGAAGCACCAGACAATTTTAGGATTAGCCACATTTGTCCCGTTCATTTTTTTGACATAAACATTTTATTACATGTTATATATATGAATTTATATAATAATTCTTTTTCACCTTTGTACTAAAAAGAATATTTGTGCAAAAGAATGAAATGGAAATGATATAGGACAGAGCTTCATAAAGACCTTGAGGAAAACTACCATGGAACAAATCGCAGCAAATAGTTATATAAAATGTTGAGATGAAGGTATCCATCATTAGTGAAATCAAATTGGTTGTCCCTCATGAAAGGGTACTCACTCCAGTGGCAGATGCTACATTGAATAAAATATAGACTTAAAGGAACTTAACATTTATTTATCAAAGATGATTGTTATGGTTTATGCCTAGTTGTCCCTGCAGAGCCTCATAGGGTGGGGACTTCTAGAATTTGACACTTCATGGACGATCCACTGGGATTATGTGTTTCAGTACTGCTGGGAATTATAGGTGTGGCCTGAGGTGGAGAGGCTAAGGTGGAGAGTCTGATGTAATTAAAAGAGAGAGAGACAGACTTGAGCTATTGCTCTCTGTTCCCCTGGTTGTTCGGTTGCCTCTGTCACCATATTGTTGATATTCTGCCACCAAGAATTAGATGCTTGCTGCCACTCAACCTTGGAGCCAACTGGATATGAACTGAAACCTCCACAAATTGCTAGCTAAAGAAACCTTTCCTTCCTTCATTTTGGGTGTCTGGTATTTGTCTCAACAATGAGTAAAAAGTAACTAAGAATTTGGTACCAGAGAAGTGGGTTCGTTGCTGTGGCTATATGTGACAGTGTGGATTACAAGCTTTTGGGAATGGCTTTGGCTGTTCTGTAGAGGAGATTCTGGTCAGAACTCAGACCAGAAGACTGAAAGAAGTCCTGGCTATAAAGACCAAGTTGAGGAGGTTTCTGCTGGGAAAGAGGACAACATTGGTCATTGGACTCCAGATGATTTGTGCTATGGTTTGGCTGAAAATCTGTTAGAAATTTGGTCGTGCCCAGAGACTTTGCCTAAAACTGAGATTAAGCATAGTGGACTCATTAATCTATCAAAAGATATTTCAAAGCAGTGAACTATTGGGGCAGTAGCATGGTTGTTATTGGCAGCTTTTAGCCAGATTTATGTTGAGAATCAAGAACAAAAAGTCAAGTAGGATGATCTAAAATGTGAGTTTGTCCAGGAAGGAAACACCAGGAAAGCTGTAGACTGCAAAGATGGAGCTAAAAGAATCTCCATTGCTCAGAAGGAGCCAAAGAATTAAAAAGGATGGCCTGAGGGCATCATAGGAGGTGGCTGCTCTCTACCCTTTGCAGCTTCAGAGTTGCAAAGGAGAGAAGCTTTGCCTTGAGAAGAAAGCTGCAGAGACACAAGTACCAGAATGCAGCAGTAGCCAAACCAGGCTCCAAAATGGCGCTGGCACGGAGAATTTGTTCCTCAGAATCAAGGTCAGAGTGTTCGTCAGTCCAGGTACTCCAACCCTACAACCAAGAGAGAAGGAAGCCTGGCTACTGCTCCAGTTGGCAATAGACCTTGGCATCATCCACGTGGCAGTTGTTTCAGGCATATTAAAAATGCAGGAGTTCTGAGGTTAAGAAGGCTCCCACTTAGATTGCAGAAGGCCTGAGAGGTCAGGCAGTGTGCCCAGTGGAGGGCAGTGTGTAAAGCTGTGTGTGAGAAGCCTGCTGAGTGCAAACCCCAGAAGTTTGGAAAAGCCAGGAACGTAGATCGTGCAAAGAGGGAGCAAATCTGGCCTAAGAGAGAAGCCATGGAAACTACCACCAAGAGTCCCTTAGGGACAGAGCTGTGCGGAGCCCACAACTCGTTGCAGACTGTTTTGGATGCTCCAGTTGAAACTATAGGATTTAATGTTTGTCCTGCTGGATTTTGTACTTGTGTTGGTTCTAGTGCTGTGTATTCCCCTGTTGTTTGCAACTTTTGGAAGGCTAATGTTTATCTTGTGCCTTTGAATGTTGGATATGTTTAACTTTTCTATTTTATAGGGGCTCACAGTTGAGAGTTTGCCTTGGATCTTGGAGGAGCCTTGGGACGTTGAATTTGCAGCAATGCTGAAACTGTTGGGACTTTGACAACTCTTCCAGATGGACTAAAGTGTATTCTGCACAAAGGGATGTGTATGAGACTTTGGGGGTCCAGGGGTGGATTGTTATGGTTTATGTCTAGTTGTCCATTTAAAGCCTCATGCAAACATGGAGTGGGGACTTCTAGAGTTTGATACTTGATGGATGATCCACTGAGACTATGTGTTTCAGTATTGATTGGACTATTTGTCTGAGTACTGCTAGGAATTATAGGTGTGGCCTGAGGTGGATAGGCTAAGGCAGAGGGTTTGATGTAATTAAAAGAGAGACAGAGAGACAGACTTGAGCTATTGCTCTCCGTTCCGCTGGTTGTTCGGTTGCCTCTGTCACCATATTGTTGCTGTTCTGCCACCATGAATTGCTGCTCTCTGCCACACAACCTTGGAGTCAGCTGAATATGAACTGAAACCTCCACAAACTGTGAACTAAAGAAACCTTTCCTTCCTTCATTTTGGATGTCGGGTATTTGTCTCAACAACGAGTAAAATGTAACTAAGGCAATGATTTAACAAGAAGAAAAAAAGATTAATATCTATCTATATCTATCTACCTATCTATCTGTCTGCCTACTTAAACATCCAAATGTAAGTTACCGATCACGCTTTGAGTCCAGTAGCATTGTTTCCATTCATATGCATGAGGATAGCACCAGGCAAAAGCCTGGGTAGAATAACATAAGATAAGAAGAAGAAGGCAGAAGAATGGCGTAAGAAGACATAAGAAGAATAAGATAAAGAAGAAGGCAGAATTGCAGAGCTCTGATTCTGGAACAGCTCCAGTCTTCACTGTAGCCTCTGACATGGGTCAGGAGACTCTTAAGTCTTCCAATGCAGAATGGCCACTGGGCATCTACAGTGAGCTCCCAGGGCTCCTACCGGTCTGGAGCCAAGTACTCCAGCTTGTACTGCGGCTTCCACCCTCTTGTCCTGGGCAGCTGCTGGGTCATGTGGCCTACAGCACACAAAAGGACATTGTGACCTCTCCTGCCTTGGGCCCTGTCAACCTACTTGAGAAAGATACTTGTAGAACTACACATCTGATTTTTATTGTCTCAGATTCTTTAGAGAGCCCTAACTAATTTGGAGGGGAGAGAATGGTGCGTGAGGAAAGAGAAAAACAGGCAGAGAGACTGGGCAGGTGAGCTACAAGGGAAGATGGTGCTTATAGACCACTGCACAATCCCTCAGAGCGCATCTGGTTTTCTCCTTTCTTTTTAGCCTTCTACTATCTGTCTGTCTCTTAGAAGGCATAAGGAGAGAGCCTATGTGAAACCAGGATAAAGCCATAGCACATTCACTTATCAAATCTGTAGCTAGTCCTACATGATTAGCAGGTAAATAAAGAAGTAGGCCAACACTTTAATTCTAAATAGCACAAGCATGGTACCTATGCCTGTAGTGACTTATATGTCAAATACTTACTACAACTTGAGAAGATAAAATGAAGATCTGAACATTCTCTGAAGTTTAATGAAATTCAAGGTAACCTTGACAGAGAACCCAATTACTTGGAATTATCTATCAACAGCAAGGTTTAGCACATTGTTCTAGCTAACCAGTGAAAGGAATTCAACTTTTTGGTATTTGCTAAACAACACATCGCATGCCACGTCAATAGCGATATCCTTTTATGGTAGGAATCTCTAGGTATGCTGACAGAGTTCTGAAAACAGAAGCTTTAATTGCTTTAAGAGAATGGAAGGCAGAGACCATATTTCCCTAGGATCAGTTTTTAATGATAAAACTTATTATCCAGCTGTCAGTCAGAGAAACTTAGAAGATATCCCAAAGCTCATGCCAAGAAAAATAAAATAAAACAACCTAGAGAATCTTGTCAAAGATATACACAAACTAAGAACGCTGAAGCATGACAGGGGCTCCTGGCTTCTGGCTGTCTTTTCATCTGAAATCTTAGAAGCTGACTGCAAAGCACTATTTCCATGAGTTTTCTGACTGCCACAGAAAATATTTGCTAGTCTGAGATGAAAACAAATTGAGATAAGACTTCTGAATGCGGTTGAATTTTAAAAATAACTTTTTAAAAATGGTATTATCCTTGTGAGAAGGAAAATTTGAGATCATTGGAAGACCTAATTGGCCAAGAAGCCAATGGGTGTTTTTATTCTCTTTCGATTTAGGCTTGAGCATGCTCGATGTTTTACAATCCACATCTTTCCAGTGATACGGTATCATTAACAATGCCAAAAAGATTCTGTCTGTTCTCCCACGGGTCAAATTGAGTTAATGGAGAGTTGTGGAGATGACTTGATTAGACTGTAGTGTGCGTGAGCTGTAGGGCCAGAAGGAATCACAAGCTGACTGTCAGGTCTTTGGGCTTCCTGGATGAGTGGCTGAAATGACATGCGTGGGCTCGAGGGACTGCTAGTGACAGAGGGTGCACGGCTCTGCTTCCACCCGAGCCCCAGCCACATTTATCCAATGACATCAGAGGCACAGAAAGCACATTATCCTCCGAAGCCAAAACAAGTCGTCGCCCGTGCTCTCCACGGGCTTCCCCAAGTTCACCAGATCAGTCTAATAAACTATCATTCGGATCCGCGCCGCAAGGATGCCAGGAAAACTGTCTGATTGTAAAGAACAATGCCGCCAAAGTGACAATTAAAAAAAAAGACACACATGATTATCTTTGCAATGTGTGACGGATCTCAGCACATTTTCTCATGAGATCTGAGTTCTCAGAATGAGGGAATTTGCAAAGGGAAGAATGTTTTAATGATTTTTCACTTATATGTTTGCATACTATTAGGATGTGTTAGATAAAAGCATGTAATAACAATCAATGAATTCACCTTGATTCATCATGAGATTGTATATAATACTTATGTGTTATTTAAATTAAGCGTATGTATTAAGTTAAACATTTTCTAAAGGTATATAGCGCGAGAAAACATAAAGTAGAAAAGGAAAGATATTTTGTTAATTTATATTAGAAAATAAGAGTATTACCTGCATCTGTAGAAACAAGCTTTACTTGTTCATATATATCCAACAGCAGAAGTCATAGAGAGGTAGCGAGATTTCCATTTGACCCTTAAGAATGTAATATGTAAAACACTGCAGTATTATATGTGGCATAAGAAGTGACTTTAGAAAAGCTCTACAAAATGATAATAACATTTTAGGGAGCTATTTTCAAAGCCTTCTTTATCCCTATAAAAGAAATTTAAACTGCCCACCTCTTAGGTTGCTCTAAAAAATGACAATATTTGGTATACTAACTTTTGTGGTAGGCCTAGAGTACATGCTCAGAATGCTTTTATTTTATGAAAAATAAAGTAGACACTTGTGACGCATGAAGAACTAATGAAAACAGAACCTAAAAACACTGTGTCTCTCGGGCCCTGCGGCATGAGGCCCATTCTCCACCCTATGTGCTTTTCTCCTCTTTGACACGCGGGCTTGCAAATATTCACATCAGAGGCACGGATCTTTTTCCTGACCTTCTGATTTCACAGCCTTCCCTCATGACTTGACTGAGTCAAAACAATGCAGCAAAAGTGAGTGTTTGCCAGGTGCCAGCCTGTGTCCTCATAACCCTGTCCTCAAGGCTTGCTCATATGCCTTTTAAACGTGAGTGCATGTCGAACACAGATATTATCGCCACTCTGCTAGAAAAAGCCAGTTAGGTCAGCTAGTCACTAGCAGATCTGAGAGCCAGCTGAGACCAGAGGCTCATAGACTCCTTCCAGAAGTGTAATGAACAGATCTGCATGGATCCCTCCTCTCCGTTTAACCAGTGACATTAGTACTTGGGTAAAGATTATGCGAATACCAACCTCACAAAGCAAACAGCTGAGTCATTCAGGGATTTTGTTTCCCTTAGCTTTCCTTCACAAGGACACTGCCTGACACCCACAGATTCAGAGCATTCACTCTGTGGTCTGCTGGCACCAAGGCAAACCCGCCATGGTGGAAAGACACACTGGCTGGGTAGCAGCACAGGGGAACACTGTCACAGGGGAAGGGCAGGGTGACAAGACAGACCCCAAGACCACACCTGCCTGACTTCTCCCCACAGGAGTGTGTTCTCCACAGGGAATCCCAGAGCCTATTGCTTCAGCACCCCACCCTAACTAGCACCATTTCCCCAGTGCTTGTATTAAGCTAGGGCATACTCCCTTATACCTTTAACATCCGAGTTTTTGGAAGAACTTGATGCGCACAGACACTGCTGTCACTGTGTCCTAACGCATGACATTCGATGGGTGTTCTGTTGTCCTCATTTTCTGAATACTGTCTGAGGGCAGGCTACCTGTCTAATATGCTCCCAAAGAGATTTAGGAATGAGAGTAATGGTACTGAGGGAGCCATACTTGACATTTTGTTCAAAGCCATAACAACTGCGAGGACAGGCCACCTGTCACCTGTTCCACGACTACAACTCATGTCTGTCTAACAGTTTTAATTTTGTTATCAAAGAAGTCACAGATGCACATAGAAACTGTTGTAGACAGCCAAGTTAGAAGTATTATAGACAGTCAGATAGGGCCAGGCCCTCGAGGGCAATATGGAAAGCCACTCGACTATACAGCTTTGCAAGAGACAGGTCTGTGGGTCCAACCTTAAAACAAAAGTGAAAAAAAAAAAAAAAAAAAGTTAAGTATCAGGGATTGATATTCTAAATGAGTATCATCACCCTAAAAGAGCCTAAAGGAGTCGGAAACTCAACCCCAACAGAAAGAACCCTTATTCTGTATTCATGCCTGCTTGCTGTATGAGCTGCTTCCCAATTTGTTCCTGATTGAATCAATTGTACCTGAACAATGAAGCTTGTAATCTCATTGGTCCACCATGACTTTGTGCCACCTCATGACCACCTAAGCAAGTTCCCCTAGTTTCACCTTAGGTCCGCCTTATCACACAGTTTATCCCTATAAGACCCCTAAAAAAGACAGTTTCCTGGGCAACCCACTAGGGTCCCCGTTCTGTTCCCCTGTTGGACAGAAGCATTCTTTCCCAGTACAAATTCTATTCTAAACCTCCGTCTCGTTCCAAAAATTTATTCTTCAGTTTTAGAGAACACGAACTCGTCCAAGTGTCTTTTCAGGTTGGGAGATCATTTTTTTCTCCCTGCATCAAAGCCATTGTACAATTTAATCTAAATCTCTTTATAATACATGAATAGGATTGACAGAAAAGAAAAGCCATGTACATATATATTTTCCACTGATCCTTCTAACAATGTTAAGATGTAAAATGTCTATTTTTCTCAATTATATATATATATATATATTTTATAAACATTTTAGTGCCTGAGTCAAGTAGCCCACTCAAATTAGGGAAATCAGTGTAAAATACATTAGTGAAGAGAATGTTAAGATGGCCCACTTTGAATCAGTCATGGAACTCTTGCCACCAAAAACCCAGCCATAAAAATCACATAATGATATATGAAGTATGTACTGTTTAGCTTACTCCTCAGAAAGATTATGATTTTACAGTTTAGGTCTGCTTTTCTTTCTTTCTTTTTTTTTTTTTTGGTAGAAACTATTTATTAAACAGATGAATTTTTTTTATTATTATCCATCTGGGGTAAACAGAAAACATCTAAAGTGTAATAGAAATTAGCTGTACTATACAAGTCTCCAAAGAGATCATGATTGTTGACTTTAATGAAATATATGATTTTACAAAACTACAGGTGCCTGGCAACATGTTTGCTGCAGGGGAACAGGAAGAGATCAGGGCTGCGGAGTGGAGGGTTATTTGTCTGCTTCCCTTTCTGAAGTCCTCATTTATTTTCTGCTTTCATGCATGATTAACAGCTCATGGACCCTTCACTTGCAATCAATAGTTGTGAAGTTTTATATTAGGTTTAAAGATTAGACAGTCTTGATTATAAATTTTATTGATTTGTACAGCTTAGCTTCAGAAATCTCCGTCCATTTTTTTCCCAGGATTAAATTAAAAGGAGATATATTGCTTGCACATACTCGAAGTGCTACTGTGATTATAAGGTGTGACCTCTCGCGATCATTTCTCCAGATGAATAAAACCTAGCTCGAGCACCAAAACATGCATCAGCATGTCAGTAAGCATCAAGCTGAGACAGTAAACACAGTGAAAATGTGACAAAAAGAATTACAAAACCACAAGGAAACCTGCCTAAAACCATAATTAATACAGGCAACTTGCAAAGATTAATTGCCTAGCGCTGGGGATATAGCTCAATGACACAGTGCCTGCCTGGCAAGCATAAGAACCTGAGTTCGATTCCCAGTACCAAAAAAAAAAAAAAAAAAAGAAAAAAAGAGCAAAGCAAGATTAATTGCTTCAGCTCCTTTGTAAATCACAAAATCGACAGAGATAAGAATAATAAACTCCCTAACTTCTACCTGGCAAATCTGAGGCTCTTTTCAAACTGAAGAGTCGCAATTGCTTTTGACTTAAAGATGACAATTTTTTAATTCCTAAAAGAATAAATAGGTTCATTTTAAAGTTAGCAAATAACCTGGCAACTATAATGCAACAACTGAGTCTGTGTTATGAATATTGCCACTTCAAAAGCTACTAAAGTACTATCGTATATTTTATGTTCACCGTTTTAAAGTCTGAGGTGGTTCAGAGGAAATAGTAAGCCTTTAAACATTCAATAAGCATAAGGGGAAGCTTCAAAAATCTTACTTTACTCTTTTCATGTTATATAATATGAGTTTCTATATATTATTTCACTTTTTATGATGAGAAATACTTTTCATTATACAAGTAGATTATGACCCAGAACTGGATAAGACCCTTGTATCACAGAAACTAGAAATAAAGATGATTGATCTTAATGTGTATCATAAAGCTTTCATTTTTTTTTACCTAAAAAATTATGTAACATTAAGTTCTAGAGCAAAATATGCTCTGAAACAACTTGTGGGGCTAGCCAAACATTCCTGTGTGTTAACATTGCCTATGACAGGAAATGAAATCCATGAGAATTAGGGAAGGCAAAGAATGACATGTACATCATTAAATGCCTCATACAAAATATTTGATCACAGTGCTCTCTGTTACAACCTACTAACCCTTAAAAGGATTCCACCAGGAAGTACAGAATGTTGACAACACATAAAAATGATAATGCAGGGACCACCTTCCTTGGTATCTGTATGTCCTGAAGAACCAGCTCTTGGAAATGTTATGTCTAAACTCCTAACCTCTTAGATATTCACAGAAGAATAGTAAACATTGTAAGAAATATATAAAAGATAAAAGCATAGCAGAAATACTGTGGAAATATTTTATGTTTGCTCTGTACAAACACTACTTCAATGATCACATCCTTTGTGTGTCGAAGTCTGTGTTTAACAGTTCAGACCCATGTCTTTACTTCTCGCCCTGAATTTCAAACAGTCTGGAAATTTCCATCTCGATACTAACATACAGTGTGCATCATGTAAAACTACAGCCATCATCTTATTTCTATGATACTGCATTCTAATACTCCAGCTTCTTTTCGTTTTCTTCATCCTCAACCAAAACTCTGACAGAATCAACAGTTCCTCCATTTACCACACAGTCTCTGTTGTCAATTCTTAATGTCAATATTTAATACAACTTTTATAAGATTACTAACATTTCTTTCCCCTCTACTTAATTCACAGTCTAGTTTTCTCTCACTGAAATCATCAGGAATTATTTCAGCTGCCAGTATTTCCAACATACTCTTCACCTAACTATTCCAAAGGGCAACTCAGATTATATGCCTTTCATTTAAAACAAACAAACAAACAAACAAACAAACAAAAAAACTGGAGATTTTCTTGGCTGGGCAAATATAATAAAATCCCATCTTCTAAAATGCATGGATCTCTGCATACACTGTACATTATCCCAGGCAGTTCTCCCATTGCCCACACTTCTGTTGCTCAAATCAGTGGCTTTGGAGCTAATACAAAACTGTCCAACATTGGCCCTGCTTTCTCTTTTGTCATATAATTAGAATTCACCTTGTCTTTGGAGTTTCCAATTCAAGCACCTGAGTGCATGGTTCAGAATACACTCTCTTCACAGCAAAACCTTGTTCAGGAAGCCTGATAGTGTGATAAGCAAACTTTAATTCTCAGACTTTTATCTATATTTCTCTCCAGGAATTTAGCCTGTGATGTCTTTCCTTCGTATACTGTGTTTATGTGTTCATGTCACCTATATCAATAGATAAACTTAGAATCAGAAATTGGGCTCCACCCGCAAACATCTTTGGAATGCACAGCAAACTTTCACAAGACAGACTAAGCCCCAATTAGTTCCTGCTACACATTTAAGTATCGAGAAGCATTGTTTGTATCAAATGATTAGTGGATAAATACAAATGGGCCAGGCAACGGGGCGAACAAGGCAGGCTGGTTATGGAGGAGTCAGAAATGATGAAGACGTAACTTCTCTTACCGCTCACTGATGAAGGCAGAGGCTGGTCAAGAAGAAAATGCTTACTTAGCTCCCTAGGCAGAAAAGCACAAGTGACACAAAGAGTTCAACTGAACTTTAAATCTCTTGCAATAACAGAGCTTGCCTTTCACCTTAGAAGTAACAACAGATTTTCCAGAGGGAAAAACCAGGTGTCATCATTGTGAATGGAATGCTTTGGAAGCATCATCAGGAAAAAAAAGGGTGCAAGGAACTCTCACAGCGATCCCAGGCCAGGAAGAGCTCCCCACACCCCCACACACAGTGCTAGATTTCTCTACTGTATTTCTGTTTTCCTGTGTTCCAAGTGGGTCCCAGTATGTGCAAGGAAAGTGACTAGTTGTACGTGTTCACCCCTTGTTGGGCCTCTTCCAACTCCTCTAGTCGCTTGCTCAGACATCTCAGCGTGGTTGCGTGTCTGCTGTCACTGAGAGCAGTGCCTCCAGATCGGAGCTAACTCTATTCCCCAGTGTATTAGAGCAAAATAATTCCAATTATCATTCCAGTTGTGCATGCCAAGCACCATGGACAGGGCCTTTCTGCATGACACCCTGCACATGTATTTCTTCACTCATTCTTGTGCTCCTCCTCTTGAGCGTGTTCAGAATTGCAGCACTTAATTGCGCATTTCGCCACTGCTATCTCTTTGAGCTTCACTATTATTATATGTGGCAGCAACCTGGGAAATTGCCTGTAAGAAACTGGAGAGAACTCAGAGTTGTCAGTGGGACCCTAATGCTCCAGTGACTGCCCACCAAGCCTGGGTAAGAGAGGATGCAATCGCAGGACTGCCTGACCACTGCGCCTCTGTCTCCCACCCAGCCGCATTCTGCCTCAGGCAGGGCCTCTACCCATTCCCTTCTCTGTCTGGACTTCCTTCAAATGCCACTGCAATGATGCCTTCCTTGATCATCTTATTTAAAACCTGTTACTCATCTACTTCTTTTACTACCTCGCATTTATCTCTTTTTGAATCTTCTCATACTACAATGTTCATTGTGTCAATATTGCTGGTTAAATGCTTGGAATAGTAAAGGACTGGGTGGGTTTATCTACGAATGACTGGATCGAAGGCTGCATTATGTGCCACCAACGAATGCCTGCTGCACCATAAGTGGACGTCATCACTGCTCATCACAGATTAAGTTTTAGTAACAGAGCAGCTACCAGTGAAACCTGAGGTCTGAGCTTAGCTAGGAGCTTTCAACAGCTGACCAGGTCAGTCCTCGTGAAATAGGTCAGAGGACTGAAGTTCCAATGTGAACATCAGAAGCATCAAATTATGAGGTGAAATTGACTTAAGAAACAGGAAAAGGTGAACACAAACTTTTCAAAAACTTAGTTGGAAGATTTCTGACAGCAGGAAGAACACAATTATAGACAGAAATCTGAAAAATATTTAAAATATTTTTTTTAAAAAATAAAACTAATCCTATTCATTCTGCCCTGCATTTTCTTATTGATCTTTTGAGTTCTTTTTTTTCTCTTTACTTTATTTTATTTTATTTTTTACCTGAAAAGCAAATTTCCCTAGAATAAGGAGCATATTTACTACTTCGCTTATTTTTTATTCAGTGCTAAGCACACGGTAAGAAAGCAATGAATATATTAACTTGAAGCAATTTTACCCTAAAGGAGGTGTTATGGAATCTGAGGGCTTTGAACATAAAATATCAAAATAAACCTCATCAAGCTTGAGGAAAAGAACCTTGAAGTCAGTAGATTACTCAGGAAGAACAGACCTTGATGTCTTAGAATATTTGCTATTCCAGCTCAAATATTAGACGTTCCATGTAAATCTAACCTAGTTCTTAAACAACTGATTTTGTTTTAGGTTATAATGTAGGAAAAGGTGCTATCATTTAACTTCTTTTTCATTTGCACATTGACCTAAAGAGTTAATTCTTTCATTACAGTCTGAGTCATTACTCTTTGCTATGAGGTTCTGGTTAATTATCTTGTTTGATTCTTAGGATCAAATCCCCTCAATGCTTTTCTCAGATTGATTCCTATGGACTAATGTGTTTCTACAAATGATGCATGTTATTTATTTATTGATTGATTGATTGATTGATTGATTGATTGCAATAGGGACTGAATTCAGGAGCTTGCACTTTCCAGGCAGGCACTGAAGCCACTAAGCTATCTCCCCAGTGATACACATGTTAACTTGCCATGTGTAACCACAATGGCAGGACTCAATTCTTCCCTGTTGGAAAGGCCATGTATAGGTAAGAAAAAAAGTTAAGAAATCAAATCAGGAAGTCAGACAAGGAAGAGTCCAAGGGTACATTACTGATACTCCAGAAACAATCGCCTGTGAACCACAAAAGCAAAAACTAGTACCTCTTTCACAGTTACAGTAAGAAAAACATAAGATAGTACAAAATGCTTAGAAGGCTAGCTGGCCTTCTAATGAATAATATGTGGTTGTTGACTTCACTGTACTGGGCTGGGGGTACACCTCAGGGGCGCAGCACCTATCTGGCAAGAGCAAGGTCCTCAGTTCGATGTAAAGTAGCAAAAAATAATAATAATGATCTCACTATGTTATACAGTGGTGTCAGGGTAGCATTTCCCTTGATAGTAGCATAATCCTTAAACAGATTGATGTAGTGTAAACCTTGAAGAGATTATGTTATTAGACTTATGCCAGATTCACTGATGGGTGGGTCATCTGTGACTATCTATCTACTTTGTACTTCTTGTGAAAACACTGTAGTGCTTGATGGGTTGTATTAACTTGAGAAGCCCAAGCTTAACTAAACTGGGTCAGCGTCTCTGCATCCCTGGGCATGGAGGCCCCACCCTCGAGTGACTCATCAGTTAAAAGATGTAAAAGGGAACTGAGGAAGGATGCAACGTGCCATTTCCTTGGAGGCGCTCTGGTGTTCTGTCAGCTTGGATGTCATCTCCTGGCTTCTAGCGCAGACTCTTCTTCGGCCTCTGCCCTGGACCCCTCAGTCCTCTGGCATAGACCCATCAGCCTTCCCTTGCAGACCCATCGCCCTCCTCATACAGACATGCATGGAGTACTGCAGTGAGCTCCAGGCTCCTTCAGTCTCGGGTGTGCAGATACCCGCTGCATGCTTCCGCCACCTGACTCTGTGGCTGACCATCATAAGCCCATTGTAATTTCTTATACCTGTATAATCTTGTGTTATAACTTTACTTCTGGCAAAACTTTGACTGATACAGACACCAAAGCACTAATTTTTAATTTTCAAAATAGGAGGTTAAATAATTGGAAAAAAATCATAACTTTATGGATTATTGTGCTCCTTTGTTGATGAATATATGTGCCAAAAACTTCTTTTGTATTGCTCTGAGTTATACTGAAGATTGATGTGGAATATCCCTGGATATTTAATAATAGACTTAGAAAAATAAAGCAAATTAAATAATACATACAATTATATTTCTGCCATCGAGGTTACTTATAGCTCACCGGGGCACATTTCGTCTGTTTGTTTTTAGAACTTTATAGCAGAATGAAGGGCTTAGGAAAACCATAAAAATATAGTACTTAGCAAGTGGAATGTGACAATTTCATCTCCTCTTTTATCTTTTATGTACTTTGAGAAAGTATTTTTATATGCATTTTCTAATGGGAAAGTATAATTCACTTCTCTGGTTTATCAAGGATGAAATACACCAGAAATACATATTATGAAATCATTTTGAAATATTTCCTCTAAAGCAGAAGGCAGCGTTAACTCTTCTACTTCAAAACTGTATAATGCAAAAGAGAGGTAAAATAGTATTGATGTGCCTATCTGCATAATGCATACATATACAATTACCCATAGAAGGATGACACGTTTTATAAAGACAAGGTTGAGGCCATCAACCTGTGTTAAGTGACACGCAAACCATTCCAGTGTATTAGTTTTAGGGATACAGTGGAACACTTTGTGCTAAATCACGCTGCTGACTTAGAGTGATGAGGACTGACGTCCAGCTCTGCCAAGGGGAACTCTCGCCCTTCAAGGGGAGCTTCCTCAAGAAGATTCAAACTGAACAGCGTAATTGTAATGGCGCCCCCTGCTGGGCAAGACAGAAGCCGCCCCCACTGGGGCGTTAGCCTGGGACAAGGCTGCTGCAGGGCTAGGTTTCCTTTCTGATGTAGTTTTAATCCTCCACAAACTTATCACTGCAACTTTAACTTCAAATTGATCTGAAGATGAGTTCTCAAGTACTTTATTACTTCACCAAGCCAGGCCAAAACTGCACCAGAACTCTTAATCAGAAATCATGCCCACGCACGGAAATATTATTTTTGAAAAATGTCCTCAACATTATTTGTGTCTAATCACTACATGCCAGTATTATTAAAAATGCATCTTTCAACTCATGATACTAAAATAATGGGCTGACTCATTGAAATAAATTAAAAATAGCTAAACAATTGAACAGTCTTGATTTTTTTAAAGGACAAAAGAAAGCAATTAATGCACTTGATATGATTGCCTGGTACCTACTGGAGAGGATCCTTAGAAGTGTGTAGCTCAAGAAGGATTTGTTTATGGGAGAAGTCCGATGCGTATTATCTCGTTGCATGCTGACACCACCAACTCTAAACAGCAAATATTTTCCTCCTTAATTTTACAAAATAGGAAAATGAGACTGAGAGGAGAAGTGTTAACTTTCTCGTAGTTCATGAGTTTCAAACTCCATTTGATTAAACAAAGAGAGATTCATTGACATTAAGCATGACCACTTCTCGAAGACCCTGCCTCCAAATACCATCACACTAAGAAATAGGGCTTCCACATATGAATGTAGAAGGAGCCATGAACATCCCATTCTAAGCACACAGAAAAGGATTAAAACTCACTAGAGCCCTGAAGAAAAAGTATGCTGACTACTAGGTGCCAAGTGTCACACTTAATTTATATCGTATGCTGACCACATCGGAGTGACAAGCTTACATGACAGCCACATCAGCTTGCTAAGTGAACTCTGATTCTTTGCCCTACTTTACATTTCAAAAGCTTACAGAGTAGGATTAATTATTATTTTCAAGGTACCCATCTACCCATCCTCAATAATTGTTAGTTCCTCAGTGGGTTGAACCTACTGGCCAAGTTCTCTTATTCATCTTGTTTTAAGCTGTATTATTCATGGACCTTAATTTTTTTTTAATTGCTACTCTTTCATCACTATCTGATAACCATGAAAGATATATCAATATTTTTTGAAAATAAATATCAAGTTTAGAACTGGCCCAGCAAAAATTAACAGTAGAGATAAATATAGCCAGATTCTTAACATCATGAAGGAAACATCTCTGTTAAGTAACACCGTAATAGTAACTAACACAATAACAAAATATCATCATACAGTGGAAGCTTCCCTATATTAGGACAAGCTGAGACTGAAGTTGGGGGGAGAGCACAATTAAATGCTTGAAAATTGGATTTTCTTATAATGGAGACCCAGTCATTCCCAGGTCCTCATTATATGGTCTAAAGAGACTCAATTTCAGTCTATTTCAAATAGACTCTTCATTTTTATCCCTTTCAAAACAGGCTCAAAGATCTCTGTAGTAAGCCATAAAATTTTATTTGGAATAAAAGCAAAATGATGTTTTCCATAGTCAGACTGATGGCTTTAACCACATGAAAAGACATCTAGGATTCACTTAGAAGCAAAAGCTATTCTATCCACATTATTTCTGAGCAGGGTGGAAGGCCACAGAGACAATTAAGCATCACAATTACACACTCAAAAAATCAGGAAAACCTATTGGAAAAATGTCTACAGCAATGAACACTGTTGAACACCGCATGCTGTCAACGTGGAGTTACTCAATGTGGAGAGGCAATGCCCGTCTCTTGAAAGTTGCTATAGACATTTCATTAAACAGTTGAACAAACCACTGATATCTGGAAGACCAGACCTTGATAGATGTGTGTGGAACGTACTGGAATGTAAAATGCTCTGTCACTCTTCAGTCCCAGCCAGCCCAGAGTGCCGGAACTAGCAATGCGGGAAGAAGTCAACCAATTCAACAGAAACTCAGATATACGTGCAGAAGGGACAGGCAACACTTGGAAAGAAAATCAAAGCAAACTCAAATGCCACAAAGCAGACACTTCATTCATTTGGGAGGCACTGGAGTCAAGCGCAGCTACTGCTTGATCTTACTTTAGTCTTAAAGGAAACAATGAACAATGACTCCGATCGTTTGTTTTGTGTACTGCGTAAAGAAAAGGGGCAGTGAACAGAAGAATTCTTTGCTGCATTGAAGTATGACGCACATCAGGAGAAAGAACCTCACAAGAGATTTCACAGGGAAGGGTAAGAGCGACACATCTTGCGCTGATCCTGGTCAGGCCACTAAAACCACATCCACGACTTCAAGTGCCACACCCAAATCGAGCCATGGCAGCAATATAGCAATGTACCGAATAGACTAAAGCTAATATACCGGGGCCAAAATAACAGTGCGTTTAGCTTTTTTTTTTTTTTTTTGTTAAACTATATTTATTCATGTTATGGCTGGCTCATCCTGCCCTGGGGGTGGGGCTGGCACAGCATGTGGTGCCAGGGATTGAACTGTGCTCCCTGCGGTTGCCTAAGTAGGTGCTTTAGACTGCTGAGCAATCTTGCTAGCCCCCAGTGCATTTAGTTTTGAGGAACAGAAAGATTTCTTAAATTTCTTAAGTCTATTTCTTTTTTTTTTTTTTTTAAGTTTATTTCTTAATAGCAGGACAAATGACATAGTTCTTCAAATTCAACTATTTCAACATACTGATTTTCTCTATTTTATGGAAAAACTGATGTCTCACTGGTGAACATATCTGAAGTCACATCAAATGCTATAATGAAATATGAAAACTGCATTTCTTATTCATGAATATAGCAGAGTAGTATATGATACATCTTATATGGAAATATTTAACTTTCTATCTTCCAAATATAACATTCCTAGCTTGAAGAATTCTCTATAATTTTGTAAAATACAATTTTTCTGTCATAAAGTTCTCCTATTAAAAATACTTTCAATAAACCCATAGAAATTGTTTTATATTTAAAAAATGTTTGACCACGTTTGCACACTTACATCTGGAAATCTGAACAGCTACTTCGAAGGTAACAATATTTAATATAACCACCCTTGTTGATTTCCTATCATCCTATTGTGAAATATTATATGACATCAATAGCTTTTCATTTTTATTTTCTCTAAAATAAAAGAATCTGAAAATACTAACTCTTCAATTCCATGACATAGTTTTTAATGTATTTTATAAATATGCTGATGTGAAAGAAGTGTCATTTTTAGTTTCAAATGCAATTTTGCATTTACTAAAAAAATGTCCGTTTAACTGTGTTTCACAAGCAACAATCAGCTCTTTTATGTTGTGAGACATGCCGAGGTTGTGAGTAAAGAGAAACCTCTTAGCCAGGTACACAGTCCTGAGGTGCATGCCTCCCTCTTCACACTTCTGCGATATTAAACCCTCTGGCTTTGTTTGTGTCTACATGCCTTTTTTATCTTATCTGCACAATTCTTTTCATACTGTTTTCTAGAAGCTAGGCCTCTTCCTTCCGGGGCTTCCCCACCTGCCCAACCCTCGCACCTGCCTAACTTCCTAACCATCCTTCAATGTCACCAGGCCAGGTGACCTCTGATGTCATACACACCTTACTCAGGGAGCTGTCTTTATCCTGCTTGATGATACTCAGATCCCAGACCTCATATTTTTAACTTTCCATTTTATGTGCCTGCCTCTCCTCCTGTGGTATGCCTATTTCTAAATTCATTTTCAGTTTTATAGCTCCAGAATCTAGCAGGAATACAGGGGCAGTGGAGTCATAAATGCCTATGAGTACATGGATGTGTAATTTTACCTGGGAAGACAGAGGGGAAGGTGCCGACAAAGAGTTTACAGTTCTAATGAATTTATTGTTTTAATACTGGCACTACTCTTACTATGCTTATGTGTGAATGCTGAAATCAATCTTGATGAAACAGCCAGGCAGGTGTAAGATACACTTACGAATTTCTTCAGGAGATAAGTTATTTTCCCACACTACAACTTGCTGTCTAAACTTTTGAATATAACTTTCTTAATATGCATTTTATGTGAACACAGACAAGATCTTGCTTTATAGACTCCTATACCGACTTTGAATCACACTGCAGAGAATTTTAATAAAAAGAACGGCAAAAATATGCAAAAATAACTGCATTAAACAGTAATACACAGGATCTAGCTCCTTAAAGCATGCTTTATGGCTTGTTTGGGTAAAAACACATTTAAAAAGTAAATCAAGGGCCTGAAGAATTAGTATCATTTTAAGTTAATGCGAGGATTTGGTGCTTGATGACAAAGAAGAATGTACTTAAGTAAATTACAAGGAATTTTTAGTAGCTTAGCTAAAGAAAAATATTGGTTTAAGAATGCTTCAGTACAAGAAGCATGTGACAGTACCGACCTGAAAATAAGCATATTGCAGGTTCGGAGCTCTAGAGTGCTTTTCAATGGGTTATCTAGGGTGGAGACTGCCCTGCGGCAGCTAGGTCACTGTCAAAACACAGCCGACAAATGCTTCTGTGTGCTCCCAGAATCTCTCTGGGGGAAGAGGAGCCATCATTTTCTTCAATAATTTACTAAGTCTTTACTAACACAGAAACTAAATAGAGTTTAGCACGTAGAGTTCAGAGGCCATGTTCCTTTGCGTTTGTTTCCTGGACAAATTAGAACAGCCCAGTTCCCCGAATAATTGCGGTTTGATTTTTCACAGTTAATTCGAATTCATGTTAGTCACTCCCCACAACTTTTCTGCCTCCCTTCTTCAACTGCTATCTCCTTCAGGCACCCACACAGCCGTGAAGCCCACGAGTACCCTTTGTGTATGAACTTTCCTGCATCCCTCCGCACAGTGCATCCAATTGGAGGCCTGGCTGTCTGTTACTGTAGACCTTTCATGGCTCTTGGGTCTTACGTAGATTGAGGCAGCCTCCTTACCAATGTCCTGATTCCCAGTTCTCTCTACCTTCTCTGCCTCTGTTCCTAATTACACAGGAAAAGAACTTTAGCCTGGCAACTAGACAAAGGTAGCCATTAAGCATATATAATATAAGTAAGCCCAGAAACGCATGTACCTGTGTACAGACTGGGGAAAAAAAAAAAAAAAAAAAAAAAAAAAAAAAAAAAAAAAAAAAAAAAAAAAAAAAAACAAGTCTTACACCAAAATGGGAATAGGTGTTCTATTTTTGCGGGTACATTTATAATTCTCCTGCCCTAAAAATAAATAAATAAATAAATAAATAAATAAATAAATAAATAAATAAAATAATTCTCCTGCCCTACCAATATAATTTTCATCTCCCAATAAGCAAGTTATTTTGTTTTGTTAAAATTTATCTCCAGAAGAGTCATGATCCTACACATAAACACATATACCATCTTAGTTACTTTTTGCTTTTTGCTGTACAAAATACTCAACACCCAAAGTTAGAGGAGGAAACTTTACTTAGCTGATAGTTTGTGGAGCTTTCAGTTTATAATCAGCTGGCTCTAAGGCAGGGTGACGCGTACGAGAGGCGACAGGTCACAGCAGCCGAAGAAAGCAAGACCAACAAAAGCGAAAGGAGGGAAGAGCAAGGCTCTTCTCCACCCTTGCATTGCCAACAGGCTGCCCACCCTCGAGCAGGCCCAGCACTCAACCCCCTGCCCTTCGCTCACGGTGTTTACAAAGCAAGAACCTTTGCCTCCTGCTGAATCATTTAGGCTTCTAAAATTGTCAAATTCAGACAGGTCAGCCATTACAACATCCTGGAACATAACAGGTGTGTCCTTTATACCCTACCATGTAGAACTGCTGAGTCACTTAGTTAAGCTTTCCAACTTCTCAAATTGACACAGTGTATCATAAATTACAGCTAGACACACACACACACACACACACACACTTGTAGATGCTCTACATTGTTGGAATTGAGTTGTGTAGAATGTTATAAAGAAAACTATAGGAAGCTGTGTAACAAACAACACAGCAACATTAACTGGTAATCAAAATGAGGACAGGCTTGTGTGAAGAAAGAGCAGGGGGTTTGTACCTGGAAGGGGAAATCTGGTAACTTCAACACTGAGGTGTTAGAGGAGGCTGAAATAAAAGCAGGACAGACAGGAGTGCTGAGGCACTTCGATGCCAGGCTGTGCCACTCACAAAAGCATCAGAGCCCTTATTTTGTCTCTCACCCATGCTCTCTCCTATTTATACAAGTGCCTCACTATATGACTTTAAAAAACGTAAGTACAAATGTCAAGCAATAGGCTGCCATGTAATTCTACTAGGTCACTCCTCTAACTATTCAAGGTAATGTCACTAACATATTCAAGATGATGACATACCCCATGCCCTGCGGCACACTCAGCTCCATTCTGTCCAAGATGCCGCTACTGGACTGTTGCTCACCCACAGCCATAGTCATGCTGGGCTCCAATCAACCTGAAAAGCTGGGTGTCTTGAGAGGCCACAGTCACTCTCAACACGGTGTAAACTGGCGACTCCACCAGAATCCTGCAGCCTGCACACATAGGGCACTCAGAACTCAGGCCCCAGCGAGTTATCGCACAGGCAGCCTCTGTGGCCACACCACAAGCCTGGAGCACCCAGTCGCCTCCCCTGCTTCACGAGCATCTTCTCAGCACACTCCAAGCACTCATTTAGACAAGATTGCAGGGGACACAGAGGAACAGGTGACCCTTGAGAAATGATGCCATCGAGGCAAGCAGTATAATGGGAACAAGAGAGCATCTGGAGCGTCATGACGGCCACTTGGGATGGAGGGAGAGCGTGGAGAGAGAAACCTCACATAGATTTCTTCTGTCCATGAAATGGAAATGGTCATATCTATCGTAAAACACTTCTCATGACTATAACATGGAAAGCACACATGAAATGGACTCTAAAATATAGCACATGTAAAAACACTGCCTGAGGCGTATTAACCTCAAAATTAAAATCTAGTTACTAATATTCACAAAGTATTGCACTGAACAAATCTTTAGACAATTCAGACAGTATATAACTGAATTTTCTCTGCAATGTATGTTTTTCTTTTTTAAATCATGAATTTTTCCTTACATACAAGACCCTAATTTGAAAATGTGTTTTTATACTTCAAGGCAAGATACAGCTTGCCACCTCAGCATAACCTCTGCCAATGATGTCTTTGAACTTCCTACCCAAAGTTAATAATCACAGATTTTCGTGAATATGGCTGCAAGTTTCAATTTTATTCCATCTTGTCATAGTTTTAGGGAATCCGTGATGTTTTTAATTGTAGCTTCAACACTTAATATCATATTACATCTTCTATATAAAGTACAATTTGTTAGGGATAAGTGAAGTTTAACTAGGAAACAGTATTATCTGAACTTGACTTTCAGACCCCAAATACCCTAGAAGCAAAATTTCTAAGCTTCTTCTTCTAAGCTTAAATATAACCATTTAACGTTATTTACATATCATCTTGGCAATTTAATAGAAATATAATCGGAATTTTATTTAAGATATCAAGTCATTTGATTTATTTTTGAATTATGAAATCATGCCAGAGACACACATTGATGTACTGACAATTATACATGTGAAGGAAATAAGTTTCCTTCTAAGATATTTTACAACCCAATAGACCTTAAGAGGTGGAAGATGGCACAGGAAGTAACCAGAGTGGAAGGAAGGAACCCAAAATAACAAAAAAAGAAAAGATAATTATTCTTTCAAAGACTACAAAGGAAATGTAACAATTAGATGTCTGCTAGATTAAATTGTCTCCATATGACTTCTGTGAACGCTTGTAAATAATACAAACCCTTCAAAGTTTGAGTTCACTTATCAGTAAATGCTGGTCCAGTATAGGAAGAGTTTTTTGTTAACCAACAGCACATGGAAGAAACAAAGTTAATATTGTTAAACTTGAATTTCAAAATTTCGTATTTCTAGGGCTGGCCCAATAACTCAGTGTATTAGAGCACCTGCCAGCAGGCAGAGGAGCCAGGGGTTTGGTCCCCAGGGTCTACCATGCCAGCCATGCTAGCCATGCCAGCCATGCCCCTGGGGCATGCTGAGACAGCAATTGAGAGTGGGCGTGTTGGCACCTGTAATCCCAGCTCTTGGGAGGCTGTAAACAGGGGGATCACTATGAGTCCGATCTAGCAGTGAGACTCGGAACACCCTGTGGACCCTTCTGTAAAATACAAAAAAAACATATTTCCAATATTCATTGTAAATATGAATCATGTAAGGGGAATATCCAAACCGTGGTGAACAAAGATATCTGAGTCGTAGACCCAGGGTAATAGTCCGTATGCTGCGCTATAGCTCCTCCAGGGAAATAAACAGCTTTATAAATTGCAGGTTGGAAAAAAATTTTTGTCCATTGCAGCTAATATTCTTGTGTGTATCAATGTATATTCAATAATGGGCAAAACAAACTGATCAGACAATATTGCTACAAATAGTGTGACACTTGGAGCTGTGCAGAATTACAAGTTTAAAAGGAGGCGCAAGTTAATAAGTTTGGCCTTATTGATGACACAAGTAGATGTTTCTATAGTAGATGACATTCTACAGTCGACTATGTTTAACACTTTCAGTTTTCTATAGTGTAAGTCTTCCAAGATGATCAATTCTAATTTCCATGAATTTCTTTTCATGTTACCTGGTTTTCAGGATATGAACTTTCTACCTGTGTTAAAAGCTCATTTCATTTTCATAATTGAGTTATTTGTTCACAATAAAAGAAGCCTGACCTAACAGGCAGAAAATGCATGAACACAAGAACAATGCCACCACAGAGCAGGAATCTGAAGCAGCCCCTCATTGAAGGGCATCCTTTCAAGACATTTGTGCAAACGACAATGATACCAGCATTACCCATAGTGCCTTATAACACGAGTGACTGCTACTGTATCCCTGTGGAACTCAGCACTGAAACTCTCCATGGCCTGAATCATGCCAGAAGACACCAGTGCTGGGCACTCTGGACCCTCAGTGGCATCTCTATGTTACATGGCAACAGCCTCAGGAATCAGGCACACATTCTGGAACAGAGATTGTATGAGAAGCAAAGAAGCAAACGGTTCTACTGTAAATGTAATTTTAGTACGTATGTATCAATGGGTATCTCACCATATTTTTCTTACTATGAAGAAACCTCTTTCAAAAACACAGGAGATGACTTTCAAAAAGGCAAGAAAAGCTGAATTTCAACAACCCTCGAAAGATTTTCTCCATGAATTCCATGTGAACCACTAATACATAAGAATAAGGCAGCCAAAATCTTCTAGTTGCTTTGATTTCCATTTCTGAATTCTTTAAAGACTTTTTCCAGCCGGGCGTAGTGGCTCATGCCTGTAATCCCAGCACTCCGGAGGCTGAGGCAGGAGGATTAGTGCGAGTTCGAGACCAGCCTGGGCTACAAAAGTGAGCTCAAGGCCAGCCTCAACTGCATAGCAAGACCCTGTCTCAAAAAGGAAAAAAAAAAAAAATTTAAAGACTTTTTCCTTTTAGCTGTGTTTTTAACCTTTACCTTTTAAAAATATTGGATAAACATCATGTTGACATTGGCAAAAGCTCTCTGAATAGTGTTTGAAATCCCTAATAGATTTAGAACCATCAGTAGTGAGACTGATCAGAGGTTGCCTCACACTGACTATTTTCCACTTGAGAAACTAACCACTCATTTCTAGGTTGCTTTCTATGCATTCTGCTTTTAATCAGAAAAGAAAAGGCTTCAGCTTAATCTAGGGTCATCAGTTTTCCATGGTGTGCTGTAAAGCATTCTCTCAGGAGTGCTGAAGTAGACCAGCATTTTCGTGATCATACAGCACCAGCCTTTCCCCTTCCCTTACAAGATTTCTATTAGGCCAACCTCTATATTTTGTTTAGCAGGATATTTAGAAACAATATTTAAATACTCAAATTGTACCAATCAGCCGATTCTTAGAAGCCAGGCACAATTAAGTGACAAGAGTCAATGCCAATTTCACCATCTGCTAGGATAAAGCATAACTCATCAATTAATGGAAATCTAAACAGTAAAGCACACCTATGGGGTTTGAGTCTCTCCAGTACTAAAAACAGTGTAAAAGTATCAAGCTCAAAGATGACAAGATATATTTAAAAACTTGACATGTCTTTGTTATTCACTCAAAACATTTCAAAGATAAAATGCCATTTTTAAAAAAGAGATTTTGTTACTTAGATCCTAAACTTAAGGCCCAAACAAAGAGTGCAGTCAATTTCCAGCCTGGCATGATAGCGCTATAGACTAAGTGTCTGCTTAAGTAAGCACAGGGACAGAGGTTCGATTCCAGACATTACATACTATACTGGCCCCACCCCAAGTTCCACTGAGCAGGCCGCTGAGACCTAGTGTGGTGGCACACACCTGTAATCCCAGTGGTGGGAAATGTCACTACACATCTGAGCTGTGCAGTAAGACCCTGTACCAAATTCATTAAAAAAAAAAAAAAAAAATTCCAAGCCATGGAGGAAGGGTAAGGGAAGGACCAAGGGGCAGGGAGGACAGTGAAGGTGCCTTGTGCAGGTACCACCTCCCACGGTGAATATCATCATTACACACTACCGCTGTTCTAAAACAAATTAAAAATTTAAAACAAATAAAAGTGAGAAATATGCAAATATTGACTATTAACCTTGCTGAAATACACTTCTCTAACTTCTTCAGCAATAATCAAAGCTCTGAATTATATAATGAAAGTCTGAAAATATTTTCCAAAAGGATTTAGTTCCAGCAGTGCTGCTGACTGTGGCAGTCATTTCCAAGAGTAAAGAGCTGTATATCAGAAAATAATAACTAGCTAAGTAAGTTGATTCAAGGGCCATCTGACTTTGTCTTTAAAGGAAAAGACTTCAGTTTTATACAGGTTTTTCAAAAGCACAGTTACTCCAGCTTCCTCATGAATTTCACAGTACCAGGATGGTCTTAGACATAATGAAAAGGCAGTAATTATAAAGTACATAAGCATAGCTTCAGAAATAGTTATACTAGAGAACTCTCATCTTCAGTAACAAAGATATCTTAGAATTAATTAATGGCAGTTATATAGATTAACGATTATAGGCGAGGCACTTCTTTATTAGTGCACATGTGCAGCACACAACATTAGCATTCCCCGTGTGAAACTCGCGCAGGCGCTCAACGCAGCCTGACCCCCTTCCTTCTGCCTTCCCTCCCTTCTCTCCCCCAGCCTCCACCCTCTGACCCTGCTCCTTTTAAGAGCGCGCTCCTGCTTGCTTTCCAGCTACCCCTTTTCTTCCCTCTGCAACCACCCAAGACTGTTCCTATTATCGCCTTTGTGTTAGCATTAAGTTTAAATAATTTCTCCAAGGTCTCAGTGCTGCAGAACAAATCCTGGCTCTTTAATAATATATTATAAATCAATGGGATGGGAAAAAGTTAATGGAAATAAATGGTACTAATAATGTGTTTAATAAAAGTTGCCTGCAACTTTTCAGGTGTATAATATTTTCTCTTTACATGAGTCGGACTGAAATCCTCATTCAAGAATGACAAATACACATTTTTTTTTTCATGCCAATTATGGTATTTTTTTGTGCAAACCTACATTTATAAATATGACTAAAATTACTATTCTCCAGGTAATAATGGCATTTCCCTTTTACTATTAAGAAATAATTGAAAATGCTATCATTAAAGGGTTTGCCTATATTTTTCTTTTTTGTGTAGCTCAAAAACTCAGACATTTTTACACTTACAGTTAGTATATCATCTCAATTTTGTATTATTTTCAATATAGTAATTCTACTTTTAGAAAACTAAAACTTGATGTGGCAAATTGTGAAAACGAGTAGCGATGCATTACTAAATTTCCTACCTAGAAACCACAGAAGAATGAATGCACATACCAGTGGCGTACAAGAAGTACTCGTGGCACTGCGATATTCTTCTAGACTATTCACAATGATTGAGAAAATGTAATATTCTTAAATGAATGAAAAAGGAGACGTTTAAAGCTTCATCATTACAGGAGAGAATCTTAGAAAAGAATTCAAAACTTACTCTATTATTTAAAATTTTGAGAAACATATTTCAACAAAATTGAATCTAAGAGTTATCACAAAAACATACTCCTAAAGGAAAATTACAACATAGATCATTAAAATGACCCATATCACTAAAGATATAACTTTACAATGGAAAAGACTATAAAATGATAATTATATAGCCTCTCAACAATCTGCCTCTGTATATTATTCTTTAGACAACATCTTTAAGACTTGTAAACAAATAGCAAGTCTTAAAGCACTAATCAATGACAATGATATCTTTATACGTTTTTTTTTTTTGTTTGTTTGTTTTTGTTTTTGAGACAGGGTCTCCCTATTCAGTTCAGACTGACCTTGAGCTCACTTTTTTAGCCCAGGCTGGTCTTGAACTTGCAGTGATCCTCCTGCCTCAGCCTCCCAAGTGCTGGGATTACAGGCATGCCTCACCACACCCAGCTTTATACTAATTTTTAAGAAAAAAATCATTTTATTGTTTTATAAACCTAGAAGATAGAAAAAATAACTTTGCAAAATGGTTACTTAAAGCTAAGTTCAGTGTCCCCAGTACTTAAGGGTCTGAGACAGGCAGGTTCATTAGAATCCAAGAATTAGAGATCAGTGTGAACTACAGAAAAAGACCATCTCAAAAGAAGATGGGGAGGGGAGCCGAAAGTCGAGGGAGAGGGGGAGGAGGAGAAGGACAGATAAACAGGAATGGTTATTTATATAGATGTTAGTAATCAGTCGAAACTATTTAGACTAACTATTATAGAGGAAGAAAAAGCACACCTGAGAAAAGCCCTACTCGTGTTTGAAGATTTTACAAAATAAATATGAGACCACTGCTGTGTGAACTGGCAACAAAACATTTAAGAACTTTTTAAAACGTAGTAATATATTCTTTAAGCAGCAGTCCAGAGGGTAGATCAAATTGAAAAAGTCAGAAGTGACTCCCAAGCAGAGCAGAATCAAGAACATTGCCAGCTTCCAGTGGACTGCATCACGTCCCTCGGGGCCTGAGCCTCCCTTACTCCTCCCTTGGGCAGACAGCAATACCCAATGCCGCAAGGTGCCATGGGAATACCAGGCAAACATGTACTCTTTAGGGAGAAAGTAGAAGGGACAGTGTTGGAAGGTCTACCTTGTGTGTCAGGCTACCCATATTTGAAAATATTTTTGGCAAATTGGTTCAAATAGAAAAACACAGACATTAAAATGTTGCCTGTTCTAGTACAATCCTCTTCAGGATAGAAGAAACACAACTGCAAACGTATCTACACAGAAAACTTTTCTCCGGATGAGGTACAAAAATACTATTTTGCATATGAAACTCAGGTAATTTAAAGAAACTTGCAGGAATAAGTCACACCAGCTGCTACCTTTTCCCTAAATGATTGCCTGGTTGGACTTTGCACCTTCCAAATGTTGAGTGAATTTTAAATGCCTTTTAATGTGCAGCTTTTCCCACCCCAGCAATCAACGTGAAGATTATACTACACCTGCTCTCCCATTTACGTTCCACTTTTTCCCAACTTAGCACTAGCCTCGAAGAACTGAATTTAGCTTTCTGATTCACATCTAAAATAGGAGCCAATAGCGCTGCTGCTAATTCGTGGCCATCAGTCATTTCACCGTGTCTCGCCCAATGCTCAGCAAAGTCTCCTTCTGCGGTAGAAGGGCAGTTAACACCTGCAAGGTAATTATATCTACCAAATGCTGTTGGCCAGGAATATGAATGTGAATGCATAACTGTTCCTGCCATCTGTTAATTGATCTATTTGAATCACTTACTTCTCCACGTATATATTTGGCATCTATCTATGTCCAATAGCCTCTGGAAATGCAACCGTTGCTTATATCTGAGTTTATAAGTTTTTCCATCCCTAATGGAGAAAGTATAAGTCTTCAGAGAAAGAGAAAGTTAAATCGATGAAGAGGAATCAGTGTGCATGTATGTATGTCTAGGAGCAAAGTGGCTGTTGCAGAGATTCCTTTTCAGAGAACTGCCCACTAAATGTGGACACCCACAGAGATTGGAAGAGACTGGAACACAGCAACGTAATGGAGCTGGAGTTTTCCTGAAGTCCTCAAGTTTAGAAAGCATCCTAGCTCTCCATCACAAAGAGTCCGCAGCAGGAAGGATGGATAGATCTTCACATCAAGAAGTTTAAAACAGACTTCATTCCAGTCCCCACCCCACAGCTTTAAGCCTTAGAATGGAACCTTCAGGTTGTACAGATTTAGAACTTCCACAAATGTTTGATATCCATTTTCATATCCTTTAATAGCAGTAAACATGGCAACACAGTGGGTGGGATTTCAAGGAAGTTTCCTCACCTCTCCTTGCTTTGGCTTTATCAACCACAAATCAAGGATAAGCACAATACAAAGATTAAAAGAGAATGCAGGTGGAACATACTTATCAGTGAATGGCATGCCATCAGTTTAGAAATTCTGTTATTATTATAATCATCATTAAGACAATTCTACCCCTAAGTAGGCTGCTTGTTTATTCATTTTACTAGAAGTTAATCTATTTCTCTGAAGGAAGGCTTCTCTTGTCCTACTTATGCAGGTGTTGGAATATCTTACGGATACGCAGGATGTAAGTGGGCTGAACTGTAGTTCTCAAAACAGGTACCGACACCTGGAACATCAGAGCTGTGCTGTATTGGGGTCAGGCTTTTTGCAGAGGTAAATTAAGGATCTTGAAAAGAGAACCACATGAATCTAGGGTGTAGTCCAAATTCAATGCTGGACATTAATTTCATACATTGAAAAGGAGCAATCAGGACTGCAGGAAAGGCAGGCATGGGAAGGTGATGGGAGCCTCGGTGAAGTATCTGAGGCCCACTTAAGTACACCAAGGAAAAGCAGAAGTCTTCAGAGGCCAGAGCATGAAAGGACACACTGTCGCCTGGAATCTTCTGAGAGGGTGTGGACCAGCAGAACCCTGGCTTCAGAGTCCTGAACTCCAACGCTATGAATCCCTAGGTTCATGTGGCTTGAAGCTACTCTGGCTTTGGCAACTGTTCAAACGACCCCAGGAAATTAATACGCATGCTTGAAATGGTCTTCGTGCATTTTGGCCTTTGAAAGGCGGAATGCTTGTGCATTCCAATATGGTGCAGAGCAGAGAAGGAAAGAGATAGTAAAAGCAACGGAGAGGAGATGTGTACATGAAGCACTCCTCCAGGATGAATGCAGTTTTGAAGTACAAGCTGCCCTCCTTACTTTGTTCAAACTTACTGGGACTTGATTAATTTCTGATTGATGCTCTGTCTTTCTTCTTAATTGCTGTTGAGGACAATATATTGTATACCGTCATCTTGTCTCCAATAGCTGCTTACATCTGTGATACTTTCTTAAGGGATTTCCTTGCTTTTTGAGAAATACTTGTTGGGTACTTTGAAGAATGTCTTTCTATTTGGGCTTATCTGAAATTTCTCTCATGTTAGACTGGATCTCAGACAGCTTTATTTCTTTGTTTGCATTCTGTATAAATTATTTCTTCTTGTTGTTATTGTTCTACCTGTTCCTGGCCATCATCTCTACACTCGTAAGGTCAAGGTTATAGGTGCATGGGCTCCTGAAGGAGCTAGGAGGGAGAAACTGTCCCTTGCCTCTCTTCTCTTCTGAGAGATGCAGAAGCCCTCAGTGCTCCTTGCTTGGCTTCCCTCTGTGGCTCAGTTTTCATGTGGATCATTTCCTTTTGTGTCTTTCTTTGCCTTCTAAAGACACAAGTGGTTGAGTTTAAGATACGCCACAATGCAATGCGACCTCATGTGAATTGGACCTCAGCTACAACTTCAGAGATCGTGTTTCCACAGAAGGGCACAGTTACAAGTGCCAGCAATTAGAACTAACCTTCTCATCTTAAGGACAGAATTCAAGTATAATGCTTATTATATGTTCAAGGAGTAGATGATAATTTAACAGGTGTTTAGCTGTTTTAATGTTCATAGCAGGATATCATGAAACAGGATGAGAATTATCATCCGGTAGGGGCTGCAGGGACATGGAGCCATAGGGAAGCCTCTTCCAAGTCCTAAGGCAGATGTGGACATACACAAGAGCAACTTCCTATAGAAAAGCGAGGGCCGGGATCTGTGCATGCAGCTTGGTGTGCCTCAGTGCAATGCCCCTCTTGCTGGCTTTCAACCAGTGTCAAGACAGTTATCTACGAGTCTTTGGAGCACACCTATTTCTTTTCAGACTTCCTTGTTGTAAAGCAAAACTCACTGTCAGGCATGGAGCATGCTGTTAGTGGAGTTATCAGAAATGGAACGTGTGATTGCTTTCCTACTTTTGGTGCTGAGGAGACTTTGTTATATAAATATTTCAACTGCAGTGTAGAGATGTCATGGCCGGCTTCTTTATGCCAGGATTTTGTTTGGCTGAGTAAGTTCACATTCTTACCACAGAGTCATCACGATGTTACCTGCAGTAAGAGCATCTTTGCTGAAAGTAAAACTTAAGATTAATGTTAATAAGCAAAGAAAGTTTAGGATGACTACTGGCAAGACGACTGAGCAAGACATGGAGGTATCTGAGATTATTTTAAAGTGAGCCTTGCAATGCCTTGGTTTACTGAACCCAAATTCACCACTTGCTCATTGAAATGATGAGCGGCAGAATCCTTAGCAACTCAACGCTGAAGTAACATTTTTAGTCTTTCCGATTTCAAGCTTAGGAATCAGCTTAGGAAGAGATTATCTTGGGATGGCAAAATGAACTGTTAATTCTGTTTTTCAATCGCAGGTCTTATCCAAGTGCATTAGGACTTTTCTGATACTGTGAAAGTAAAGCAAAATGTAGAAATCAGCTAGTTACTGAGGCTAATGTAACACGGCAGTCATCATCTAAACCCAAGGAAGTTCAATTTTTGTTTTCATTGAAATATTTTGTTTTCATTGATTGGTTTTTAGTAAACTTCTGAACTTAAAATATAATTATAAATGAATAGAAATATTTATTGCATTTTCAGATGATTTTGCTTTTGAAAATGGCACTCCGTATTAGCACACTCATGTGATACTAGGGAGAACCAAATCCTACAGCTGCAACACCAGCCAGCCCAAGTGGCCTGCATGCGTCTCTCCAGCTTCATGCTTAAGACACTAACCCCAGCTACTGGCCATGCAGCGGACACTCACATACCAGCTTTTCTCAGTCTGTCTATTTTGCAGTCTACAAAAAGCACGCCCAACACTCAAGACTCAGTTGACGTTTCCTTCACCATGGGTGCTGAGATAACTGCCAATTCTTCTCCCATGGTTCCCAAAGGCACTCTGGGTGAGCTTCATGGTAATCCCAGAAGGTTTTCATCTGCATGCGACTGTGTGTCGCAAGTGCAGGTGTACACACACTGTGAGGACCCAGGGATACTGCAAGGTGACTGTAGCTTGGTTTCTGCGCACTTAAAGCAGGGACTGTGTCAGGTTGCTAAGAGATTCACAGTGAGTCATGTGTAGGAAAATGGTTGCATGTTGAGACCGGGATGTTCAGGGGAATAAATCTGACACACAAGCATAAGAAACGCGTGGCTTCTCTTATATCAGAAACCCAAAGTGCAAGCAAAGAGCAACATAAAATATTGAGAATAGAAAAGAGGGAGGTAGATCGTTTGCAACTAAGGGGTGAGCTAAGAAGTAGGGGAAGGGAGAGAAAAGGAAGAAAAGGGCAAGTAGAAAGAGCAAGGAGTATGCTCAGTGCACATGTATCAAGTCCACACAAGGAACTCAAGCACGATGTATGGCAAATGGGCACTGAGAACAACAAAACTGAAGAAAGAATGTAACGTTCTCCCACATTTTTCAGAAACGCCAAAACTTGCCAAGAAATGTATAGATGAGATCATATTCTACAGTCATTCCCACCCACAGGCACGCAGCAGTCTTTAGTTTTCTAGTGTCACACTTACTTAATAGGAAATTAAGTCCCTTGTATATTCACAAAGTTTGCATGTTAAAAATATTTATGGAACAGATGATAAATGGGAGCTCTAAAAGGCACAGAAGAAGTAAGGACGAATACTTTAAGGTACTACATGTCAGTGCTCTTAGATGTTCTTTCCTTGTGTTTCTTTAATGTGAAAGCCACATTACATACAAACAGAAACAGAGAAATTATTCAGAAAATGCTCGCTATCTTGAACTGCAGGAAAGAAACACGATCCCTTTGTTTTCCCTGAGGTATGGAAGTTAAGGAAATGAGAGCTCCGTCATCACGCTGCAAGACAGGTTACATAAGCAAATAAATGACCATCATGGAGCACGCAAACCCACTGCCGTGCGTAACGCATTTGCAGTGGCACATCATTCTGCTCAGAGCGAGCTCAAACACCCAGTGCTTAGGAAAAGATGCAGGTGGTGCCTTGCGTGAGGCCTGTCCACACTCCCGTTCTGCAGCACCTCCACGGTCATTTCACGGTGAGATTTGCCATCATGTAAGCGGAGGATATCAACTTTGCTTAGACACAAAGAAAAAAAAAAAAAAAACCTGCCACCCAAGGGAACCAATGGAGCGTTTCTCCAGATCTTTTCCATGTAAAGGCTTTCCGAGTGTCATCAGATAACGTTACATCCAGACAATCATTTTTACCAGTTCAGAATATACAACGCTACTCATATTTGACAAGAACATAGCAAAGCAGAATGAGAGCTATAACGTTTTCAAGGTATATTTTTGCAAGCCATAGAACATTTTTCAGGTGACAATAAAATAAAACTTGAATAATTCCTAAGGACAGAATATTAGAGCATCTCAAGGTGGAACACACTTTGTTCCACTTAATCCTAGTTGCAAATTTTTTGAACCTAATTGTTTTACATAAAATTTCCTCAAGTGGTTAGAATTCCAAATCTATTTCTATAACTATTTCATTTTCTTAAGAATGTAGCCTCAGTAATAAATCCTGCAATGCATAGCTGGCCTGCCTTTCTTCAGATTAAGTGCAGAAGCCACATTTTTTTCTTACAAATACGGGCTCATCTCCATGAAGTGTCCACCCACCCTCAGTAACAAGTCCCAAACCTGGAGTCTGGATTTACCTTTCCTCTTATTCCCTCCTATTACATCACTTCAATTTCACCTTCACTGTTATTTAAATCTGTGCAATTTATTTACATATTATTTCAATATTGCCAGAGAGAAATGGGTAGGGAATAAGGGGTTTTATTTTGAAAACACAGTTGGATTTAATAAATCCAACAAGTTTATGTTCAAGATTTGTTCAGCCTTGGTCACATTTATTTTTATTATGATTCTTCAAAGTACAATTTGAATAATTATTCGATAATTAGATGAAATACTCATGTATACTCTAACCAAACACTGAATTACTTTTCCACAAACAAAAGAATGCTACTGCTAAGGAAAAGGAAAGATTTCACCTAGGAACACTGGCGTAAATACATCAAAAAATGAAACAATTGGTAGGAAACATTTGTATAGTTAAGCCATTGAATTACTTCAAGGAATTTGGCTGAAGAGCTGCAGCTTTCTGGGGTTACCTTCTCCACCCTAAGTTATATAATTTGTTCTTGTGTGGGTAGAAATGCATTTCTGTGTCTCATCCTTTCTATCCATGTCTCGTCCGTGCGGGACTTGAAATGCTTGCCGACTGCCCCGTTTCCCTGACACCATGTGCTGTTCAATTTTGCTCTCTCTCTTCCACTTACAGGGGAGAGAACTGGAGAAAGGATGGTATTCTGAAATGAAAAAATCAATTCCCGAAGAAGCAATAAAGAGCATAAGTGAAGGAATACACTCAAGAGTGTGCCGGGCAAGGTGTGAGCCTTCAGTTCCTACCAGGACCTCTTTCGCAGTCACCAGGTGATGAAACAGCAATTGTACACTGGCAGTATTCCAAATCTCAGCTGTGTGTGGCCTGAAGAACTACTTCTTTGGTAGCAGAACATGGGTGATCAGGTGGAGGCCAACCAAAGGACACTCGGGCTAATAAAAATATACAGGAAGGAAGCTGAGTTTGAGGAGAAAGCACCACATGGAATGCTCTCGTCTGCCACTCCTTGGGGGTCGTGGCATGTGTGCGTGTTGACATGAGAAGCCAGTTCATCACTGTCCGGCAGATAGCTCAGCTCAGTGTCCCACGCAGGTACCTCAGCTTCCCAGTGTACAATGGCAAAGCCTCCCACTGCAGCCTGGCTGAAAACCCTCCAGCGTCTTCCTGAGACAGTCAAATTTGAATCCCTGCAGATCACAGTGCCCTCCTTCATGGTGGACAACACTGACGTAGAAAATGAAGCTGTGTTTTACAATTGCTATCAACTGATTTGTAGGAGATCGTGACCTTAACAACCATTCTTCACCCTATTTATGCAATAATGCCAAGATACAGGGAACTAATTCTGTGATGAATTTGTACATGAAGCAAATGTAAAACTGAATTATTAGTAGGTTCACTAGTAAAATTAGCTTTTATCTCTTCACTAAAAAAAAAAAAAAAAAAAAATTGTACCAGATAATAGTTCATTTATAAACTATTTGAGTAAATTAATCCCATTGGTGCACAGCAATTATCATTTGAAAAGGTCAAATCAAATTTTAGGCAAATATTTAAAAACATGGTAGAGCACAAAATTCCACTTTTATAATTAAAGTAGTAAAATGAAATGCATAGTACTCACTGCTATTATAGAATGCTGGACTATGCATACAACTACTTTCTCTTAGTTCAATGAGAAGAAATATTTGTACCAATAGTGTTTAGAAAAGTTATCATGCCTGCATCTTGTACTCTGAACAACTACTATGAAGACAACAATATGCATTGTATTAACTATTGTGCCTGTCCTACTAATGTGTTTTGAAACTGTGTCATTGTTATTTCTTGTTAAAAATAATAAAAACAAAGACTTGCAAGACAAAGGGTCAAGATTTGAAATAGTAACAGACTGTGTCTTTGTAAAACAAAAGATAATGCTACAACCCCCTTCCTGACTATGACTCACCATAAATAATACTGAAAGTATCAAGCTTCAGGGGGCTGAGGAGATAGTTTAGCAGTCTAAATATCTGCCTAGCAAGCTCAAGGACCCAGGTTCAATCCCCGATACTGGAACCTCAGGTGAGAGGAGCTTTTCACTGAAAAGGGGCATGATGGCTCATGCCTATAATCCCAGCTCTGTGGAGGCTGAGACAGGAGAATCACTATGAGTGTAGTGAGACCTTGTACCAAGTAAATAAATAGACAAAAGATTTTAAAATTTAAAATAAAGAATATTGAGCTTCAACTATGATCATTCCTGAATCATACCAATGAAACCATGGCTACACAAACAACAAAAAGTTCCATTGGTTCATTTTTGCTATTCTTTATCATCACTCAATAGAAGAATATCGTGCTCCTTCCAAAATGTACCAGAAGTTTTTTACACCACACACAAACGCACACAAATTGGGTTCTCCACACGCTACTGCAAGTCTAGTGCATAGAACAACACGTAGCAACAGAGAAACCCAACCAACCTTCCGGTACCTGGTGTCTTACAAACTAGCAAAATGTCTTCAGTTTTCAGCAACCCTGTAAAACCATGAGGTGAAAGAAACCTTTCGTCCTCCACTTTGCCCATTTTGGGCACATCATCTCAGCAAGAGAAAGCTGACTAAGAGCATCTGAAGACCCTCATGTGACACACAGAATGACAGGTTTTCCTTAGTCGCTGCAGATGAGCAACAAAACACATATATCTCTAACGAGGAGTCCTTAACCTAGAATTCATTTTAAGGACAGGGGCTATATCTTGATAGCAGACTGCTCTCCTACCCTCATTCATGAGGTTCAAGGTTCAATCATTATGTCATAAAATGTTTTAATCTTAAAAAGAAAGCATCAGTGGAAAATGTTTCTCAGCATGGTGATGTAGGTTGACATTCTTAATACCTACATAAAATTCTGTGATGAGCAATGGATATTTAAAGTTTGAACATACATATACCTTTGTTTGGCTCTTCCGAGTGTACATAATTATTTTAATTTGGACAATACAAATAGATTGATGTAATTTCCAAGATATCTTGAAACAATTTGCCAGTTTTCTCATAGCTTTAAAATCTGTATTACTTTCACATTTAAAAGAAAAATCAGAAATGCAAAATATTTTCATACATGATAGAGTGACGATGGACTCAACTTGAGAATATAATGAACTGGTATTTTTCATTTTCATGCACAAAATTTTAGAGGATACAGACATCTCATATCTCATTTTTGCTTGAAGCAGCCTCATGAAGTGATTACATTAGACTTAAGTTTCTGTGCTTGTGATTGATGAGAAAAATTACAGCTAAGCTATCATTTTTAGACATTTTTTATAGGAGAAGAGAGACAAGATTTGTATTTTGAGGAAATGCATTCCTCAAAGTCAAAATTAAAAGTGGATATCTTAGTGTGCAATGAAGCAGGAAAGCTACAAGCAAGCAAAAAATATTTTATAGCCCTCTGTAGAGAATAATAACTAAAGAAAAAATCTGAAAGATTAAAAGACTATATATTAGCATTGCAAGATTTTGCATTTATGAGAAATCTCTGTCCTTTGTTTCCTCCACATGACCCAATTTCAAAGACTTGGCATATTCGTACATCTTATGGCAGCAATAAAGACACATAATTCCAAATAGTTTAATGTTCAAATTACATTTCTTGCAACTAATGTGACAGAAAAATTTTGATAAAATATGAGTCCTGATTTTTGTATCTGAGTGGCTCTAATAATATTACTACAAAATAAAATCTGAAAATCTGCCTATGGTTGGCAACACCAATCAAAACAATGCACTGTATTTGTGGGACTGTATGTATTTTTAGTTCTATGTTCAAACACATTAATATTTTAAAACAAATAGGCACTTTTATAGCTTTCTTTTTTAATTTTTTTTTTCTTGTTTCAGAACCTTCGTTTGTTTATTCATTCGTTTCTATGGCCAGCTCAGCACCCCCCCCCTCCCCCGAGGGCAGGGCTGGCACATCAGGTAGTGCCGGGGATCGAACTGCAGTCCCTGAAGCTACCAAGCTTTCCCAAGCAGGCACTTTAGACCACTGAGCCATCCCGCTGGGCCCCACTTTTATAGCTTTCTTAGGGCAAGCACAAATCTAAAAATATTCCTGATAGCTGCTGCTCCTTGGTCAACCTTATCTCTTTGCTGACAGTTCATATTTTCATAATTCTATTGATACTATGAATACTATCTTGAGAAACTTTTAAAAATATTTTATTTATTTATTTGGTATAGCGTCTTGCTACACAGTTTGGACTCACAGTGATCCTCTTGTCTTTTCCCCCCTTATCACAGACAGGTGAAGGTTGGGATTTCCAAGTACCAGCTGACTGTCCTTGACGCTGCCTAGGACAAGGGGCCAAGGGATGCGGGGCCAGCTTGCCCACGGAACCTACACAGACCTCCAAAGTGAACTCTGACAGTGCACTAGTGACTATTTTATTTCCTTGTTTTATGGTCACATCGTATGCTCCCAAATTCACATAGTCAGGCTTAAACACCAGTGTGATCACGTCCTTAGAAGGACATACAAGTGACAAAGACAGAACCTCTGTGAAGGAGATTATCCATCCGTCACAGAATGGGGACAGGCGACTGGGCAGGCTTGCTTCTTCTGCTGCTATATCAAAAGACAGCATTCTTCAACTAGGGAGGACTCAGCAACAAGTGCTGTCTCAGAACAGAGACATGTCCCTCATCAAAGAGCCCATTGGAGCTTAAACTGTGACTTTCCAATAACTATGTTGCGGGGAACTAGTGTTCTACAGACATTTTGTTACAATAGCACAACCAAATCTGTGGGTGGTGCTGTCAGTGTGTTCCTGGTGCTACACTCACATGTAAATTGGTCCTTGTCAACCAGTACTCAGTAAGGAACTGCATCCCTTAGAGAAGTTTTAGGAGGTCTCTGGATAGGTAAATAAGTGTGGTATAACAAGATAATCCCTCTCCCCAGTTTTGAACCTGTCATTTGTAGGATTTCAGAATGTGATGTCATTTGTTCATAAGGCTTTTAAGGGGCAAATAAATTACAATGAGGCCATGAGGTTGTGCCCTAAGGGAAGGAAACTTAGATACACATGGAGTTGCTGCGTGCAGAAGAGAAACCAGGAGGATACACAGGAAGAAGGTGGCTAGGACACATGACACCAGCAAAAGAATAAACATTACGACATCTGAGAGAAGCCTGGCAGACCAGTCTGAAGCCATTCCCTGTGCTGCATGGTCTACTGAATGGGCGCCAATCCCGCATTCGGTCTTCAGGTCTAGGATCCAACACACAGGGGTGAGCTGCAACTCATGAACCGCCATGGGTCACTGGGCCTCTGCGTCAGCTTCTCACTATTGCACGTGACTGGGGTGCGTCTTATTCAATGGACTTTAACTGAAATGTTTAACTGTGCCCTCTCACCTGAAGACTAGTTTTGTCTCCTACATAGTTTTTCATATGGTACTTTTGACTTAAACAATGAAAGTGTCATTTGAAAAAAAAAAAAATTGGGCCTATGTGATTTCTTTCTGTTTTTGTGTTCTGTCACATGGCTGGGGCTGTGCTGAGCTTGAGGAGAAGGACCACCAAGATAAGGTCTGTTTCGCTCCTTGTCCAAGCTCCCGCCATCCCCGCACTCCTGTGCACCCTTTGGTGATCAACACATTTATTCTGCAGAAGACCTGAAGTGAGACAAGGTTCATGGTTCCTGTATAAACTTAGACTCTAGGCTCTCATCTGGTGAAGTGGCTCAGTCCTGCTCAGGGAAGCGACTCTAAGGCGAAGCTTGTCCTCATCCACGTCCCAGCGCGCTCCTGTTCAGAACAGCTAAAAGCCATGAGAAAGAAGAGCTTCCAGATGCACTGTGGTTGTTGGCTCCATCACATTTCCTTTGTACAGCACCCACGCCCATGGGCTTCTGCGTGATTCGCAAGACCAGTACTTCACTAAAAGTTTCCTCTTCCATGTGTCTCTCCCAGTTATTTTCTGAATCAACATTAAAGCAGAGCCTTGAACAAGGGTTTTATTTTTTAAAAAGCATATCCATATCATAGATGACTAACACCCAACTCACCACAATAAAGAGATCTTTTATTTGGAGCGAGGTTTGATAAATCTTTATAATTTTATGGAAGACTTAGCCCTGTTTAACAGGCTAGCATAGGTAAAGTACTAGTTTCATTGCACACATTTATTAACAAAGATATGGATATATATATATATATATATATATATATATATATATATATATATGATTTTTTAAAGGAAAGATAATGCTACAACCAGCTGTCGATATACAGCTGTGATATATGGTTATGTTAACAAAGTAAGAGCATCTCAATTGGAATATTCTTGAAATTTCATGCAACTACATTAGAAAATCAATTCTAGATATCTTCCAAAGTCCAGTAGTAGACTGGCTACCACTTTATATCTTCCTTATTATAAATTGTTTTCCCTTTCTGTGTCTTTGAATTCAAGTTTGATAAAGTGCAGGCCATGCCCCAGATCGATTTTCAAGTTTGGATGCTAACCAAATACCACTCAAAACAAAGATCTTAATGTTTTAATAGTAATAAACAGATATTTATATAATCCAAACAGCATCCAAAAATGCCTTAAGCAGTTCCAAATCTAATGAAGAATACCCGAAGTAATTATAGTAAATTTCTCACTCTCTAAAATGACATATTATAATGCAAACTTTAGTAAGCCATCTGAAACTTTGCAAGGGAGTAAATGCACAGATTATTGATTTCTTAGGAGTTATTTCCAAGAAGATTAAAAAAAAGACATAAAAATAAATGGGGACAATAATGACACAAAACCAGAATCTTCAATATTAGAAATTTCTCTTGTCCATTTTAAATACAAATACCTGTTACACATTTGTGAAGATGCAGATACTTGATTAACATAATGCACAGATTTACAAAAATAAAAAAATAAATACACACCCAGTTCCCAAATTCAAACCCAAAATAGCTTAGGTGTTGTTCTCATTTAGCTATTAGGAAACACAAAAAGAAACTGAATAGGAACTCTCTCTGTGAATACCGAGGGCTGGTAAGAATAATTTTGTCAGCTGGTGTTGGCTTTTCCGGCCTCCAATCGGCTTCTATAAAGTTACGCGAGCCGTGTAATTAGTTTTTGTAAGTTGTCCTTCCTGGAGCTGGTGCCTCCCCACTTTTCCACAAGGCTGGTCAGATGCATAGTTTAGGGCTGCCGATTGGTGAGTGGCCAGGTGGGGAACCCGCACAAGGTTCCGTTCATGTCTTACGAAGCGGACGGGGTGTGAGAATCTCCTAGTTCTGCTCTTTGTTCCTGGAGGCTCAGTGATTCTGCTATATCTTAGACAGGATTGCCTTCTGGCCAACTTGAGGTTGCTCTTGGATTTTCCTTTGTTGCTTTTACCAAGCTAATTTCCATTTTGTCTGAAACACCATCCTGATTTTTCTTATCTGCTTCAGTTACATAGAATTCACCTCACTTTTTTTCCTGTTTTATTTGTGAAGCAAAGTAACCCTAATATTCAAAGTAGGTTTTTTTTTTTTACAATGGTCACCTAGTATCCCAGGCGACCAGGTGTCCAATTAACACAAGCAACACTGAACAAGTCAGATCCATTGTTTAGTTTTCAGAGTGGCAGAATAATTGGCTGTAAAGTAGGGGTCCCTTGATTGGGAAACTTAATGGGTACTCTTAATATCACTGGAATGCTTTCACTGCAGGCAGTACTTCTCATGGCACAAGTCACGTGGGAAAAACGAAAGTGACAGAGGCTCTGTCTCCCCAAGAGACTTCAGTCAAGTGGGGTACGCTGTGGCTGTTAAGAACCACACACAGAGATGGCTGCCAGCAGGAGTGCAGAGGACGGCAGAATGGGGAGGTAGAGGAGCTGACAGGGAAAAGTAAGTGGTCAAGGGAGAGCAGAGACTGCATCTTGTCAGGGTTGAGGTGCCAAGAAAATAATAACTGGAGGCCAAGTTCCACAGAAAATAGCTACACTCTGCAGCACTCTGAACACTGGCTAAGACATGAGGGATTCTTGGAAGGCTGACGTCTTTGCAGGTTTTGACAAACAGAGATCAAGTACATTACAGGAGTGTGAAGCCTAAGTGTACCTGTAAGAAAGCCTAAAAAGATTGGTCAACCCGGCAGGAGTTCTGTGAACCCTCTGAGAAGTGAAGAGCTCCCAATAGCCAAAGGCGATCTATGTCTCTCTTTGTTTGTCTCTGACTCTGTCTCTGTCTCTGTCTCTCTCTCTCTCTCTCTGTAAAAGCCATCATTAACATGAGTGGAATTTCATGAAATTATGAAGGATTATAATCCTTCGCTGGAGACTCCTTATTGTGATCATATGAACTGTACAATGTCAGAATCTGGCAGCAACCTTTTAAATGGCCAGGGGACTTCTTACATACCCTGAGGACCCCACCGCCACCCCCACTACACAAACGCATCTGAACCAGATGCTCCCTCATTGAGCATTTCTGGCAGGAGGTCTGGACTCCACACCCAGGACTCCAGGAAGACTGCAGGGTCCCAAGATTACTCTTGCTACCTGTAGTTCTCTGATTACCCTGCTCTATTACTCCAAGTTTAACTGGTAGCACTCATCAATGGCTTGGTTTAATCTTACACTTTATGAAACCAAGGCTTTGCATTTGCTTGGGTATCTCCATATATCCTTGTACGTCGTTATGTCCTTACATGTTGTCTACGTTTTGCAATAATGTTCCAGTTCTCCTTAGCATGAACATTATGTAGAATTCATTGTATAGCTGAAAATCCAGGGAACACATGATATTCACACACAGTAATTCACAGTGCTTGCAACAATGATCCTGGATATAAGATATCACTTAGATAAATACAGTGAGAATATACAAAAACTCATAATTTTTTATCAGAAGCTATTCTGAGATTGGTAAAGTTAGGAAAACATAAGCAGTATCTTTTCTATAAATTGAAGCATGAACTTTGAAATAAATACCTCATATTTTATTTTGTAGTTAAATAGCCCATAATTCTCAGCAGGTACTTGACCAAGACTTTCCCACTTTGCAACAGCACTCCTGTTGGGGTTTGCATGTAATGTCCCCGCAAAGCTTCATGCAGTCATGGGGGTGGGCTTCTACAGTTCATCGCTGGCCCATAGGCCAGAGCTGGGATTAAGGACATGAGTGCCCTGGAGCAGGAGGCCTGCGTGCACAGAGAGGCCTGCCTCCCCCTGCTCTCTTGGGCTTCTTGGCATCTTCCGCTTCCACGAACTGTTGCCAGCATGTCACCCTGCCCCAAGTCAGCTGATTATAGACTGAAAACTCTATACACTGAGAGCTCACTAAACCTTTGGGCGCTGGGGATTTTGGCTCAGCCTTGAAACAAAAGTAAACAAGACAATCTTCAAATTCCGCTAGCAATATAAAGTTCACCAGTCACCAGATTCTTGCAACAAAACTGAGACATTGACCCCTGAGTCGCACACATGACATATTTTTAACAATTTATAGAAAATATAATAACTTTCCCACAGAGGAAACAATTCAATTATTTGAGTCATGGAGTACGCTCTCAGAAACCTTATTACCAGCAGCATCCTCAACAGCTACCCACTGGTCAATGAACGTTTTTGAAGAGAAAAGACTGGATGAGAAAATGAACGAGGCAGATCAACACAGTCAGCCTTTCTTCCTTGATTTGGCCTTACTTCAAGTTTACAGTCAAACTTAGTTTTCACTTTTCAGAAACACTCTTGCATTTTCTTGCATAAGAAATAGTTCGCCATCCTGCAAATGTGGGATCAGTGAGCGGAGGTAACAGAGGAAAACAGCACTTGGCTTAGTGTGTGCAAAAGAGTCTACTCTGAATCCAGAACCCTACAGGGTGGCTTGTCAGGCCTCAGGTCACCGCCCGGCTCTGTCGCAGGAATTGAGCCTGTTCCCTGCACTCTTAAGGGCACCCACGCTCACCACCTTTCCACACCGCCGCCTCTCTCAATTGGTGAAGAAAACTTTACTTCTTGTTGAAGTTACACCACAAAATATGAGCCAGATGACTTTATCTTATTCAATATTTCATTAAATGACATTCAAAATGAATGTGCCATGAATTAAACTTTGAAAATATATTTCTCTGCCCATGGTGTTGTAGTAATGTGAGTTTCCTTACACCTCAGGGCAACAATGACTGGTCAAAACACCTATCAGTATAGCTTATTGACCAGTATTACTATGTCTATATCTTTTTGCCTCTTGTCAAAAGGAAATGACTTATAAACTAATATGGGGCAAATTTTCATCTATATCTTTAGATGGTTCCATAAAGTTGCAATGACTATAGTAAAATAATTTTTTAAAGGTAATCAAGTTTTGAAGATTGTAGAATACTTTAGCTTTTCCACATATTCTAGGGAAAAAAAAAAAAAAAAAAAAAAAAAACCTGCAACATCCTTGAACTAAAATCTGTGGAGATTTGGAGGTGGGCGTCATCTAACAAAAAATTTGTTATTAAAAAGATACTGAGCCAAGTGCAAACCTGAAATGAAGCAGTTTGAATATCAGTTGTGATGGGACCAACGAACTGTTTTGGGAGCTTACAGATGGATCAACTCCACTTTGGCTCCAGAGGAAATTTGTATCTCTTCACATTTATTATAAAACTGTAACATCTTCTGCAGACTTGAGTTTCTGCAGGGACAGCCTTCTTTAGGCAGGGAGCTGAGTTCAGTACTCTGCCTAACACTAACAGCTTGATAGAAGAATGATACTGAGATGACATTCTGGTGTTACCTTCAAATTCCCAGAACTGTTCAGTCCTGAACTGCGTGCACCACATTGCCTCATTTGCATGAAGGTAAAGCTTTCTTCTCTGCAATCATCAAGCTACTTTTGGTAATTAATAAGCAGGGTCTTCTTCCCCTTAGGCACACACACAAAAATTACACACTGTCATTTATATGTGGATTTGATTGTATATTATCAGTATGTGTGTATACACACATGTATGCCTGTGCAGGTATAAATGTAGCTGTGTAAATACACAGACATCTACGCACGACTGTAAAGGTGGTAACGATATAACGCAGGCTCTGCACAGGACATCCCATGAACTTTCTTTCCATTCTGTAATAATTATCATCCCCGAACCATACAGCAATAATGATTCAGAATCTGGGTTCAACAAGCAATGTCCATGCATTCACCGGGCTTTAAAATAAAAATAGGAAGCCTGCGAAGAAGCTGATAAGCTGGCTAGTAGAATACAAAGTCTACCACGGGCCGTAAGATCTTTCATAGGTGGATTATGGAGAAGCAAGTAAAAGGAATAAATATCATCTAAGGTGAACAAATCCTTCTGGCTCTCACCCAGGGAAGCCAAATCCTGCAGCACAAAGGAGCTTATGGATATGGAACCCCACTGCAAGGCAGAGGTGCAGACACCGCAGTGTACACACACACTGCGCTCGTGGACATGCGTCATTCAGGCGTCAATGTTTCTCAGTGATGAAAATACACAGGAGAATTTTGAGATCTCCTTTTTATAGAAAAAAAATCAGAATGTATAACCATAAAGGCATTACAATCTTAGTCTTCCACAAACAAAAACCTCCCTAAGATGTGAACATTCTCTGCAGGCAGTGTCTCATCATCTAAGGATTATATGTGTAAAATGTATTTCCACACATAAATTAAACTTTCAGACTAACCTACATAGGATGCATTAAGCTTAAGCCATATATAATTTAGCACATTGCTTCTTAAAGAAATTATAAATTATTTGGGAGCACATATACTAAAATTTCAAATTACTACAATATAGCTATTGAAGATAATTGGGATGTCTGGCCTAAAACATGAATTTCCTTTTCAAATAGTTTAAAGACCTATACTGAAGGACTCAGAATGTTGTGTAGTTAGTTCAGCAGTTTAGGACAGTGTCCCTTCTGCTTTGACAGCGCAAATCTCTCTAGTATAAATCCCTGCCCCCACCTCTCAGAGGTCAGAGCTAGAGGACACTGCAAATGACCAAGCGGTGGCCAGCTGGCCCACGTATCACACTGCAGGCCCTCCCTGTTTCCAGTAGTCTGATCTTTCGACCTATCTCCAAGTATTCCCCTCCCAGGGGATTCGCCTTTCCTCCTTACAGCAACAGAAGAGAAACAGCACTCACTTAGAAAACCAAGTTATGAGTGAGAGATGTGTCCACGTGTAGGGCACGTGCTGGCCAGCACGGAGCCTTGGGTGGGCACTGGGGAAAGGTGGACACTTGGAGGATGGGAGGGAGGAAGGGACGGAGGGAGGGAGGGAGGAGTAGAGCAGAGAAGAGGAGGGATTGAAAGAGAAAGAAAAGGAAGAGGAAGAGAAGAAGGAGGTAGAGCAAGGGGAAGAAAAGGAGGAGGAGTTATTGGCAGAAGCCATTTTAATGATCTGGTCTGAAGGTCTAAATATCAGCAGCGCTCCTGTTTGCTCTCTCTCAGAGCCTGACTCCCTCTGGACACTGACTGCAGAATGCTACTTTCTGTCCTAAGTTGGAAAACAAAGCCGACAGGGTGGTGGATATTGTTATGATGATGAGGTGACCTCTACCCTGTCAGGGTCTTCATCATCAGTGATTAGCCTTTCCTGAACCCCAGTGGGGGTTGCCCTCCCTGGAGCCTTCAGCTCAGGGCCCCGGGACCTTCCTGTGATGTGCCCCACGGGTCTTCTCCTCCCTTCATCTTCTCCTGGCCATCACCCTCCAGATCTTCTCTTCTTTCATTTTCCAGGGTAGTGTTCAAGGATGCCATTACAATTCTTTTGTACGAGCTCACAAATCTTTTTTTTTTTTTTTTTTTAATGTATTTAGTAGGTTCTACAGGGTCTCACTACACAGATTGGCTCATAGTGGCCTCCTATTTTCAGCCTCCCAAGTGCTAGGATTACAGGTGTACACAGCCACGCCCAGTCTCAATGGTTGCCTCAGTGCTCCCTGGGGGTGGGGCTGGCACTGCATGCCAAGGTCGAACCCTGGTTCCTGGGTCGGCCTAAGTAGGTGCTTTAATACAGTGAGCTATCTGGCCAACCCTGCCTCTTAATGTTTTGCTGGATGGAAAACTGCTTTAGAAATCCTGGGTTCCTGCTGCCTCGGCTTCCCGAGTGGTTCTGACTATATGCATATGAAGCTGTGCTTTGTCAATCACAGTATCTTTTTTTCTTTTTTTGAAACAAGATCTCACTGTGCAGCTCACGCTGGCCTCTAATGCACAAGGGTCTTCCTGCCTCAGCTGCCCAAGTCCTAAAGTTGCAGAGTCCCATTGAGAGTTAAGCGCAAAGCAGAGGTGAGCGCTCACACAGCAGCCCGCTGTCCTGTGTGCCTCACTACGTGTCCTCTGTGCGGATTATGCGCAACTCTCTGTGCTTTCACGGCTCTCTGAAGCTCACTCCCACTCTTGGCTCTGGACTTGGAGGCCCCTGCACTCAGGAGAGGGCATCCCTGCTCCTGCTGCAGCGGATTACACCAAGGTCTCCTCTCTTCCAGCCCTGTAATACCTGCCCTCCCTCTAATGCAGGGCTCCTACGGTCCTCTGTGGCTCCTCGTGCAGTGAACGCAGGAACTAGTGGAAAATATCAGGAAAATAATAACAATAATAAGATGAGAAAGGGAATGTAAGCACTGGATCAAATCCAGCCCAGGCACTCTGCCCTCTATCTCATTGCTGCAAACCCTCCCAGGCCGGCTCCTCCGCTTCAGTAGTGAATCCCCACCAGCCTGCCCAGCACACCCAGTCTGTGCCACTTTGGCCCCAGGTGCTTTCCTCCATGACGGCCACAGGCTTATTCCTTCCTCTATGCCAGCGAGAATGCCCTGACCACCACATCATCTCTCAGAGTATGGCACTGTCACTTTCCATTCTCCCCAGCATTATCTTTCTTCACAGCACTGAAAATTCGCTTGATCTGGTCACCTAGTTATTAGCCCAACATAATTGGCATCTAGATACTAACAATTTAGTTGCTTGTTTTGTTCTGTTTTTCAAACAGGGTCTCATTGCCTTCAACCCAGGGTGCCTCCAGGGGGAGCTTCACCTCACAGTGATCCTCCTGCCTCAGCCTCCCAAGTGCAGAGAGCTCAGTCATGCATCACCACACCTGGCAATATAATATATATATCGTTAAGAGAATAATATATATATCGTTAAGAGAAAACTGGGTAGATGGATATCATTGCTTCCCACTGTGAACCAGTACATAGTGGTCACGACAAGCGGACAGCGGAGTCTGTTCAGAATGCGCAACATATGTTATACAATATAACACACCTATTCACAGGAAGAGAAACCTAGGAAACAGCCTAGGTGCACTTCTTGATTTCATCCTATAAGACACACACAGATGCACCGCCCATGCTTCGGAGAGCACTGGACCACGCACCCTTGAGAAAAGCTTTGTCCCCTTTATCATGAGCAATCTTCCTCCCGCGGTCAACTGTGTCCGTGTACATGATGGGACTCATTTATGCTTTGTATTTCAGTCACTCCTAATAATAACTTTGAAGAAATAAAAGCATTTAAAGAAAAATAAAAAAATTTTAAAAAGCCCTCCAATCTGCAGAATCTCCAACAGTTAAACTATGCCAGCCATATTGAACTACTGGATGTCAGTTATGCAAATGGAGGGATTACACCGAAGACAACTGACAGGGAGCACAGTCACAGGTGTGTGGAGCACAGCGACATGTACCTGTCACTCTACAAACGTGGAGGCACAGCCCTGCTCACGGGGACCCGCTTCTCTGCCTGTGCGCCAAAACCAAAGAGCGAGGGAAAAAATCGACCCGAGGTCTCCCTCACAAGAAAAGCGACCTCTGAAGAGCGGGCACACCACCGTGGCAAGGGCTGGCTTTTAGCGTGTGGCCTAGACTAAAGTTGGCATCCCAAGGGTCACAGGGTGACAAGAATTTCAATTATTCTTAAGATCCCTTCAGCGAAATTCCCTAGCACTATGGCAGAGGAAATTTCTGACAACATGAAGGCATAGGAAAATAAAGCAGACTGCCTTCCAAGAACGCTAGAAAGGAATACGTAAGATTACTGCTCCTTCAAGTTTTTCTAAGAGGGTGGATCTTCCTTTAAGTGTTTTTAACATATGTACACACACACACACACACACACACACACACACACACACACACACACCGTGCAACAACACAACAAGGATAATAAAGAGAAGAAGAAATACACAGAAGTCTTGGACACATCTACAGAGCAGATAGTGGTGATAGTTTTGCAGGTGAGATATTATTTACAAACTCATTGGCTTAAGTGCATCACAGATGAATAGGGTTCTCTATGTTCTAGAAACCCACTTTTCTATCATGTTCCAATAAAGTAGGTTAATTTCAAAAATTCGTGCTCTTTCATTTATAAATGTACCCCTAATCAACTTTACATTAGTTTGAAACTGATCTAATGTATAGTCATTACATTAAACAACAAATATAAAAAGAGGAAATCCAGAATATGTAGAAAAATTAAGGAAATAATTATTCTGAAGGCTAAGGAAAGAACAGTGAACATATATTTTTAAGAATTAAAATTGAAGAAAAACAAAATTGAGGCTGGGCCTGGTGGTGCACGCCTGTAATCCCAGCACTTGGGAGGCTGAAAACAGGAGAATTGCTGCATTCAATCTACACAGTGAGACCCTGTAAACCCTGGTCTAAATTGAAAAAAAAAAAAATGAAAACTAAAAATATTGATGAAAACTGTCAGTATTCTGTATGCTACAGATATTTTTCTATCAGATTAAATAAAACATATCATATTACCTTGCGAAATAGGATTTTATTAACTTTGTTTGACTTTTAAGAAATAGACTCCTGAAAACAAGGGGCTTGTAACTTAGCTCAGTTGCTTGAGTGCCTGCTTGGGTAAACAGTCAGGTACAGGGGACCAGAATTTGATCCCCAGCTCCACAAGCCTTATGCCATCCACCCTTAAGGCAGCCTGAGCCAGAAAAAAAAAAAAAGAAAAATCTAACTGAATGCTACTGATTTTAATTTTAGGTTCCCAAGCCCCCTGCCTTAGGGAATAGTGACCACATCACTGCACTTGATTTGGTGAGATTTTGGCATTTGCAGGAAGAAATCTCAGCCATGCTGGGTTCCCTAGGGAGAAAGGTCTAGGGGTGACCCCTAAGTACCTCAGGCAAATGAGGGATCTGAGGTGACACTCCCTTCCTTCCTGGCAGGGCTCCCACTGGACAAGGGACGGTCCAGATAGAGACACAGGAGCTTCCCTACAAAGAGGCACAAGGACGTGAATTTCCAGGTGACACAAGTGTTCTATATCTTGTGACTCTTTTATCTACCAAGAAGGACATCCTCGGCACTATAACAATGGACTCGGTGAAACCTGATGGAAAACAAAACCCAGTGTACGGTCTTCTGTGATTTGGTGTTTCTCAGCGCTACTTTCACTGGGTTGGTTTAAAATTGTTCTCATATATTTACCAATTTGGAAAAAAAAAAAACTCTTTTGCATTTATTGCAAATATGATGCAAAAAGGCATGGCAGGATAAAAAATTAATAGTTTAATAGCGTTCTGAGATTCAGTGTATACTACTCAACAATTCCACATCTTGTTTGCAAAATCTATACAAGCCTTGTATAATTGACTCAATTAAGAACAGTTTTAACCTAAATGAATGGCCTGGAGAGCTAGGTCCTTGAGCAGAAGTAAGAATGCTTCTCTTCTTCCAATGTAATTGGCTCATTTTTCTACCTCAGCTTGCTCCCTTTTATTTTCTAAGGCATTGACCCTGCATAAAAGTCAATTGCTTGCCTACAAAGAACATACTTCTTATTCAATAATTATAAAAATGTTGCACAAATTTGAAATTTATATTATGAATAGATTTATGATCTATTTTTGAATGAAGGTAGTGTTAGAACTGCTCAAACACCCATAAAGCAATACTGTGCTTCAGAGTGAATGATTACAATAATGTTGTGCATAGTTTTCTTTTTTTGTCGTTATTGTTGTTGATGTTTTGTTTTAAATGAGCAGAACACATTTATTGAGAGAAAGAAAGCTCCTGTCCGAGAGAGGGACAGGAGGGGGATCCTGAGTGGGTGTCCCCTGTGCATAGCTTTCTGTTTAAACTTGTAAGACAAAAAGGACATTTTGTGGCTGCAGAGAAGCCCTTCGTCATCCTTAGGTGCTAACAGCAAATCTGTAATTCCTCCTGCAAGCTGGCCTTCAAATCTCCGTCATTCAAACACTCCTCCATGCCTCTGTCCTGAGAATGAAGCTATTTCCAAATATCAATACTTTTCAGACAAAAAGTGCAATATCGCTAGGGGTAGGAATTCCAACTGTCAAGAAAATGGATCTGAGAAGTAAATCTCAAACATCTTCACTTAACTGTACGAGTAACACATAGCAGACTGGTGGGACGTGTTGGGATGAACATTTGCAGATTTAAAAAAAAAGTCTCTTCTACAAAAAAATGTGAGTATCCTGGTTCACAAGAGCCAGGGAGATATCTCAGGGGCTTAAGCATCTGCCTGGCAAGCTGAATGCTCTGAGTTCAATCCGCAGTAAAGGATTCCAGTCCCAAGTAGCTGAGTTCAATCCTCAGCAGCTGAGCTCAATCCACAGTTGCTGAGATCAGTCCCCAGTACTGGAAAAATAAAATCATCCAATTTGTCCTGGGTAGCAAAGCATGCAGCATTCTGGATTCAGTATCCAGCAAAATGCACCAGTGCGCGTATGCGTGCGCGCACACACACACACACACACACACACACACACACACACACACACACGCACACGCACACGCACACACACATACACAAACACACATACACACACAGAAATGAAATAAAGATTATTAACATACTTTTATAGGCTTCTTTCCTCTCTTACTCTACACAGTGAAGCAAATAACTTTTGCCTTTTCAATTTCCCCATTTCAAAATTATTATTGTTGTTATTATATTATCATTACTACTATCTTTGTTTGTTACAAGGTCTCACTATACAGATCAGACACTTACTGATCTTCCTTATTCCACCTCTCCTGTGCTGTGATTACAAGCCATCATATGCTGACTTCAAAATTATTAACATTATTCCACTTACTGTAGAGAGGGTCAGTAGTTTAATTTCCATAATAATAAATGTGACAGAAAGAAAAGCAATAAGAACACAGGGGCATTTATGATTTCTTTTAAACCTGAATGAAGGAAAGGGTGCCAAGAAAAGGGAAGATGTCTTAGTGGCAAGGAAGGAGTGGAAGACCCTGTCACTACCAGAGCTGGGGACAGGGTCAGGCTCCAGTCACAGTTTAAGGGGGACATGGAGGAACTTGTTTTTCTAATGAACATTTTCTGGGCAGTGATGGGGGAAGAATTCAGACTTTTGATAGTACCCTGATGATCAGAATGTATTTACTTAAATACTTAGATCCTGTCTAAAAATGATTATGTTGTGCATTGTGCAATTCTTGAATACTGGAAATTTAAAAGGTTCATCGCAAAATAACTGATTATGTCCCATGTAAAAGGTTATGCAACGTATTATAAAAATTATACATAGCAACAATGCACAAAGTTCTTCTTTCCCAGAAATTCTACTGTGACCTTAGTTGCACAGGTAGCCATGATTCCTGCATGGAGATTACTGGAAGCTTCTCCTGATAATGTGAAGACAGAAATGCTCTTCTCTGACTCCTTCTGAGGAACATGGTGAAGGTAACTATGAGCACCCTACTATTCCTGAAGAGGCTTGATCCTCCTTAACAGGTTACAGATATCCGATTAGCATTTCTTCAATGTACCAATCAGAGCCAAAGTAAGAATTGGCTGATTGTGCAAAAAGAATACATCAGCCTTTCATTTTGCATCTTCACAAAATTTCAAAAGTGTTTTAGAGTTATGAAAAAAAAAATTTTTTTAAAGATCCACTTACAAACGATGTGTCCACCTACATTGATTTACTAAGAGTAATCACTGGCACGTAGGAAATTTATTTACATGTTAATTAACTTAGGGGGAATGAGACCTGGTTGATTCTAAGATTATATAATGTCTTTCTGATAAAAGAAAAGAAAAAAAAGAACAAAGCCAAAACTTGGGAAAATGACAGAATGCAATTACCTGCTCCCAAGGATTCAAGGGAATTCATCAACAACATCTTACATAAATGTCTGATGCATTTTAATCAAAGAAAGCCATGAACTTAATCAGTTTCCTTTGATAAGATAGTGTCGACTGTCACTGAATAGCAAACAAAATCTTTAGGTACAGTATAATTGATAAAACAACAAGAACAGTAACACTGATACTAAGACTAAGGTTGAATGACTACAGTAAAGGTAATATGTACTATCATGGTGTTTTAGAGGTCTTGGACCCAAATGCAATATCTGACTTCAAAGAATTTCTTTCTTAGCAGAAATATGGTGTTGGACCCTGTGCAGCAGATAGCACTGTGGCTAGATGAAGATACAGCCTACTTTGCAACATTTGTTTGTTTGTGGCATTTAACTTAAGCTTGACTTGGTTATTTCTTCAATAATTTTAAACAAGGTTGAGTACACGTGCCCTAGAGTAACGTGAGGATTAAAAATACGCATGGAAAATAGTAAAGAACCTGGCACTTGGTAAAGTCACAATAAATGGAAGCCTCACACAGGCACTTATACAGGAAGTTATGTCCTGAGGCACCAGAGCCCACCTGGACCACTCTCACCAGTCTCCTTTCCTCTTATTCCTGCTGAGAAGCTTCACCTTTGTGCTCACATAACTGGCAGGTGAGAACAGAAGCAGTCTTTAATAAAAGCCTTCCCAGTCGACATCACTTCTACCTAATTGGAGGTGTTTAGGTAGGGTGTTCTGAGAGGGAAAACACACCCACATTGTGTAGAAACTATGGGATCTTCCTCAGCACACTGCGTCTTGACCTTCCACTGGGTGGTGAAGGAGACAGCTACCTCATCAGCCTGAAGCAGTCATCTTAAGCCATTTACTACTCTCAAACTGAACTAGAAATATTGATAAGAGGTTCAGAGAAGTTGATGGTAATCTTTAACAATCAGTAGAAAAGCTGCCAGTGCAAAAGTTAAAGATCCCATGGATTTGAGCCAGGCATGGTGGTGCACGCCTGTAATCCCAGCACTTGGGAGGCTGAGGCAGGAGGATCAGTGTGAGTTTGAGAGCAGCCTGGGCTACCAAGGTGAGCTGAAGGCCAGCCTGAATTGCATAGTGAGACCCTGTCTCAAAAAAAAAAAAAAAAAAAAAAAAAAAAAAAAAAAAAAAAAAAAAAAAAAAAAAAAAAAAAAAAAAAAAAAAAAAAAACCCCCCCCCCCAAAAAAAAAGATCCCATGGATTGGAATGAAAATAAGCAAAAGATTAATACAACACAGAATGCTGCTTTTTAAATTTTTAAAATATTACACAAATTCATTTTTGATTTTTTATTCCCTTTGATTTTCACAGATACATAATGGATATCAGAGAAATGCCGTACACACAAAAAGTCAAATGAAGTAAGCTCCTACAGGTCCTGAGTTGTATGTAGGTCCTAGGAGCCTTCCCAGACCTGCAGGCTCTCTCCTTTGTACCCTGCATTCCCTCACTAGGAAATCTGTCACATTCCCTTTCCCTCCTGCCCTGCCCATTCTTCTAGAGCATTCCAAATGCTGTCCCGTTAGTCTACCCTACCTTGCTTCCTGCAGCTTTCAAATAGCTGATGGCTATCAATGCTTTGCAAATGCACCCTTTTCTCACATTACAGAAACACCTGTTTACCTGTCTTTTCCCTCCTGGGTGTCCCATTTTCACTAAGAGTCAAAAGTATAGAAGTCTATAAATGTGGGAGGGTAGGGAAGACTTTAAAGAAGATAGATTGAAGGTCAATGCATCTAGGTCTCTATGACCTGGGCGAATTCAGTTAAACTTTCTTCATTGACTTATCACAGAAAGAGAAAAATATGATGCTTTCATTCTTCTTTTGAAGATTAGACACGATGACTGTCAAGTGACTGGCACAGTATCTGACAAAGACACATTATTACTGTTAATAACTCAAATATGGAAGAGGACAGTAAGTGTTTTAGCAGAAAATTTTGATGGAATCAAGGTAAAAATAATTTTGACTTAAATTTTAAAAAACGTGAATCCTCTAAGAATTGAAAAAACTATTAAACTTGGTTCAATTTTTAGATTTTTAGGAAATAGATGAGGATGGGAAAGGATAGATAAAATTTTGAAAAGTCAAAAGGATGAGAAACACCCTCACATTTTTGGGGTTTCAGTATTTATTTCTAAAAAAAAAAAAAAATATTCCGAGCTATAACAAAGAGGAAACTTTTATCAAGTTGCTATTGTAGAATTTATTCTACAAATGTCTAGAATAATAAAAACCTAAGTCACCAACCATCTAAAAAGATATTAAGTTCTTTGATACTTGTAGCCTATACCTTTAAACATTATATAAGAGATTTTGTTACTCTTGGTATGGGAAGAAAATATAAAATATATATGAGCTTACATACAGATTCATACACAGTAATCGCCCCCAAGCTATAGAAAGGAACGTGAATTCTGCATGTACGAAAACCTGAGATCATGTAGCTCTCACAAAAGCACACATGTAACACGCATGGCCGAGCTTGGTACCGCGCTCCTTTCCTAGAAAGGAGATTTATGGATGATTTAGATTTGCTTATTAGAAGAGTGTTAAAAATCTCTGAGAGAAAACATAATGGAGCAGTCAAGAAACAGACTGAAAGTGATTGGGAAAATATTATAGAAACAGGAAGCATAGCCTAAAAAGACCACAGCATTGAGGACATTTTTAGTGAAGAAAAAAAATAAATAGTGTGGACGGTTATGAAGTAAAAGAGATCAAGGTAAAAACAAAGTATTTGTTTTATTCAGTGAAGTTCTTTCTTTCTTTCTTTCTTTCTTTCTTTCTTTCTTTCTTTCTTTCTTTCTTTCTTTCTTTCTTTCTTTGTATTTAGCTCACAGTCTACAGGGTCTCACTACACAGATCAGACTCATAGCGATCCTCCTGTTTGAAGTCTCCCGAGTGCTGGGATTACAGGCGTGCACTACCACCCAGTTTTCAATGAAGTAACTTAAGGATACACATATTTGTAGGCACTGTGGCAGAGATGGTACAACAGTTGAAGAGAAACGTAAGAGATAAAGTTTTGAAGGAAAATAAGAGCGTGATGCAGATCGAACTGACCTAAAAAGGGGCTGCTGGGTCTGAATAGGACACAGGGTGTATTTAGCACTAGGTCAGAAGAAGGGCAGAAGGGAAAAATCCTCAAAGTGTTTTGCTGAGGAAAGGAAATAATGATAGTACTGATGGCAGACTGTTGTCATTTTTCTAAAAGCAAAAGGACAATGTCTAGCAGGGCAGTCAGCGGGTTAGGTGCTTGATTGTTTGTTTGGTAGCTTGTGCTTGCCAGGCAGGTGCTGAAGCCACTGAGCTATCTCTCCGGCCCTGTTAGATACTTGAAAGAAAGGCAGCACAGTGGGATCCACAGCTGGCTCTAGGAAATCAGTAGTGCAGGAGGGGTAAAAGGACGTGGGTCGCTACGATGGACTAGAGCTAAGGCCCATCAGCGTAGCCAAGTGATTTCTGCTCGCAGCCAATCACGAAGGAGATTTGTGGTGTTTCCTCTGTGATGACGTTTGCTGATTCCAGACATCAGGAGACAGCAAGCCTGAGTGAGCCATGTGTCACCTTATACAACCCAAGAGGGAAGGAGTGAGAGAGCCTGGAGAACTTGGGTTCACAGGGGGACTAGGGCATGCGTGTACACACACACACACACACACACCATAGTCAGCAAAGTGTGGAGGAAGATATTGATTGGACAAGTTTAATGCTAGAAATTGCAGGATCTGAGGAGTGCAAAGGTGGCCACCAATAAAGAAATGTATTAGAAACTGGATACCACATCGCTCCTGAAGACATCCAAGGGGACAGAGGAAAAAAGAAAAGGCAATGCACAGTAGTAGTGTGGCAAGTGGTGATTATGCATGAAGATTTCTCAGAGGTGGGGGTGAACTTGGAGAGAGGATGGGGCGTATGAGTCGCGGCTCTCGAAGAGGAGCAGAACCAGGAAGAGAAGGAGGTGCAGCACTTCAGCAATGGTCGTACGCTGGGCGTCAGGGGCAGAGTCCGGGGGCCTTTCCGGGACAGCTCTCACTCCACACTGTCTGGAAAACTGACTTCACACCAAGAACGGTTCTTTTCTTTCAAATTATTGGATTCAATTACAGTGGAGTTTGTCATGATGCTTTCATCTCTCTAAAATTGAGTCCAATGTGGAACATGACCCAGAACTGGGACAGTTTTCGACTGCAAGGAGAATAGAATGAGCTTAGAAAGAAAAATAAAATTTATGGAGAAATGAGATGGTTAACAACAATAATATAGATAAATCATGTGGGTTGTGTCTTAAATCAAAAGATCAGAGACCAAGAGGATTTCAGTAAGTAAAAATGGCAAGGTGGAGAAGACGGGGAAGGTTTGGTAATGTGAGACAGTTTTCTCAGTGAAGTGCAGTCACCCATGGCAGCTCTTGCGATACAGGTGAGAAGGCTGTTCCTACACAGCACGGGAGGGCGACGAAGCCATCTGATCCTGTTCAGCACTGTACAGCGCGTGGGCTTTTCCATTAGTTAATGCATATGATGTACTTGTCATCAGAAGAAGAAAATGGAGTTTTCTAGAATTTGATCTCAATTACTTGGGCAGAAAGCTCTACTACCCAAGCACATCAGGCCAGTCAAAGGCTCCGTTCCTCACTGCAGCTTCACCATTTGAGGTCTGCCTTCCCGGTTACTGTGAACAGAGATCAATACAACTTATCTTCCTCTCTAAAAACCAGCTTTTATACAGGAGCCCAGAAAAAAGCATTAAAGCATAACCCGGACAAGGACAGTGTTTCAGACACAATCTATGAATGAGAACAAAGTCAACAAGACCTTGTTCATGATGTCATTGAGTGGCAAAATTCACCCAACAATCCTAAGGGAAAAGTTCATTTGGTCTGAAAGAGTAAAATAGATTTTTCTTAAAAAAGGTCATGATCTCTAGCATAAAGTTATAGCTCAGATTTTCATTTATCAAAATGCTGTTCACTTACCATAGAATTAAGGGAAAGCAAAACAAACACCTGGAACTCCAAAAGTAACATGAATAATCTCCGGGGGACCCTAGCAACACAGAAGCTTTGAGCTTCGGCTGAGAGCTGGTGCATTTCCAAAGTGAGCATCACCAAGACGGAACCGCATGGGCAGAAAAAGCTGAGTCAGGCTGATGCTGCAGATCGGCTCAGACTTCACCCAAGGGTCATAACGGCTATGTATAATTAGTGATCTCATTTACACGTCACTTCCCATAGAGATTTGCTAATAAATATTTCATGCCCATAAATAATTAACAATGGAGATGCATCATAGTGTGAAAGAAGAGAGTTCAGCTCACGATGAATCTTTAACTTCCTGTGGAGGTGTGCAACGCCAGAGTATCAACGGCAAAACTAATAGAAAGAAAGGAGAGTAAATTTCATTTTGTTTGTTTCGGTGGAGTGGGAGACTGGACTCCAGGGCAATCAATCGCTGAGCTATTCCTTCAACTTTTTTCTTTATTATTTATCTTTTTATCTTTAGGCACAGCATCTGACTAAGTTGCCAGAGCATGGGTCAGTCCTCAGGCCCCAGCGTCTGCAAAGTGGAGGGATTACAGTTGTTCCTGGTGCTCAGGGTGAACTGGGACCATTCCTACACTCAGCGAGGCTCTATTGCTCAGCTGGCCCAAGCCCTAAAACTCAGTTTTGTGGGACCGTTATTATTAACACCTTTAAATGATACCAAAAACAATAAAGGAGCTACCTGCCTTCAATGAAGAAGGAAGATGTGAATGATGTCAATTCACTGCCTTTGTGGAGAGGCTTTTTTTTTTTTTTTTTTTTTTTTTTTTTTTTTTTTTTTTTTTTTTTTTTTTTTTTTTTTTTTTTTTTTTTTTTTTTTTAAGCTTTATCTGTATCTCTCAAGGTCAGTCAAATCTCCTCAGGATTTCCTTTGGAACCTTGCACAGTACTTTGAGAGATACAAAAGTTACATATATTTTGCTATACAGATCTTGCTTAAACTTGTCCTTAACCACCCAGCAGAAAAGTTTAACTATAAGGCCTAAAACGGAAAATTAGATTAGAATCCTGAGCTGTAAAAGGCTTAAATCAACAGCTTCCAGCATTGCCAGTTTTCCCAATAATCCACTGCAATTATGAAACACTGCACTATGTACACAACTACTCTTATTGTACCAATAATGATTGATTTGAATAATTATCACACCTACAACCTGTGCTCTGTATAACTAATCGGAGGACAACAATATGCACTGTATCCAATATTGAAATGTACTAATGTGCTTTGAAAATGTCACATTGTTATATATTGTTGGTTCTTATTAAAAGTAATAAGAAAGAAAGAAAGAAAGAAAGAAACAAACAAACAAACAAGCTTTATCTGGACTCGGTTTGCTGACAATGGTTATCCTTGTCCAGCAGAGCCAGCCACGCCCACAGCCTCCTTCCTTCTTCCCAGCGCCACCCTTCTTGGTCCTCCCTGCCACACCTATGCCCTGTGCCTTCCCATCAGTAAAGTCCTGTTTCCACGTTCTCCTTCTTATTCTTCATCCCCTTCCCCTCTCCTATCCTCCCATACCATGTTTCCTCCCCAAGTGACCATCTCTTGACTCCTCATATTGATTTTTACTTGTGCTTTGTGCTTCTCCTTCTAGGAAACCACATGACACTGAAGCTTGCATGCCTGACTTATTTCATTGCACATTGCGGTCTATTCTTTAAAAGAATTCCGATACTTTGCAATATTGAAATCAAATTGGCCTTTTAAAAAATTCAGCAAGGCATAATTCTTACTACCATATTTTATGACCACAACTTAATACAAATAATTAAAACTAGCTATAGAAATGGAAAAAAAAAAAAAAAGCTTACATAAAGCAATAGTTCTGGCCAGGGAGATAGCTCAGTAGAATAAGCGCTTGCTTGGCAAGCACAGAGTCCCTGAGTTTAATACCTGGTACCAGAAAAAAAAAAGTTAATAATTACATAAAGAAGAAATAAAACGGCAATTAGAGACAATTTCAAATATAATGAAAATGATAACCCAGTTTCAGCTATTATTGTTACTTATTAAAAATGAACAATAAAATTAATGGAATAACATTTCAGAACAATTGCAGGAGAGCAACAATGCTCAGGATTTTGCATAATTTTCTCCTCAAGGCAGCAAGGCTCATATTACAGGACATAGACATGAAAAAGGTGATCAAACAACAGAGACCTAAACCTTTCCCTCTAGTGAGCGAATAGTAATTAATAGTGTAGCTATCTTAACCATTGTGTGTATGTGTGTGTGTGTGTGTGTGTGTGTGCCTGCACGCCTGTCTATATGCATTTACTTATCTCTTTCCTTTTCCCTTCCTTTTCTTCTTTTCCTCATTCCAGTTTTTCTTTCTTTTTCAGCATTTCTTCCCGCTAATATAACTCTTATAATTTATAACAAGATAATAAAATTTGAGACACAGGGTTATATTTTGTTTTATAAATATTATGGGAAATGTTAAGCATATAGAAATTCAACCATTACTACTTAATTTGTTGAAATCAAGGCTGAACAATGTCTGCCCATTGCCTTTGACTGGTAATGGTCACTTAGTCTACTTTCAATCTGTCCGGTCTCTATCTCTGTTCTTCCAGAATGAACTTCCGTGACTAAAGAAACCCAGGCAGGTGTCATGAATGGTTTCCTGTGCTTGGATGTTTCCCCTTATAGGACCTCAGTATTATCACACATCTATTTAATTCCCAGAATACTTTGCCCACTGGTAGTTAGATATAGAGACTTGGTCACATCCAAGCTTGACCTGTTTGTCCAGAAGGTTTCAGGGAATTTGTATGCTGGATCAGGAGGCCCAGAGTATTTCTTCATTGTTCTCTCTTTGGGGATGCTAATAGCCATAAATTATGAACTAAACAAATGGTTTTATATTTCAAACATGAAAATAACATAATACGCCGGGCGTGGTGGCTCACACCTGTAATCCCAGAACTTGGGAGGCTGAGGCAGGAGGATTGATGTGAGTTCGAGACCAGCCTGGGATACAAAAGTGAGCTCAAGGCCAGCCTGAACTGCATAGCAAGACCCTGTCTCAAAAAGACAAAAAAAAAAAAAAAATTAAAAAAAATAAAAAAAATAAAAAATAACATAATGCTCTTATTTTCGTTTTACTCACTTGTTGAACTAATTTTATAGAGAGGCATCTATCTGTCCTCAGCTATTCAGTAACCTTAACTTAGTTAAGTAAAAATAATTTACTTTTTAATTATCTCTCAGTAGTTATAAGTTTTTAGATCTCACAGAATCATCTAAAGATTATCAGTGCTATCAATTTCATAAACTTTTATTTACAGTTTTTTTCATATTTTGTGTTGGAAGCCACTACAACTCTTTTTTGGGGTGGAGGCATTGTTCGTTGTTTTAGGGTAATGGGAGTAACTTTAAGTTGGCTCCTTAATCGTTAAGACACAACTTTAGCATGCTTTGATCCCTTATTTTTTGCTGTTAAATTTCAGTCTTCTGCATATTTCACAGCTCAGATATGACTGATATTAGTCATTTCTTGAAAGTATCACAATAGATTTGATAACTTTAAAAATGCAACAAAAAGGAAGCTTTTTTAAAACTACTAGCCAATTCCAGGTTTAGGAACACTAAGCCCATGCCCACATAGCAAGTATTATCTTTTTTTATAAATATAGTTTTGATTATAGTTGTTCTCATAATTAACTGTAAGTACTTATTTTGGGCTGTGTAAGTACTTTTTATAGTCTATTGTGTGTCATCACAAAATGTCATGAATGCTTAAATTTTAAAAAGATTGAATTAAAAACACATTGTGATTAATTCCCTTTAAAATTTGTACCTACGCTTCAAACACACTTATCTCCTTCCTGCCTCTTCTACAGGGTCTCCCTGGCGACTGACCATTCTTGGTCTCTGTACTGGCTGCAGTGATGTCAATTCAAAACATTGACCTTTCAAGGTCACGTTCACTTCGGGAAAGAGCCAGCATTTGCACAGTGCCAGAGCAGGGTCTGCTAGGATTGGGGTCGGTTCACTGGCAAGGACGCACAGTGACGCTTCTAAGAGCTTGCCACTCTGCTAGCAGGTGCTTCAGAAAGTACCAGAAACGACCTTAAGCATGTTGGACACGGAAGGGCACTGGGGGATGCTGAATGCAATCAATGGCAATATGCCTTTCACTCCTAATAATTTCTCTTTTTTAATTTAAGCATCTTAACATGTATAGTTTATGTATTTTGATCAGCCCTTGCATTTTTCATGAAGTTGTAGCTCCTGGTACAAATTAATAGGCCTTAAACCATACTTACATGAAAAATAATGGGGAATTTCTTAGTCATTCAACTCCATATAAGGTACAAGAATATTTTGATAAAAATAATAGGCATATATACACTGAAAAGAAATGATGAATATATAAAATAAAATTAAAAATTGGGGGGAAATCAGAAGTTGGTTTGAATTTGGCCTTACCAGGCAGGGGATTCTACAGTTTAATTTTCCCCAAGCAGAACTATGCTCACGTCTGATTGCAGAGTGTGCTCCCGGGCCCAGCCCTTTTCCTTTCATGTCCAGGCACAGACTCCTGATTGTCCACGAAATCTCTAAATGCTTTAGTATTATAACCACCTTGCAACATCTTGTTTACTTTTTTAAGAAACAAAAGAATGGGCAGCATACTTCAAGGCTTTTAAGGGTTATCACACTTCTGAAAGCACATTGGTGATAGTGTGTTTATTGTGATTAATATAAATACACCAGTGTATAATGTACAGGACATTAACATATGAATAAATATATAAAGGATGCTGCAGGTGGCCGAATGAGCCAAAAGTACTATAAGTGACATTCTTCCTACTGTTAGCATAATGTGCTTGTATTATTATACAACTTGGGAGCAGCCGAGGCATTAAATATAAACACTGCAAAAAACTTAAGCAATTCATGACAACATGCCAGCTTTTCATAAATGCTTCCTGGTCCACTGCATCTTAACCAGAATTGTATTTAAAGTTGGAGAAAGAACAAGGTGTACACTCAGTAGAGGAGCTTGAAGCCACTCACAAGGTCTGTGCTTTGCCCATGATATGCCCACACTTCTACAGAAACTTCTTGGTCTCTCATCCTCTTCTCTTGTATTTCCTTCCTTTGATCTACAGCCACATGAAGTACACATGGTCAAACATACCACCCTTTATGTTCTTAAGCACACTTGCACACTTAAGATTTGGGTGTTTCTTTTCCTCCCCCGAACCCTAACTAGGCGGTTATTATTGCAGCTTTTCTTTCCTTTCTACTTTCAAACGGAAGGTCTGCTTCATCCTTCCAAGTCCTTCACTGAGATACACATTACCCTTCTTTTCTACCTGCACCTGAAAATGTAGCAATGGGCATAAGTCATATGCCTAGCCAGTGATTTCCAAAGCTCCTCATAGTTCCTCAGGATTGATAGACATGAAAACACCCCTGTGGCCTGGAGTCCTGTGCTGGCCTTACTGAGCAGCACTCTTTCATCTCTCAGGTAGGAGTGCAGGCGATGAGGTCACAGTTATCGGTGATGGAAGGGGCAGCTAACATTCTGCTCTCAGACATGAAAAATATTACAATTCAGTACAGTACAAAAACATTTTCCGTGGAAAAAAGAAAGAAGAGAGGCTAAAATTCAAGAAAACACTGAAAGATTTAGTCTCTCTCTCTCTCTCTCTCTCTCTCTCTCTCTCTCTCTCTCTCTCTCTCTCCTCTCTCTCATTCAGTGAAGAAAGGCATAACTCCAACTCCAGTATTAGGAAACTTCTCCACTGCATGTAAAAGCTATTTGCATCCACTTCTGGCTTTTTCCCAGGGAGGGAGTCCAACATGATGTTATGTGTCACTGTTATGGCTTTGCTTAACATGAAAAGACTCAACACGTTCAGGTATTGCAGTTTCTGCCCCCCCCCCCATGGCACGACAATTTTGTAGTTAATGCATAAAATAAAAGTGGAGTAAAAAATACCCCTTGTTTCACTTCTATGCAGAGCTTCATCATTCAATATGGCTTTTCAAGGAAATTACAGAACAAAAGTAAAGTTCTCACACGTTCTAAAGTCCTGGCTGATAACTCATGTATTTGAAAAGAAAATGAAGATGCACATAAGAGATGCGCTAGCTTTTAAAGTCCAACAGTGCCAATCAAGTCTACACACTCCAGACAACCTCCTTTAAAAACTTCTGCAAAGACATGAAAATAAAATAAGGTATCAATCATTTCTGTGGCAACTGAAAGTGATATTAACACAAAAAAGAACAAGGATTTACAGTGTGATTGGGATGTCTCTGGACAAATATAAAATTAGACATACAGCTTAAGGAACAGACAAATAGATTAGATTATGTTTACTTACATCCTGAGATTTCTTTCAATAGCACAAATTGCATATTGTTATGTATTAAACTACACTTATACCTTGATATTTATATAATTCTTCAAAATTATTCTTATTTCTGGGCACTGAAAACCACACATAAATTTTAAATGATGATTACTACTGCTTCTTAATATGCTGCACAACCTAAAAAAAAATTAACAGTGCATTCATATCAAGGAAGAAAAACATGTACTATTGCAAAAACATAATCCTAACATGTCCAACTTATTCTCAAGAAGAGGAGCATCATTCTCAAGGAGGTGAAACTCCTCTCCTGCAGGAAACAAAACCACATGGCTTTTTAAAATCACACAGTGGGGGCTGGCCAGATAGCTCCGCAGATTTGGGCTCACCCCTTACCATCCCATGCCTGCCCCACCTCCGGTGTGCTGAGACTGCAACTGAGACTGAGTGTGGCGGGCTTGCTCCTGTAATCCCACTGCGTGGGAGGCTGAAAGCAGAAGCATCACTGGACGCCCAGTTTGCGTAGTGAGACCTCCAGACCCTGTACTACATACAGTTTTTAAATCAAATCACACAGTGAATTAATATATACACAGTATATTTGTTAAAATTTTATCAGGTGAGATTGGAAGAATATTTCTGAAATGGCTGGAGGTGGCAATAATGAAAACAAAGCTTCAGAAACATACGACCTTTGCTAGCAGGAGAAAGAAGGCTGACTCTGAGATGTTAGCTAGAGAGCGGATTCAGATGATACAAATTAGGAAGGATGGTGACATGGAAACTTAGCCCCAAGAGGGAAGAAGATGGGGCTCCAACATGGAACAGAAGATTAGTAAGAAAAACTCCAAGTAGAAAAACTCGTATCTGCCATAATGTATAGCAGCTCTTTTCATCAGCAATATAGCAATGTAGTTGGACTATGCCATTTACCTTTCCTAATGGTTGCTTTCCTAAATCAATAATGAACATCAAAAAAGAAACAACTTAGTTGATCTGGGTTTTTTTTTTGCATAAAATGTCATGATGTAGATAAACACTTTGTACCATGTGTAATAAACATTTTAAGATACACATTGAGCTATTTATTTATTTATTTATTGGCCTTTTTTTGGAGACAGGGTCTTCCTATGCAGTTCAGGCTGGCCTTTGAGCTCACTTTTGTAGCCCAGGCTGATCTCCAACTTGCAGCAATCCTCCTGCCTCAGCCTCCCGAATGCTGGGATTACAGGCGTGCACCACCACACCCGGCTTGTGCTAATAATTTTATACTGACCAATACAAGTACTGAAGCTGTTTAGGTTTTCAAAGCTTAAACGATTAACTTGGGAGACGGATTAAAATAAGATACTCCGAAAGTAATGCAGAATCCTTTATTAACTGAGTTACCAAACAAGTGTTAGATCTTGATTGGTATAACATTTTAGGCGTCTATACGTCCATCTGTTCAACATGTTTTAAACCTTTATGAGCCTTGAGGAGACTGGTTGGTCCAGATGGTTTTGAATTTTTTTCTACCTCTATTATTGTTATTATACCACCAGTAGTTTTTATTAAACATGCATGAGAGCTCAACATCATTCCTCTGGACCCCACAGGAAGTATGAAACTTGCAGGAGACTCACAGGTAACTATTTCAAATGAGGGGTTGAACATATGCAACACAGTTAGAAATGTCAAATGATGGCTGTATTCACAATTAAAAATCCCCTGGGTTTCTTGAATATAAATTAGAAGGAAAGAACATTGGACTCCGGCATCACTGGAAGTTCATGTGTTAGTAGCCCTGTGTGAATTGTCAGCGTGTATTCCCTAGCTCATTATGATTTATCTTTATCAGCCATAGGCCAAAATTACAAGGCTCCAATTATTTTGCTTTCTAGTTCCAAGAGAGAAAGAGAGACAGAGAAATTATGGCCGTCCTACCACGGGAGATGGCTTAGAAACGCTCGAGGTAAAGAAAGTCATCTACTGTTCTCTGACATTCACTGCCTGAAAGTCATTCCCATTAACAACCATCCCTACTTACTTGGTGCAGCCAACTGCCCCCGTCTCCCTCTCATCAACGGCATCAGCTTTAATTCCTATCTAACGCATATGAAATAAGGAGAAAAATCCTCTCTCTCAGTCTGCCAAGGGCATGTCTGGGTTCTGATGGCATATAAGGAATTCATCTACCAACTTGAACATAATCATTCTTTAATTTTGATTTCTAATGCGAACGCTCTACCCTTTAGAACACAGGCTACGTGTCACTCTCTTTGCCTCCCCTCTCCTAACCTGCGATGGAGGAGGGTGAGCAAATGAAGATGCTATGTCACAATGGAAAAGGAAAAGGACAAAATATTCATTTGTTATAAAAATAAGAGCAGCAACAGAAAAAAAAAAAAATCCCCAACTTCAAAGTTGATTATGTCATAGCTATGATTGCGAGGTAGAAATGGAGTTATACTTTGAACTGCATAATATAATCTAATATCTTCCACTAAGAACTATTAAACTCGTACAACAGATCATTAACTTCCAGACAATGTGGAGCTTACAAGGTTAGCATCAGCTCTGCAGAAAGGAAATTAAGATGACATTTAAATAACAGCAAGAGCTGGTGCACCATTATACAACCTAATGAGGGCACTAGTTTTGATGCTTATCTATTATGTTGTACTCTAACATTTTTTGCATTTTACAAGCTCATTAACTAATTTTTAACATTATGAAAAACACAGCTCTCCATGCATGAATAAAAATCTATGATATACAATAGGCAGCATCAGTAAATCAATCCTTACTTTTTTTCCTATAAGCTTACCTCCTATTTTTTTATGTCTTCAGGCATATATATGAGCTTTTGTATGAAAGAAAAGAGAAAAGATAGCGGGTATTTTCTAGGCACTGCTATATTTGTCCATGGCAGGGAAGCCATAAGGTGGGCAACACCTGCACTCCTAAAACTGTCTTAACACTTTTCACAATGGAAATGCCTCTAGCAAAAGCAATAGATTTAAACCCATTTAGAAATAGCTGTCAAAGCCTTGGTGAACACTACATTTCAAGTAAAGAATAAGCCAAATGCCTCTTCATGTATTCAATTAGTAAAAGAAAGGGGATGATACACTCATTCAGCAGTTTGTCTAGATGACGGCCACTGAGAATGAAAACTGAACAGTAAATCAAATTTCTGAAAGCCGCAAGTATTGACAAAACCTACCCAGAAATTTGTCCAGAGATGGTGCCCAAACTGCAGTGGAAACAGTAATGGGTCATTCCTTCTTGTTTTTTGGCTCAGGGTTCTTACCATATCAGTCCCTACTCCCTGCTTTAATCTTTGTGGAGTCTATTATGGTTTGTGTCTAGCCATCCCCCCCCAAAAGCCTCAGGCAGTCATGGGGGAAAGTAGACTTACAGAGTTTGTGATGAACTCATGATCCACTGGGATTATGGGTGTGAGTGCTGCTGGGATTATGGCTGTGAGTGCTGCTGGGATCATGGGTGTGAGTGCTGCTGGGATTATGGGTGTGAGTACTGCTGGGATCATGGGTGTGAGTGCTGCTGAGATTATGGGTGTGGGTACTGCACCCAGCCAGGGTGGGGGCACAGGCTGAATGCAACATAAGGCAGACAGACTTGCTCTATGTTGTCGTTACTCCCTTTTGTTCCTACTTTTGCTTTCTGCCACCACCAGGAACAGCTGTCTTCTGTCTTGTGCCACCCTACCTTGGAGTCAGCTGAGTATGGACTGAAACCTCCACTCCCTATGAGCTAAGTCAGTCTTTCCTTCCTTCATTGATTGTTGGGCATTTGTCCCAGCCATGAGAGAAGAATAACAGAGACAGAGTCCTTTTAAAATCATTTCAGATTACCAAGAAGAAACCTAAGGCAGTCAGTAAAACATACAAATTATGACATTTCTAAGCATCATTCATTACATGAAAATACCTTTTATATGGAAAATAACAATTAAATGCAATATTCTAACTTTTGCTCTGTAATAGACTGAAAGTCACTGTACTGAAATGGCTTGAACATACTACCAATTTTTATTTTGCACATTAAGTTGGCCACATTTAACTGGCAAAAGTCAAGCAATTGCATAAGTGAATAATTCTACTGGAAAAAAAGTTCATTTCCCTTTCTGTTTTATGTGTGATGGTAGAGCAAATGCAGAGACACAGCTGCAGGTAGAATAAAATAAAAGAAAGTTGAAAGCAGCCTGAGCTACTTGGTGCTGGAGCAAGAATTTTTACACTTTACATCAACATTTCCTTTCACCCTCTCATGAAGCCTAGACCCTTAATCAGAATAGAGTTTAAAATTCTGTGAGACACATAACACCACAGCAGGCCAATGATGGCCAAACCACCTTGCTAAATCATGATTTAAATATGCGACACAGAAGTAAAATCTTACATAATGATATTAAATGGAAGCAGATAGAGTAATTACTGCAACTTCAAAGTAATGGCAAGGATACTGAAAATGACACTAAAACTGTTTGAGTCACCCACCATCTGATATGACAACATCTGTCCTTTATGTTGGACACAAAGCCATTGGTGCTAGCAAGAGTGATTCCCTGTGAAAAGACACACTGCTTGACAGTTGCCCATTAATGAAAATTCATATCTCAATGACCCAGTAGCCTAGATACAACAAATGGGGTTTCATCTCCAGTCCCTTCCATTATCTTCCTTTTCAGACAAACTCATATTCTGGTAGATGCTCACAGCTAACGCTAAGCATGCTGGGATTGCTGGTGCTAATCACTAATGCTACTATCTAATGGCTATCAAATACAACATGAATATTCATAGGCAAATATGGCATTTGAAAGAAAACTTCAGTGATCAAGCAGAGACCGAAGAAAAATAGAAAAAAAAAAAAATGTGGAAGTTCAGAAAAGAAATAAAACATGACTAATGTTCTCAAATAAAGAGTGAGCCTAAAATCCTAGTACTCAAGGGTCATAAACCTGTGTATGTCCTTGGACACAATCTTGAGACAAGACCATGCTCACTGACATGTTACTAACAGGTTCATATGTTAAGTGGGTTGCAGTAATAAATTTGCTGCCCACAACTATGGCTGCTTATTCTGGTAAAATGTCAGGTGCAAGCAGCTCTATCTTTAGGTAGAGAAACACATATCATGCTGCTCCTATAATAGCATTAACATAGAATTAAAATATTTATTTTTAAAATGTTATGAAACACAAAAACTAAGACAATTTCTACTTTATGTCGGCTGAGTTGAACTGTTTTGATAACTTTCAAACATCAAATGTTGCTTCTGAAGCAAAATATTTTAAAAAAAGAAATCAGCTACAGCCCTAGGATGATTACATATATTTCCTAAGCTGGGCCACAGAAGAAAAATATTTGCAAAATGACAGGAAATATATATGCTATATTAATCTATACAAATATAACAGGAAAACAGGGTGCAGCTCAAGTGTTTTCCATGTATTTAAACACATTTCTGACACTGAGAGCCCTCTCTCCGCAAAAAATCACAAATTAAAGTCCAGGCACAGTAGTGTAAGAACCTGTAAGAGTAAAGAAAATCTGAAAGGTAGAATGGGTTCTGTTCAGAGGGAAGGAACAACTGAGATAATGAACAGGATGAAAGAAAAAAGGGAAAGACACACACATGCGTGCACACACACGCGCACGCGCACACGCACGTGCACGCGCACACACACAGGAGAGCTCTGATAATTGTACTGCTGACTTCTGCTGGTAAACTGAAAGGAGCAGTTAATGCTTAATTTTTTTTTCTTTACTTTTTCGTGTGTTTTATTTTGAAGGAAAAAAAAAATTTTGCATGTTTATATCTGGTAATCAAAACAACTAATTTGAAGATAACATGTAGTACAGCAACCATTAGCAAATCGCTATTGTTTTGTTTAGTCAAATTCTATATCACTTGTAATGTTTCTTTTTTCATTTTTACCATTTTATGTTCACTTTAATAAAAAGAATAATAATACAAAGGAAAAGTCTAAGCGAGGGCATATAATCCAGCTTGAGCTCTCACATTTTCCAAGTCAAGGAAATGTCAAGTCAACAAGCAAATGATATGTTTGTGTACTTAAGTAAACAAATACAACGATCAATAAAAAATGTTGTACTGACACATGTTGACAAAATATTCAATTTCCCCCGAATTAACAACAATGATAGAAGCAAAACTTCTTTGCAATCAGCTCAATGTTATCCTCAGGCCTTACTCATAAACATAAATGAAAAATCCATACCAGAGCTGAGAAAGTACTGCTTGCCACTGAAGAAACCAAAACAGCATAGAAGTGCGTGTGACGCCAATGTAAACTAACCTCATGGTCACAGCTAGGAGCAGGCTCACGTGTCGTTACTGAACTCTAGCAAAGGAAGCAAAGCTTGAGCACATGAGCTGCAGTGAAAGCTCTTACCAGAAATGGAATAAGCTAACAATGTTATTATTTCCAATGAAAAAGTATAGGACAACTATCTAGCTGAACAACACATACTCTTATTTCTCTTCCTCTGCTACTTTTTTTTCCCACCTCACATAGATTCACACTGGTTTGCTTTATTTCAGTTTGCTACACTTTCAAATTAACACATAAAAGTTCCACCTTGTATTACTTGACTGCTACCCGAAAGTAATACAAATTACATGACAAGGAGTTACAGGACAATTAGCTATAAAGAGATGATTCCTAGCTAATTTCCAGATTAATTGTACCAAGGAGTAGAAGCATGGTACAATTCCATACCATAAAGATCTAAAAGGGCAATTTTTTTTTTTTTTTTTTTTTTTTTTTTTTTTTTTTTTTTCTGTAGTCTCACTATGCAGCTCAGGCTCATAGTGACCCTCCTGATTTCTATCTCCCTAGTGCTGGGATTACAGGCGTGCGCCACCATGCCCAGACTCCCTCTCTGGTTCAGCATGCCCAGGGTGGGTGCTGGCATGGAGTGCAGTGCCAGGAATCAATCCCTTAGCCCACTGAGCTATGTTGCCAGCCCTTAAAAGGGCAAGCTTTAAAAGTAGATATTTCTTAAACTTGATCATTGCAATAGTAGATAACATCATTAATAATATTCCCTTCACAGAACAGATCATTTATCCTTTAATAGCTTGCTAGTACTTATATGCCTTCCACAAATTTAAGACTGGTTTTATTATCTATAACTCACCTACCATTTTATTGAACTATATATGAAAGGATTTATCAGAAACACTTATTGTCACCAATAATGAGAGGTAAAAAGTGATCTGAGTCCTATCTCAAAAAATACTGTAAGTCTAAGAAGTTTTTAAGAGTTTAGCCTCAAACTACACTATAGAAGAAGAGTGAAGTAATATATATTTTTTTAAATCTGGAAACAGAAAATGACACTGAGAAGCTGAAAAGTTCTCCTCACTAGGTCAGTTCGTAGAATGAGCTTCTGGGTAAGATCAAGTGTCAGAGATGCGTGTTCTCAGAGAAAGTCTTAGGAAGGAAATCTTGCTACATATCCCAAGCAAGTAACAGCTCGATTTGATTCTCCCATGCATTTTGATTGCAATGGAAGCAAGTAAGGAGGACTACGCTCAACATAAAAGAAGCCCCAAGTATCAGTAAGTTTGTGGGGAGAAAATAAACCTTGTGTGCTGTCGGTGAGAATACAGAGGGGCAAAGTGAACCCAGAAAGCAGAGCGGAGATGCTGCAAAAGTCAAACAAAAATCAAAGAATCCTTCGAGCCAGCGACGCCACCCCTGACTGAGGTTGGAGGACAGTGGGCGCAGGGCTTCCCCGCGCCCTGCAGTGCTGCTCACTGCAGTAAGATGCGGAAACAACTTCAGTGCTCACCAGGGAATGAACAGGTGAGAAATCACGATGTTGTGTATATGAATATCCTTCTGTCCCCAAAAGGGGACGACATGGATGAACCTAGAATCCGCTAGGCTGAGTAAAGTAAGCCAGACACAGAGGAAAAGACGCCTCATGTTCTCTGTTTATCTCAGAATCAAACGCAAAGGAGGTTACATGAATAGAAACACAGTGGAACGGGATTCCATGCGCAGGAATGAGGGGGGAACTAAGGTCAGGGGCGCACATTCACACATACCCTAGGCCTAGAGACCCCGGGTTCAGCACGGGGACGGCAGTTGAAAGTAGCGCCTGTGTTGTGGGAGCAAGTACTTTTCAGGAGCTCTTACGGTCTCTGAAGAGTAAATAAAAGTGAAGCGTGACATGATTACACCCTTCATGCAACACTTACTACTACAGGAAGCAGGTAGCACAGATCTGAGTATTGCCTTGCAGAGAGCACGGTACTTGGCCAAGTGAGCTGACCTTCTAGGTCCCACAGATTAAGTCACGGGGCAGCAAGGAAACTATACCAACACTTCGATGGCATCTCTCTGCATCTCTGTCTACATCTGTAAGCACTGCGGGGCTTTTACTCAGCATAGAGTCCTGTGCCAGGGAGAGAATGAGAAGGACACTGGAGACTTAGTTCAATTCTTTCCAATCTTATCTGGACACTTAGGAGACTATTGGCTTTCACTGCATTCTCTGAAGATAACATTTCTGAAATCAATCGCTTTATTTAGAATATGAACAGGTTTTGCCTAGCATGTTAATTGAGCCAAGACATGACATCTTCTCAGGCATGCTCCTGTGGGACTTTACACTGAGAATTCCCGAGTCACTTCTTAAAGTAACAGTATTGTGATCTTTCATTTTCTTTTCTCTGACAGATGCAGGTATTTTTACTAAAAGTTCTTGATCTCCACTTTATTGACACTCTCCATGATTACACGGGCCCTTTTAGAGATAGAAAACCTAAGAGGTAGAAAATCATAAAAGTAAAAGGGCAAAATGTTGAGGTTTCCTAAACTTCACAACAGCTGGCAGATTACAAATCCTTCTAAGAGCCTAAGGATGTAGACACTGTATGGCTCGTCTTCATGGATGCAGAGCTCCTGCAAGGAAGCAAAATAGAGCTGAGAGGCCCCTAGATTGTGCACTGTAAGTCACAGGCACACATGCACACACATCGTTGAGAAAAATAGTGAAACAGACAGATCCCCACATAGTTCCCAGGGAACGCTTCTGTCAGTTCCAGTAAGACAGTTCTCGGGCCAATTATATGCCTTGTTTAGAAAGGAACAAGAAAGCAGGATGGATCAATGCAGGGAAGGAGCTGGCGCGAATTGGCAAAGAGAGAGGAGCAAAAGGCCACCCTGCTCAGTACAGCTAACCCGAAACCACTTCCGCCAGCGCGCCATAACCTACTCAAACTACGTAGTTTGAGTAAGAAAGATTCGCCGAGGGAAGACAGTGCGTGATGATTGCCACAAGCTCGAGGTTGTTTAGGGGCTAATGGGAGCACCTGCTTCACAGTAGGCGGCAACAGCAACGGTCTGCCTCTCTCTCCCTAATTTTGGGGCATGCCCTGGGACAATGCCTTGCTACGCTGCCAGAACGCGCCAAATCCTTAGTCACCACCTGTCCAAGCTGAGACTTTATTTTTAAATGTGCAATATTATGTGCTACAAATCCCAATATAACAAATGGGTTACGAGTCCCTTGGAAATTAGAATAGTATTTACTGTTTGTAAAGTAGGAGTCACTCTGCTTTGCTGTTCTGCTACAGGCAGGTACATTTTTATTTCCCTGTTATTAGGAGGATGGGGCTTTTAAATTAAAGGGTTATACTTATACCCATCGATTTTAGAAGAATGTTTGCAGTTTTCCATTAATTTCTTCACCAGGACAATAGTTGATCTCAAACTTGAGATAAAAGTAACAGCATCCCACTTAATTTTATAGATGCAAATATATGCACAAATATTCTCCATCAAAAATGTTGTTGTAGGACATTGGAAGTATGCCAAATGTGATGGTTTATTTAAGAGCCAGTTTCATCATAGTGACAATAGTAGCTCGCTGCCCTTAAATTTAATTTATTTTTATTGTATTTAATAAGAAATTATAATGTGACAGTTTCAAAATATGTTAGTAATATGTTTCCAGTATTTGATACAATGCATATTGTTGTCCTAGTAGTTATACAGAGCACAGGGTATAGGCAGAATAATTTTTCTAATCATGATTGGTAAAAAAAATTTGTTCTCATTGAACTAAGAGAAAATAGTTGTATACATAATCCAATGTTCCATAATCTCAGTGGGTTATTTGCAAAACTGGCAGTGATGGAAGCTGTTGATTTAAGCCTTTTACAGCTCAGCATACTAATCTAGCTTTCCGTTTTATGCCCCTTGGTTAAACTTTTATGCTGGATGGTGAAGGGCAAGTTAAAGCAAGACCCATAAAACAAAACATAGAACATCAGGATCTTAGAAGGAGTGGCCAACTGATTTCTGAATACCGCTGAAGTCTGACTGTTAAGTATTTCCTCAGGGGCTGTGTGGTAAATGCTGAAGTTTTCACGTGGCACTGTAGAGAAGAGGTGGCTCCTTTAATAGGTGGGGTAGGGAGGACCTTTTGTCATTGGCATCTTCTCTCAGGTTGGGGAATGCAGGAGTCCAGGCCATGGGGCTTCCTGTCTTATCTTCCTGGGTCAGGGGCTGAGGAGCTGCACACTGCCACGAGTCCTCACCATCATGTGAATCCTCAGGTTCAAGGAAATGAGAACCAATCAGAGCCAACCCAGTTGCTGCAGGTGCTTCTTATATTAACAGAAAACTGACTAACACAGATATAGTTTTAAACTCTTTTCTAAATGGTAGAATACTAAATAACTACATTGACTAAAGAGAGTTTTAGAAAGGGCTTACTGGATCACTAAAGAAAGAAAATATTACAGTGTCAAGGAGATCAGCTGAACAAAAGTAGAAAACAAACTAAGCTTCCCAGGGTAATCAGCCTTGCATTTAAACTAGGGATTTGTGGAATGAATTACTAAAAATCTCCCACACCTGTTCTTTTTAAAAGAATGGAACTGTAAAGTTATTGTCTTAAGATAATATTTGTCCTGCTGTTCTTGGAATAAGATGACTCAGTTTTGCTGACGTCTGATAGATGAACAGTCATTTTCTGTTCTTCATTGAACTAGCTGTAAGTTCATTCTTTCTGAAGTGGTAATGTAATTCCTTAGAAAGTATAAATATTTACTTTTGTCTTAAACAGTTTCTGATTGGAAGTTTTAAAAAAGCAGACTAATAGAGCCAGCCAAATAGCTCGGCAAAGTAAAGCACCTGCAAGTAGGCACAGGGGCCAGGGGTTCGATCCCTGGGTCTGCTGTGCTGGCCCTGCCCCCCAGGTGCCCTGAGACAGCAATCAAGACTGGGCGTGGTGGTGTGCACCTGTAATCCCAGCTCTTGGGAGGCTGTAAACAGGTGGATCACTATGAGGCTGATCTGGTAGTGAGACCCTGAACACCCTGTAGACCCTTCCCCATCCAAAAAAAGCAGGCCATGATCAAAGCTTACAAGTATAGAATTTAATACAAAGGGGCAGAAGGAAGGTGTTGTAACTGGAAGACTCAGAAAGACACCTAGGAAATGTGGTTTTGTCCAGTGCGGGAACTGGAAGAAAGAGAGTGAGCAGGGAAGGACACTGCTGCTCCAGCTGGACTTACACAAAGGCTCGCGTGCAGAGAAGGCTCCTTGGACAAAGAGCAGTGGGAGTAAGACAGCAATGCAGGAAGAAGACAGAGATGCAGTCACTGCACACACGCTGATCTGCAAGAATGTCTAGAATGGGCTGGAAAGTCCAAAGCCAAACCACAGTTTCATTCTCTGCCCAGGACCTTGATCTAAGCTGCTCGTGAGGGGAAAGAAAGAAAGAAAGAAAGAAAGAAAGAAAGAAAGAAAGAAAGAAAGAAAGAAAGAAAGAAAGAAACCTAGTGGGTATGGCAGTGTGCCACAAGGATGCATCCTGTTAAGAAGACCTGAATAAATTTAATAATTTGTAAACATAAAACAGCATGCTCTTTTAAAGGTATTCCTATGTGACAATCTTTAGCATCAGTCCTCAATAGCCCATAAATAAGAACTGAATACATATAGGACACTAGTCCTACAGAGAAGTGTAACATCTAAAACTGGTTGAGAGGAACTCACTTAAAATTTCAAATTCAAATAAATAATAGCACACCTGTGACTCTTACACTGGGAATACAGCGGTCAGGGAGCTGCAGTCTGTATGTCCTGCACTCTGCCCTCTCTACTGAACCATAGATCCAGCAATATAATCGCCGTAGCACTACCTTATTTCTCAAAATAAACAGTCTTCTTCTAAGACTTTCCCAGTATTTTACTCCTTCAAGTTAAATCCTGTCACTACACTGTAATTTCCCAGGCCAGAATTCACCTCTGACGGGTCGCCAAATTCTACTGATTGCGCCTCTCAAATCTCTTTCAACTCTGCCTCTTCATTGGAATTCTTATCTGCACTGCCTCAGTCCGACCACTGATCAATTTTTGCTTAGCCTGAAGTAGAAATCTTCTAATCTTCCTGAAATCACCTGTCAATCCTTTTCTTAAAGGACTGAAGGACTATTTCTAAAAACAAAAAACAAAAAACAAAAAACAAAGAAAACCAAGTGGTTCTAAATATTCTAACAAAGATCAAAGCAATCTTGTTCTTTTATACAATCACTACCTTGTGTAAAATATTTTCATGTATAGAAAAATTAAGGTAAACTGACAGACAGCTGAAAATATAAGTAGATAACTGAGGTCACAGACAGAAGAAGTTTCACTATAGTGATGGGCATATGGTAGTCACTGTGCATTTCCTTCAAATTTTCTGACTGTTTATAATTTTAAATATATCAGGGAAACTGATGAAATTTTTATGGTGCATTACTGTAGAATTTGTTTGTGTCATACACAATGGTAATTAACGAAGCATTTTGTGGAAATTCTTTCCCACTATTGGTTGTATAGAAGAATGTTTAGGACTTTAATAAATATATCTTTGAATGTTCCAACAACTGGGCTGTGGGGAGAGAGGATCCGATTTGCAGTCCTGGCCATTTCTGAGTTGCAATCCCTCAGCTGAAGTAGTGCAGCTTTAAGCTTCCCAAGACAGAATCCTTCAAAATGAGCTTTCATGTTCACTCCCAGACAGTTGAAATAGACATCCATAGCTTTGTGGGGTTGGGGAGGGGTGCAGCTCTGCGGAACACTGTTTGCCGAGCCTGTGCAGGGCCTTGGGTTGTATTCTCAGGATTGTGAAACTTGAGACTTGGCCTACCCCTGTGATATGTGAAAATAACTTGGAAATTTTCAGTATGTTACCTTTTAGCTTACAACCTAACTAGTACAGTTTCATGTAATTCATACTTTAAAAATCACTTCTTAACAATTATCGGGCAAAGTTCTTGGAAATTTTTCAAAGAAACACTGATCTTAGCATATAATCAGAACAGAAATGTCAACTTGAGTACGTGTGGCTTTGATCCACTTCTTCCAGAAGACATAAACCTGCGGAGATTAAGTGACTTGCCCAAAGGTAAGTTTCAGAGCCACATTCAGATTTTAACATGTAATTGTGGAGTTTACCATCTTTTAAATCTTAACTCATATAAATACTAGTTCCCTCAGTTGGCTGGTTGGCTTGGAGCAACTCATGCTGCCGGGCTCCAAGTGCCCCCATGAGCACAGCTGTCACGCTCTTCCTGGGCCTCCTTATGTCTCCATCTTCCAACTTTGTCACCTATGGAGCTAACTCCACACAGAAGAGCACAACCAGCTTGAACTGAGAGTTTGCACGAGGCCTGGCTCACTTGGTGCTGGACAGAGGCAACTTGGGAAGAGTGCACGTCCCGAGCTGCGAGTGCCTAGGGACCAGTCTCAACCTTAGACTGCCTGGCTCTTCCTACAATGACTGTCGTAAAAGAAAAGGAGAAAATGTACTCTGCACATAGCCTTTGTTTTTCCATTAAGGAGCTGCTTAAAAATGATCAAATCACATTGCTGTCAAGTGCAAGAACCTGCAGATGATTAATAGGGAGATAGATACGCTTAATTCTAAAGTGCTTTCTCCTATCGACAGTGCAGGGCTGCAGGCACAGGCTCCTTTCTTGGAGCCTGTATCACTATTTGGATAAATTAATAAAAGAGTATATTTGGCCTGTGAAAAAAGGGATATATGTACAATACTGATTATAAGACCTACAATAGCTGGTGAGCCCAAGCCTCCAGTGATAAAGCAAGGGCTACATAAATTGGAGAGCATATGTCCAGTAGAGAGATCACTAAGTACTCATTAAAGATAATAGAATGTTCTGTAAAAACACAAATAATATGTTTACGTAGATGCAAGTAGAACCATTAGAAGAGAAAATTATATATATAATATACATATTATATATATACATATATATATATATATATATATATATATATATATATATATATATATAATCCTCCCAGTGACTTAAGAAATGATAACAATTCTATAACTGATGGTGATGATGGTGAGCTAGGGATAGCTTTTATTTTAATGTTATTCCTTTTTTTGTCAAAATGTGGTATATTGTTCTATTCCATATAATTTACAAAGCAAATTTGATATAAGAATTCTATGCAATCTTTATCGATTGCTTCAGCAAGAAACCGCCTGAAATGTTTCTCTTGATGTACTGCGGTCTTATTTTCTCCACCAAGGACATCAGAGGCGACTGCTGGGGAATCTGACACGTGTGCAGCCACACATGTGCACGATGTTAAGAACTGAGCATAAGAGAGACTGGGAAGCCTGAAGAAAGACCTTGAAGTTATTTAAATAGTGCTCCTCCATACCATTTCTAAGGTGGTATCTGAATTTCCAAAATAAATGACTCTTGTAGATGGGAAGCCAATGTTCTATGTCATATTTCTGCACATTATAGCTTTAAAAGACCTTGCTTTATCAAAGCTACGCATGTGCATTTAGCATCAGTACAAAATCATGTCCATTCTATTTGATAACAAAAAACAGTATCTGCTTGAAATATTTATGTGATCGGTAAATTTTTATTTTATAATTGCTTACAGTTCTTTTGTCTTGGAGACAATATACAGGGGTAGAAAACAAAATCATGGCCACAAAAAGAAAAATGAATTATTAAAACTCAACCTCACTGAGCTGATTGAGCAGAGACAATTAAAATGGACATCACTCAAAGATTTCTGGGCCATATCATATGTAGTGACAGCTGAATTTGTGCCTAGGGTGACATGAAAGACATGAATTCCTACCCTTTGAAGTCCATTTTCTATTGGGCTCATGCAATATAGTATTACTTATAAGGCTGCAGATTGCAATTTACATTATCTCTTTCAAAAATAAGGTCTTTTCTGTGTGCCCTTTACATTCATGTCCTTAGAAGGGAAAGAGGCCAGGAAAGCCATCCCTATATGAGTGAGCTCCTGAGAAGGACTTCTGAAGACGTTGAAGCTATGTCCAGTACAAATGAAATAAAAAAAATAAGGCAGCACATCTACACACATCATATTTCTCTTTCAAAAATCTGACTGAGCCACGCACACGGTCCTGAATGCTCATCACAACTATGATTGTTCGACACCCATCAGTGTCAGAAATACTTATTTACCTGTCTCCCCAGCAACCCATCCTTAAAATTGGGGGCTACGTTTTCTTAGAAGTTGATGTAGTTTCCTTCTTCCTTTCAAAGCTAACAGCATATATGTTGATTCTTTTCTCTGTTCTTGAAGAAGTAAATAGGATGGGAATATTGCAGGTCAGGGTGTTTTTGCTTCATAAAAGGAAAAATGTCAGGAACATGTCCATGTATCATCGTGACCACAGACGCACCCAGGAAAGGCAGGCGCTCAGAAGCAGGAACTCTGGACTCATGTTCATAATGAGCACATCTTGAGCGTTTGTTACTTGGATGCTCATCTTTTTTTTTTTTTTTTTTTTTTTTTTTTTTTTTTTTTTTTTTTTTTTTTTTTTTTTTTTTTTTTTTTTTTTTTTTTTTTTTTTTTTTTTTTTTTTTTTTTTTTTTTTTTTTTTTTTTTTTTTTTTTTTTTTTTTTTTTTTGAGACAGGGTCTCGCTCTGCAGTTGAGGCTGGCCTTGAGCTCACTTTTGTAGCCCAGGCTGGTCTCGAACTCACACCAATCCTCCTGCCTCAGCCTCCCGAGTGCTGGGATTACAGGTGTGAGCCACCACGCCCGGCTTGGATGCTCATCTTTAAAATTCATATAGGCCATTTTCCTTCATCGGACCCTTTCTTGTTATCTTTCAATCTACTGTTACTACAGTGTTGTGTTTTCAAAGCCATTTGTGTTCCCCAAGATCAGACACAATTCCTAGGGCTTGTGGGGAAATTCAGGATATATTATGAGATTGAAGCTGTTATTTCAATCATTCCCACCTGTCGGCTTGGTTGCAGCACATGAAACTCAATAAAAACAATGAAGCCGATAAAAAGCGGACTTAATGAGACCATTAACAGCCTCAACATGCGGTAAAGTGCTAAGGATAAATATACATAGTGTCGTTTTCACTAGTTACCAAATGCTCTTCATCGACAATGTAAGTCAGAGGAGAAAAACTTTGAGCTGAAAACAACTCCAGTCTAGTTAGTAAAGGTAATTACATTTTTATTGATAATATTACCTGCAAAGTAATGTGCCTCAAACAGATATGTATAATTAATAGTGCATCCTCGTCCTGAGGTAAAACTTTAAAAAGACAGCAAGCAAGACGCTGTCATAATCAAGCATTTCCCTCTTGCAGCTCTTATGCTGGCAGCCTCTGACACTAGATTTGTAGCAAAATGTACAGATCTCTCTCTCCATCTCTCTCTCTCTCTCTCTCTCTCTCTCTCTCTCTCTCTCTCTCTCTCTCTCTCTCTCTCTCTCCCCTCTCTCCCTTTCTCCCTCTCCCCCCTCTCTCTCATTCCCATGGAAACTCATGATCACATATCTGTAATCCAGGAGTCCCAAAGTTCTTACAAAATTATCTTCATGACTGAAAATTGTAACAACCCTATACCTACATACTTACTTCTTATGTACAGATACAAAGCAGAGAAAACACCAGTGGTCTCTAAGCCGACTTCTTGCATGACACTAGTGTAAGCATTATTTCACAGGATGAAGGCTATATGGACTTTCTTTTATTCAGCATAAACTTTAATTCATCTCTGTATGGGAAAGTTAACAATATATTTTGAAATTTTATGTGGCAACGAATTTCTGCCCCTTCATTGGACTTCAGAAATATTTTGTATTTTCCTTATGATTATTACACCAGGGCTGATGAGATTGTTCAGTGGTCTAAAGTGCCTGCTTAAAAAAGCTTAGGCAACCATGGGGATTGCAGTTCAATCCCAGGCACTACATGCTGCATCAGCCCCATGCCCCAAGGCAGGCTGAGCCAGCCATTAAACAAAAAAACAAAAAACAAAAAAAAACAAAAAAAAAAAAAAAAAAGACACCTGCGCCTGTGTATGTTCTTGCTGTGTGAGGTGGCGCATGCCTATAATTCCAGCAACTAGGATGCTGAGGCAGGAGGATCAGTGTGAGTCTGAGACCAGCCTAGGTTACAACAGTGAACTCAAGGCCAGCCTGAACTGCATAGGAAGATCCTGCCTCAAAAAGACCAAAAAAAAAAAAAAAAAAAAAGAGAGAAGTCCTGAAGAATAGGAATTCTGTCTCACTAATCTGTAACTTCTACATCCTTGAGGGTGGCAGTTAGTAAAAACGGAGTCTCAGTCAATGTCTTAAAATAAACAAACATTCTATCCAATACGTAGTAGTTCTTGAACTTCTGCACTATTTAATTTTTTCCTCTAAAATAATGTAATATGCTTGTATTTTGCATCTGTTACTCACATTGCAATTGCCACATATTCGAAAAGGAAAAGTAATTCAAACAATACAATAAATGCATCCCTTACAAAAATCCTTAAAATACATACAATGAAGGATATTTTCTCAGTTATTAGAGATAGCCTATTGCAGAAATGTTGAGATTTTTGATTCCTCATGTAGAAGGAGACAGGCATGATAAATACTAGCGGCAACTGCTCTAATTAGACCCATGTTTTCTCTGTCTCCAGTCTCTGGTTAGCTTTAGCCCTCAGTAGCCAATCCACTTCCTGCAGAGAATTGAATGGAGCTGGATTTGGACAGACCCCCGCAGTGCCCGCCTCCAGCCCAGGAGGAGGCGGTGCACCGGTGCATGCATCTATGTTCAGAACCCACAATGCATCAGTCGTGTTTGTACCTAGGTTAAGCATGGGGCTGCCTCAGCTATGAAGTTTGCTTCTTCATGTTTTTTTTTTCTTTTAATAAGAAATAACAGTGCGACGGTTTCAAAACACATTAGTATTCCCAATAATTGATACAGTGCATATTATTGTCCTCATAGTAGTTATTCAGAGCACAGGATGTAGACACGATAATTTTTCTAATCATTGCTGGTACCAAAAATTTCTTCTCATTGAAGTAAGAGAAGCTAGTTGTATAAACAGTCCAATATTCCCCAATCGCATAATTCGCAGAACTGGCAATATCAGAAGCTGTTGATTTAAGCCTTTTAAAATTCAGCATACTAATCTTTTTAAAAATGTAGCCTATTTTTAAATTTAATTTGATTTAATTTAATTTAATTTATTTATTTTTTGTAATATGGCTGGCTCAGCTTGCCCTGGGGGTGGGGCTGGTGCAGCATGTGGTGCCAGGGATGGAACCGCAGTCCCTGTGGCTGCCTAAGCTTTCCTAAGCAGATGCTTTAGACCCCTGAGCCATCTTGCCCACCCATCCCACACCTTTGCAGTTTTCTTTGTTTACAGATTTGGCTCTACTGACCAACAGGGCATTAAGCACCAGGCTAAGTCTGTGTAACTTTGACGACTTAGTACTTAACCTCCTACTGCTAATAAAATAAATAAATAAATAAATAAATAAATAAATAAATAAATTTAGGACAGAAACATTTCAATCTGAATGTTTTTCAAATAGTAGTGTCATCCATGCAATCTGAGCAACAAAATCAAGTTATTATTTAAAAAAATCTACATTAGGATTGTATTCTTCTAGACATTTAGGAAAAATTGAAGCACGCTTCTCTGGTACATTGTATATATTTTTATCTTTGTCTTCCTTGAATTTAATAATAGTAAATTTCTTGTAAGAGTTATTCAAATGCAATAAAGGTAATACATAGGATCATATATAGAATTTAATACATTTTAAATCTTTTTGTTTTTTGCCAAAATAAGCATTGATGTAAGTCATGACATTACATCCAAAGGTGAACATTTCTCATGCAGTGCAGCCACGCAGAGATTCTCAGAGTGCTTCCCTTCGCTGGAAGCCCTAACCCCAGTGTCAAGGGGTAACCAGCCCTGTGACTGACGACCCTCTTAGTCCAGACTAGAAGTCAACGCTCCTATTGTGCTGATCAAGCTATTGTCAACACTCCAGAACTTCACTCCACGATTCATGGTGAAGGGGTATTACTTTGTTTTTCTTTTAGTTCCATTTTTATTTTAGGAAAGAAAAGAATGCATTTTTAGTAAACGTTTACCTGTGACAGGGGACACTTTCCTACTGACTGCTTCATGGATCGCTATGTTTCACTAAAAACTGCCAAGAGCATTAGACTTCAATACATGAGCATGGTACAGCTTTCCTAACTGCGCAAATCCGTTACATTTTGGACAGTCTGAACTGCTGACCTTCTCTACAAGGGCGATGCTGTTAAAAGTGTAGTTAATCACACAGCAGCTGCACGAGGCTGCCCAGAAGCAGGAGGCGATTTCAAAGAGCAATTTCAACGTGCAATTGCCGAGGTATACAATGCAGACAACTCCTGATGATGGCATATTTTATTTCTGTGTAATAAGAGAAAGAGAAACTATTTTCTTTGCTTCTATACCAGATGGTACACCCAGAGGAAACAAATGCACACAAACAACAGTAGCAACAAAAAGTGCATAGTTTCTGACTGTTCAATGGAGTTTTCAAATGACTTCCCAAGCGAGACAATTTCACATCAATGTCATTTTTAAAAACTTATAAAGTGCCTGAAGAAACATCATGTGGCCAGTAATTTGGGTCAGGCTGGGGAGCGACAGTGAAATAACCCAACTCCTAGGTTCCTAGAGGCGCAAGCCTGCCTCTGGTGGCTCCCTCTCCTGGAGGCTGTAATCCCGGTTGTCCCAGGCTGAGACAGCCCAAATCAGCCAGTGGCACTGTACAGTGCTGTTAATGGTCTTTGGGAAGTAAACAAAACATAGCTTTGACAACTCAGCAGGTAGCCACTTTCAGAAAGGAATACAGTAATGCGGTCTTTACACTGTATATTAACTAAAGTTTTTAAAATGCAGCATATATTGAAGTGTTAAACACCAATCCACTGTGCTTTTCATAAAAGAGAAGAGGCAGATGTAAAGAAGGCTATACTTTCTCAGGGAATAAATTACTCATATGCACTAATTAGTGATAAAAGTGTGTGCTCCCCCAAAAATGTGACACACGGGATAATATCAAAATCCAAAAAGCTTACAGGATTGACCTGTTCTTAGTGTACATTATGGCAAAACTTTAAAAATCAAGATTTCAAATTTGTCTAATTTCTTGTGCTCTCTATTAGCTTGCTACTTTATAAATGTTTTTTAAAAAATCGTGTCTTAAGAGGCTCACATTTACTTCTGTGTTTTAAAGTGTTGCTTGACAACTCTGGTTACATCAGTGACCAGGACATGTGCTTGCCTCACTGAAGAAAACGTAATTGTCCTGGTAGAGCAGTGGGCCCTGACTGTGGCTTCAGTGTGCTGTAAAAGTAACCAACTGGTTTTGCCGAATCACTACCATGCATATTGCGTATAATCTTACAACTGGCAAAAGCCATGGTCTTCTTGGCTCCACAGAGACAATCTTGCCAAAAAATTTGCATTCTTAGTTGTAAAAACAGACATTAATTTTTGCACACTGCATTCATTTTTTTTTTTTTTTACAGTTTCAAATGCTTGTTAGAAATTCTAAACTACTACTAAACTAATTAAAAAAAAAAAAAAAGCGTATATGACTCCCAGATTTCACCTGTTGTACTTTTTTTGTTTACCCATCTTATGCTATATGAAGAAGAGGGAAAATTCTCCTGGGATAAGAATTAGAGGAAATTGAAAGGAAGCTTTCCTCGTACCGGAGAATGGGCTGTAGCCGTCGCCTGGAATTAGACAATCCACTGATTCATGTTTTTGCTTCCCTGAGTATTAAATTCACCAAGCATGAGAATGACAGAATAATATATCTAACTCAAAAGACTGTTGTGAATATAAAATGTATCATGATGAATTCACTTAGATATTGACCCTAAACTAACTCAGATCAATACTTAGCTAAAAAGTTTGCATTCTCCTCCCAAAGGGTAAAACTAATTCATTTAGACAGAAGCATATTTAGCAGACTTGCTGAAAATTTCATGGCAGATTTCTTCCAAGTAAACAACATTCACTACTGCCAGAAATAAAATATCAATGTCTTAAACGATTTATAATAGGTTTTTAAAAATAGCAAATAATAATTTATTGCTTGATACTTAGGAGCCACAAAAGTTGCCTCAGTGTAATACAGAAAAAATAAATGGCAATTTCTGAAGAGCCAAATTAAGCATATAAAACTTAAACATTTATGTGAAATTAATATATATATTTACAACTAAAAAGTACTTACACTGATTCAAGAATAAGATATACATGATATATTGAAATAGATACTTCAAAATAATCAATATTAATTCAGCCAAATTATATTCATGGTAAACACTACAATTAAAAGTGATATATTCCTCATCCTTTTCAACATGCAGTATTTTGTAGAGTTAGTATTCAGCGCCATTTACAATACTGGGAGCCATGATATCATTAAACAAAATTATATGAGGACTTCTTCCAAAAATCATGCTTGGGATCTCAAAGGGATATATATCTAGATTCTAACACTTTTGAAGCAATTGTCATCTTTACTAAAAATCAGCAAATACCACACTTAGTCTGAGTTTTATCGTGCTTTATTGTCATGGAATCGCAGGCGTAGGCCAGGAGCCATACTGCTAGAGCTTACACCATCTTTGTTAAGTTTTAGGAAAGAAAAGTGGAACTTAAAGAGGAAAGTAGAAAAATACCATGATTTTAACTAATGTAAACTGTAGATATTCAAAGCTTATCATTATGTTGGAATTGTCTTTTTCAGAGATAATTTTAGAAATAGTGTTCCATATATTTAAATAACTTTCCCTCTTTTTCTTTTAGAGAAAGATCAGTTGACGTTCCCAGAGTTCATGAACACAGATCCCGTGAAATCTACAATGCACTTGGGAAGTCCAATATACAGGACTTCTCTCAGAAGAATTGTACCAGACTGCGGAGACACTAATTCTCTGTGGGCCAAAGATTCACAACATTGGAAATGATTTTCAAAACAACATCTCTAAAGCTCATAAAACAGCAAGTCATTGAGCTTGATATCACTTACCATAAGAGTACTTAAATGAAATATTTTTAAATAAAGAATCAGATAAAGCTGCCAACAAAATTTCAAAATATCAAGGCATTTTATTAGTTAACAAGCAGCTATCATGTGAGCCATTTTTCCTCTGTACCTTCCTATTCAGACAAGACTTCTTGCTTTGCTTTGCTTTGCTTTGCTTGGAAGGGTCCACAGGGTGTTCAGGGTCTCACTACTAGATTACAGTAGGAGCAATTTGCCTGTTTACAGCCTCCCAAGAGCTGAGGTTACAGGCACATGCCACCATGCCCCGTCTCAACTGCCATACAACACCTTAAAGCACTGTACAGTCATATTTTCACTATTGCAGTTCAATATGTGCTGCCAACATCAGCTTCCCATATGGAAAATTGATGTTCATTTCCATGGCATTGATTTTAAACACTGATATTACCCAAGGAAGACATAACTCACTTTAAAACATGGTCTCCTTCCCCTGTGCCCTCCCTGGCTTTTATGCCAATGATTAATTTCAAACATTTCCCCGATTAGCACAAATTACATCACCCAAGCATGCCTGCTGCGGTACTGCTAAATTTTAAAGACTCATTTAGACAAAAAAACATCAAAATCAAATCAAATATTTGAAAGAAGTACAGGCAAGAGATGTTGAGAGGGAGACCACAGACTATCAGATCATCATTGGTTGCTACATTCTGCACCAACATTATAAAAATAAAATGCTGAAAAGGGTAATTTTACGAGAACCTAAAAAGGTGATGTTATGGAAAACCCATGAACAATTTGCACAGTGAAATGAACTCCTGCCCATATTTTCACTTCACCGTAAAATACTAATCTCGGAACATGCAGTGGAGCATTCTTCCATCTCTGTACCTTCTGCTTTTACGGTCATTTCTGTTCTAGGTGCAGTTTTGAAGTCCAGCTTGCCCCTCCTGCGGAAAGTTTATCTACTGCTAAAACAATGGCTCCGCCACCAGGCCTTGAACAGGAAGGAGAATCTCCACTCAATACTTTAAGCAAACTGTAGGGCTTTGGCTCCGAGGTGGACACACCCAGGGTCTTCTAGGATCCAATGTGTTGCAAATAACAGATTAAATATGGTACTAATCAATACAGTAGTAAATTCACTGATTTACCAATCTGTACTGCTTTCATTTCCAATGAGTGGGTGAACAGATAAAATTTTCTCTAGGAAATACTTTTAATAGGTGCTTCAAATATAATAAAAGTTATCTGGATTGACAAATATTAATAGATTAGAGTTTACCAGGGGACTGAATGGGTTTTGCTTTGATTGTAGGTCACTCTTCCTGGTGAGTAGCCTGGTAATACCGCAGACGACAAGCAAATCCTCAAGAAACAAGTGTATGATATGCACATTTATATTCTTATTCTCTGTTCTCAGTTTTCACAAGCAGACCCATCAAATGGTCAAGGGAGGTATTTCAGCGAAATGGTTGATGGATATAAAATATTTTTTAATTTACTCTGAAAATTAAACTGTTTTCCACAATAAACACTTCCTAAACAATGCACCCAAACAACTTCCATGATTAAAATTTTAGTGGCATTTGGTAGAGCTAACAGTTCCCTGCCTTATAACAGCAGTGTGTAGTGAGAGCCAGGAATCATAAGCATGTTCTATGTCTTTTTCTTTCTTATTTTTCTACACTATATTATTTTCATAATTCTATATTAGACACGGCAACAGCAATGAGAAAGCCTAAACATGTAATGAAAATCTTTCTGTATTTTACAGCTGGTTGTCCAAGCTGCTAAGCTAATTTTCAATGGATTTTCTGAACAGAAGACCTGTCTCATGGAGGCATTTGTCAATTGTCTTGAGTGACTTCTCTTATTTATCCTATACGATAAAGTCTGCGCCTGGACTAAAGTAACATTATTAAAGAGGACAAGTTCCTCACCAGAAAAACATGTTCAATATTGGCTTGAACTGAAAGAGCGTATGCCCAGTAACACTTTTACCCACAGATACCACAAATGTTTGGACTGAATATGTAAAAGCCTCATTGAAACTACCATGCAAGAAATGAATTGGTTCTTACCTACCTCTACAATGAGCGAAGCACACACTGCCGTGCAGTTGGCTGAATTATGGCACAGTCAAGGTGGCACCGTATTGCAGAGGGCCTCTTCTCATGTGGCAATGCCATGAGCCAAGCCAACAGAACTCTAGTACTGCGTGCGTACATGCAGTACATGGGCTGTATGTCGCGTGCCTCCACAAGGTACGGTGGCCCTTCAGCCTTACCTGCACATTTGGTTCTGGTGATAAGCGGAGGTCCTGGCAGCCCTGTTCCACCTTCCCCAGGTCTGGTAAGGAGGACACGGATCTCATATTCAGTGTCGGGATCCAAATGCCATAATTTGTAAGTTGGGGCATTGACAGCATGGGTTTCCGTCCAGGATCCTGACGTCATCCGATATTCCACCTCTTTCAGGATAATGGGCCCATCACCAATGATGGAGTTGGCATTCAGCTGAATCAGCAAATACGTGGGCCCCACGCCCAGAAGCTGGGGAGGGGCAATGGGCCGGGGTGGTTCTAGGACGGAAGAGTGTACACTGTAATTAGACCTAAGGCATTACAAACAGAGATACACAAACGTCTCTCAAAGCCTAAAGGCCTAGTAAATGATTAATTCAGGAGCGCACGATAAATACTGAAAGGGAAAGCAGACGGGAGTGGTCCGGCAAATGTACTTTTAAGAGCAAATGCTTTCCTCAAGGCTATGATCATTTTGGCACAAGTTTTCTTCCACTAGAAGATTCCTCTGCAGGAAATGAACCTGTAAAGGCACAGTAAACAAGGCAGAGAAAGAGAAAAGAATGTAGATGAAAAATTTTCATTAGCCACAAAGAAGTAGAGCTGATCTCTTGATATTTTGCTCCACTCATGAAGGATAGCGAAGACGTTCTTTGCATTCTGTTGGTGCTTTGTTGTTACCCCTTCAGCATCCCCGCAGATGAGCTAAGGAGAAAGGCCCGGCGTGAAAGCCCAGGATGGGGCTGAGCTGTTGCTGTACACCCAGCACACAGGAGGAGCGAAGGAAACTGACTGGCAGGAAAAATCACAAATCACTACATGCCACAGGCCTTTGGGAGCCACCTGGGACACAATAATCTGTCACAAATCAAATGAAGGTCAAAAGTACAATGCAAGTTATTTTTTGACGGCTTATGATGTTTTGTTTGTAAGACAGGATGGCCCATATTATTTTATTGTTTGAATTTATAGAAATATGGATGATGTGTGACAGCATCTGCTGCCCCCGCCCGTGATGCAAGTGAGACGGAAGCCAGGAGTTTCTGCACGGTTCCTCCGCTCAAGCGCTGTCCATTTAGTTGCCCACAGGAAATATTGAGTCACGAAGAGGAAATTAGTGCAGTGGGATCAGTGGGGATTTTCTTTGAACTTGTGGAACACTACTGACATATTCCAGGGAAATTAAAGCACTTTAAAGGAAAGCAGTCATCTTATTAAGGTGGTAATTGCCCCTGAATTCACTTAAAGTTATTTTTTCAGATAGAGTGATTGACATAAAGGAAACCGTTAAATGCAACAACACAATGCCTTCCCCTGAGCCACCCCAGGCAAAGATGGGCGGCAGGAGATGTGGTTGTAGAGAAGTCAGGAAGAGACATCCAGGGACTTGCAAAGTCGATTTGCTATTTAATAGTGATGCACCACATGGGAACACATGCAACACAGAAAATAAATAAGTCCACGGAGAGATTTTGCCATCTCATGGAGACTTAAATGAAAGGATATTTTTCAGCTGGACCTGAAATTTGCTTTTTAATTGTACTTTCATAAATGCTACTTATGTCCAAACCCCTGAATACAAACATCTCTACCCTTGTTCATCTAGATCTCTCCAAAGACTCAGAGTATTCTTAAGAAGATTTCTTCATATTTTATAGGGAAATTAGTTATTTAGTAGCTGCCACTTCTACCATGTTTTATAGCGTGCTCATATATTGGATATCCATATAATATTGTGGGTAAGAAAATTCATCCAATAAATCCATAAATTTATTATTTTAAACTGAGATTTATATGAAAAATACCTAGTACATTGTGATAAAGGAAAACAGGTGTAACACAATATTTTATCCTTCAGAATGCAAAAAAGCGTGAGTAATTCACTTAAACAATCATGGCTCATTAAGGAAGTACTTAACAACCTGGTAATTAGAAGAAAAAGTAAGCTAGTAGTTAATCATATTCATGTTTAAAATGAATATAAAACTACCACCAGAAAGATAAAATATGTGATACAAAATGCATATGTTTAGAACTATTTCTATAGAAAATAGTTCTCAACACCTGGTTTACAAACTTTAACTATAAAATGTGCACTAAAGATTTGTTAATGATTGTCAAACAATATGTAGATAAAATCCTTTTCTAGATGAAGTATTTCAAGTTCAGAAGGGAAGACAATGAAGGCAATCTTAAAAGAGGAAGCATAAACAAAACCAAAACAGCTTAGACTTTTCATTCCTCAGCTAATATAAAGCATAGGGACATATTTCATATCATGACATTTTATGTACTAGCTGAACGTTTCCAGTCACAATTTACAAAAGTTGCAAATTTTGTTAAACTTTTAATAGGCAGAAACTAAGATGAAATTGAATAGAGAAATGAACATAATGGAAAAAATGCAAATGCCTTCTCAGACTTTCTAGATGTTGCACTTATTTCACAAAACAGCCTGTATTTGTGAATAAACCAAATTGCCTCATCTTTGCAATGTTTCTTTTCCTTCCAGATGGTTCATATACTAATTTGAGCTACAGCAGGAAACAATGGTACATTCAGAGCTTCCCAGGGTTCAACATCACACTATTTTATAGCTTAACAATGATCTGCACCGGTGTGACACTTCTCTTGCTCAGGGAAAAAGAAATACTATGTGAAAAGGGTTATGGGTAAAAAACCTCCGTTGATGGGCAGGTGTACAAGAACTCTGAAAGTGGACCTTACACATGACTATGAACATTAGACTTCACCCCCCAAAACCTTAAGCTCTTATCACAGAGATCAAAGAGCTGACCAGAGTTACCAGAGGAGAGTCGAACATATAAAGAAAGGGAAGGGAAAAACTTCAGACAACGCTATATAAGAAACAAGTGTCATATTTCATCTGGTGTTTCTCTAAGTCAGTGGTTCTCAACCTTTCTAATGCTGTGACCCCCTCAATACAGTTCCTCATGTTGTGGTGACCCCAAGCCAAAAAATAATTTTGATGGCTACTTCAAAATTGTAATTTTGCTACAGTTATGATTCAGAATGTAATGGTTTTAGAGGACTCCTGTATTTTGGTCATTTGACCCCCGCTGCGGTCGCAACCCACAGGTTGAGAACCGCTGTGTCTAATTAAAATGAAATTAGAAACTAGAAGGCCCTGTTTCAAAACTTGCACGTATAGAAATAGCAACGTACATCTAAATGTTATTTAACTTCGAATTTCAACTTCTTCATTAGTAGATAAGGCACTATTTGAACAATCTCTCAAAGATTGCATGTTCCTAAATATATCAACAAACTCTATATGTGGTACCATTTTGCTTTGTTTTCATCTTTGCCTGAAATCATATATTCCTAAAGCCAGAAATTAATATCCACCACTAGGTATTATGAATGAAGACATGAGTTTGATGTAAAGAATGCCTTGTCTTCAACAATGACTGCATGGCTCTGATAAGTTTTACATCTTGTTTGCAATAGTTGTGCAGAAAGGGGGGGAAGCTCAATATTCAAAGCAGGAGCTCAAGTTGGGAACAGTGGTGATATTTAGAGGCCTGGAAGCATGTACCTTGATTAATAGCATAATGATAGGAAGTGCAACTCACATTGAGGAGACTAATATACAACTGCATATTAAGCTTTTTCTCTTGGAGATAAAAAAGTAACCTTAGCTTAGCATATATATTTTGTTTCCAGACCCTTGAGAACAAGGAGATTTATTTATAAAAATCTGTACTCATTTCAATAAATTATGCATAAATTTTAATCAGTTAGCAAATGAACAAGTAATTGTTCTGCGCTGATATTAATATTCTTCATAACTTAATATGCTACCAGACCCAGACGTGTGGTACGAATAAATCCCAACGGAACACTAGGTAGCAGCTGAAGCGTGTGATCCCTAGAATGCAAGATAAACTTCGCCAGCGTTGCCAGTTAACTTTCGGTAATGACATACATCCATCATTCTAAAGGCAGCCTATTAGAAGATCCAAATTACAAATTGAAATTGTTTCCTTTGTTTTTATATTTGAGATAATTTCTCAAAGGGTCTTGAAATCAAGCAAATCATTATGAAAGTCTAGTGTTATCCAATTATTTCTGTGCTAATAGTATTTTATAAAAGTGTCACTTCTCAAAATTCAGTTAATCAATAAAATGCAAAATCAGAAAGGAAGACCAGGGAGCCAGGAAATGTCAAAGGAAATCACATTTCTGCCCCCATTTTTCCAGATAGATAAATGAAATACTTCTCGAGCTAGCCCCATCCTAATTGTTCTATGTATGTGTGCAGAGGCCTGAATATAATATCTTAAGTTTAACCCTCCAGGTGGAAGCAGTAAATCTTAGGATGACCTCCTTTGGCTACTGTCCCGTATTCTTGCCCCATCAAAACAAAGCAAAACAAAACAACAACAATGAAACATATTTTTCTTTCACAATATTTGAATCCAGAAAACTAACATCAGTGTCCAAAGATGCCAGCACCTCCCGAAGAGTGAGGAAAAATCAGAGCCTTGCTTCTTCAATTTCCTAGTTGCTGCCAGAATCGTTTGTTTAGACACCATATTCTTCAGTCTCTTAATCTATACTCAGATTACGTTCTCTTCTGTCCTCAAGCAAAGCTCTCACAACGTTCCACTTAAGGGGTCACTGCTGTTAGCTTTTAGGCCTGGGATCGACAGCCGCAGACATTCCCCTATGGTTTCTATCCAGATGGCCCACCCAAAGTTTCATGGGCCCAACTGTGGCACTCTGGAGAGGTGGCTGGATTATGGGCCTTAGTGAATTAGAATGCTGATGAGTTCACAGGTGATTTGCTGTGAGGAAAGGTGATGTGGGTCAGGGGGAGTGTGTCCCTGAGGGACAACCTGGAAAGGTTGCTCTCTTCCTGGCTCCTTCCTTCCCTGTCTTCCCATTCTCAGCAATGTGGGCTGCTCCTCTGCCAATTTCCTCAGCTACACCGTGCTGGCTTGAAGCACTTGGCTGTGGGCTGAAACCTCCAGATCCTGGGAAAGACACAGTAACGCTTTCCTCCTTTAAGTTGTGGATGCCACATGTCCTGTGTCAGTGCTCAGAGAGCAAGGCATACGACATTTCAGATTCTTTAATGTAATCCATTTACACAAATTATTCCACTGCAGGAGATAAGAAATATCCACAGGTTCCAGAACCTGGAATGGCTCTGGGGATGTGCTTTAGCTCACCACAGACACTGACCAAGTTTCCATCAATCTGCTTGGGAGACAGCTGCGTTCTAGTTTTTTTTTTTTCTAGTTGGTATGAAGCTTGGGAGTAGAAAGTACCTCCCCTGAAAGTTGTCCAGCTAGGATCAAAGTATTGCAATTGTAAAAAAGCTTAGCATTGCATCTCTATTATGATTTTATTATGTGTTATAGAAGGAAATGACAAGAGATGATGAACAGTGAAATGGCCATAAAAGTTGATGCTCTTTGCCATGTATCAACCACTGTAAATTCAGCGTTAGAATATTCTCCACAGATGCCAAGAACAGTTGTTTCCTCATTTTTTTTAACCTTTCTTCTGAATGAAAGAATCACACAAATGGCAATTTACTTCATTTTTTAGCATCCCCCTCAATGGCATTTTGATGGGGTGCTCATTTCTTCTTTATAATAGGTTCACTGTCTCAAGGTTTCTCATTGGTTAATTTTTACCCAGCTTATGTATCAGATATTCAAGTAAAGGGAAACAGAAACTGGGAGAAAGGAAGACACCTTCGCACCAAACAATCCAGCTATTTACTTTGAAAACTCCTCTATAATAATTTTTGAATCATTTCAAATTATATTCCAATAGGCTAGGAACATATTGTTATGATACTTGAGTGTTGGAAGAAATTTGAATTAGTGTAAGTAATGTATACAGAGAGATGACCTTTGCTCCCCTAAGAAATGAACAAAATGGATTATTCATTACCAGAAATAGTTCCTTTGGGCATTCAAGATAATATATGTGACAACATGATTTATTTCATTTTTTGTCTAGACATTAAAACCTGAACTACACACTTCAAAAGTCTTAGGTTAATCTAACAAGGTTTCTCCTAGAATTACTTTTAATGAAGTATAACCAAGATATATTTATAATATGAACAATATTCTTTGAAAATTTCTAGATATTTATTTATTTATTTAGGACACTTGAGAACTTTGATTCTAACAAATTCCTCAGGCAGCCAACTACTCTATTCCCTTTGCTGGCTCCTATGCTCAAATCTTAATTCATGTCAAGAATATGGCCAAATGTTGCTACATTTGTCTATATAATTTACTCTTCAGTTTATTTAAATATTTGTGAGTTAAAAGAACACTTAAATAATCTTTTGTTTATTATGCTACAATTCTTTCAAAATCTAATAATGCAAAGCGAAGGCTCTAAATTCAATTGATACCACTCACTTATCTAGTTCTTTTTTTTTTTTTTTTTTTTTGGTGGAATCTGGGATTAAGCTCAGGCCCTTGCTCTTGGCAGGCTAGTGCTTGTTCTACTGAGCTATCTTCCCAGCCCTTATCTAGCTCGTAATCTTCCACTGCCATTGATAGGCATGGAAGATGTCACAAAGTCTGGCTGTTGGATAAACTTGAGGACGTAGCCCACACCAGAGTCAAGAACAACGTGGATCCAAAGGAACTGCTCTCATTGATCATGGTCTAAAACTAGGTCCGATGAGGGTCAGGTAGCTACGCCGAGCCCATGGAGACAGCAGACACATACTATTCCTACCTCCCTGCACTCACAATACTTCACACACAAGAGACTTCTGGGAATCAGGAAGTAAGCACTCCTGGGTCAAAACCAGAACAACCACTGCACTTACGTCACTTATGTTTCCATTTATCAAGAGCACAATAAAACAGGATAAGGAGAAAGAGAACCCAGATATTGTACAGGCTTGGCTGGGGCTGACGAGCCAGCTGTAAGGAGCCTAAGTACATAGCTTGCACACAAGGAAGCGAACTGAGAGTATTTTTTGGAAATAACCCACTGATGATATCAAGAAATAAAGATGTGTTCATTAAATAACATAATTCCACTTCTAGATTTATTTTCAGATATATTAAATCTTTGCTCAGAAGGGCAAATAGTTAATCACTGTATTAAGTTTAATATATTAAAGTTACAGTACGGTCTAATTATGAAACAGACTTCTACACAAGAATGCAAATTATGGAAAATATCCATTTTCATTTGAGACATATCACTGGAAAGGGATGTATCAACCGCTGCCTCTGCTAAAGAAATATCCAGAAAGCTAATAGCACTGATTGGGGAACAACGAGAACTTGAGTGAATTAGCTTTCTCTTTTATGTCTGTTATAAAACTTTCTCACCATTACGTGGCCAAGATTTTTGCAGTGTAGAAAAAATTTAAAATTATCCTTACACAAAGAAGTTCTGGCTCCACAGTGCCCAGAAGGAAAAGGGTTCCACATGTTGACACAAGAAAAATTACCTCACCTTTACCAATTCCTGACAAGAAGATTCATAGTGCAACTTGAGCCCGGGAATCATTATTTGAACATGGTGATATCTGTGAATTTAGTTATTTATTAATTAAAAATTTATTTGCTTATGTTGAAATTAAGACCTCAAGGCATAAGATGAACTACCACTTACTTTGAAGCATGCAGCTAACCAATTGCTCTGACATTGATCCACAGCACCTCCAAACTGTTACTATTTAATTAAAGGAGTTAGTTGACTGGAACAAAGGAACAGTCTAAGCAATTGCTTAGTGACCAAGTGGCATCCAGTGATTTATCCAGCTTGTAAAAGGAGGGTACCATTACAAACCTAGCAATAATTCTTTCTAGTCCTTTCAGAAAATCACATCAATTAAAAAGCTTTTTCATAGAAGTCCCTCTGTACATGTTTTAGCATTATGAAATATAGTACAAGTGAGGAATTATGTACAAATATCAAGTTCTGATACTATGTCACACTATACAGCACATGTAGCCTTCAAGTTCAAGAAATGTACATTCTTATTTTGAAACTTCAAGATCTGTGATATCATTTTATTTAATCTCTAGGACATGGCACTTTCACAGCCTACATTGCTGAAATAAGAAGGATCATTTTTGCAGTGTAACTACAAATTTTGCATAGTGAATTTTATATCCTCTGCATTACTAGGCTATTTGGTTCATCCTGGCATGAAAACATTGTGGCAATAACTTTATTACTTACTCAAAATAAAAAAAAGTATGCTGTATTTTGCATTTAACAGCAGAAACTGAAGTCAAAGTTAGAGTCCTACTTAAGGTACATGAAACAGAAAGAATTTTCAGAAGTCAAGTTTATTTCTTCTCCAGACTGAAAAAACGAAACTGCAAGATACACAGATTTGTATCTTATTTTGTCCAAAAACTTCTCTCTGATCCATCAGTAACAATTCAATGAGCTTTTTCAGAATTACAAAGTGTTGGCATACTGTAATATCTTAAAGGAGCTTTTTTAAGGGTTACAAATCAACTATGATGAAATCTATGAGTCCTTTACAATGAATCATCACTGCAAATACAGAAGTTTGCTCCTATGGTTCTTGAGTCATTCATTTTAGCTTTGAGGGTGTTCCAACTATTCATAGAATTTCAAGGCAAGAACATCCTTCTGACTCTGAGAATAAGAATTTGGTAGGAAAACCTTCAGCTCTATGTTCAGGTCCCTTCAACTCAGAGGCATCAGTATCATTAGTTCATAAGCCAATCTGTCACCTTTACGAGGTTGAAGAAAATTATATATATATAATTTTATATGTATAGCAGGAACAGAGGGACACTGTGGCAAAGACAATGCATGTCACACTAAAGTATTAATTAATATTAATAGGTCCTATAGCACATCCTCTTACTCCATTCTAGATTATTGTGAAAGGGATTTGAACTATAATGGCATTATCCATATTCACTACATGCTAATGCTTATTAAGACATATGAGCTGGATCAAGCAGGGAAGGGATGCCAATTAAAAGAAAATCTCTTTAATAACATTGTGTTTCTCTCTGAATTATATACACACATAAACACACACACTAATATATACATATATATGTATATGTACATATTCACATATATATTCAAAAAAATATTTGTAACATCCTGAATGTTCAGCATCTACAATTTAAACACGTAAATATTTCTCACTTGTTAATTTCCAAATTTTAAGATTTTAAAACTGAGCAAATAGAAGAACTTCACAGCATTTAATTATAACCAAGCATACTACAGCTTGGTAATTTGGTCTCTGGGTCTAAGAGCCGCATTGTGTTGACCCACTGTCCTAGAGCACACAAAGCCCTGCGCTTACTGCAAGTGCCTGCTCTGTGACCATCCTAAGTGCATTTAAAATGGTGCATGGGACTGTATGGGAAAGCCACAGACAGACAGCCAGGCTTTCCATGCAATGATTTAGAGTGGCAAGGCCCTCATGAGACACCACCCAGGACCTGTACTAGTGACCCCAGTTTCAAAGAGATAAACTGTAAGATGTTACTTACTCCAAGAAATTAACCAGAGAGACTGTTATTTAGCTTCTATTTTTACCTGACTCTGAGAAGTCGAGTAATAGTTCTTTCATTGGCCGGGTATATCCCTGTATTTATAAGAGATACGTTTACTCTTTTGATAAAAAGAAACTACAATGACAGTAAATCTGATTGAGTAAAATCTCAGTCATTCATTAATAGATAAATAAGAAGAACTACTACAGACATTACGTCATGCAAGGATTACTCTCTAGACCATTAGTATGTCTAAGACTCTTTTTGGTTTAAAAACCTAAGTCATGAAAGACTTCATAAAGAGTTAAAGGAAAGAAAAAACCCAACAAAACAAAACAAAAATAAAACCTGTCATTGGGTTATAAGGATCCAGCATAGTTGGATATCCACATGTGTTCATTCTGAGGTACAAATGATCTAAATAACAACTATACAACCTTTGTGCAATTCGGGAATTAGACGCAACAAAGAACAACCAGCAGTTCCACAGATGTAAATGTCCTAATAAAATAAAGAAGAGAGAGAGGGAGGTCACTGAGACATGAATTCAGCTGATGTGGTCACTGACTACAGATAAGCAGGGACCAGACAGCAGATTTGATACATCTGTGCTTGTGTTTCCAGGCTACACAATGCAGATCTTAAATGAGCAGCTAAGGCATGCACAGGCAGAGCACTAAAAAAACCATCCACAGTTCTTGCAAAGTACAGTGCTCCGTGTGGTTGCTATAATTACAAGGATTTTTAAATGGCTACACGACATGGTGCAGAGGTGAGGCTGTAGTCGGCTTCTAGAGGCCTCCTGCAATGGAAGCTTGACCACTGCTGTGGTAGAGACAAGGAGGTCTCCCAAGCTCAAGGAGTGAAATCTGGGGCACCAGCGGGAGGGGTGGGCCTCAGATGGGGTGAGCATAATTCGCCTGGATCCTTTGCTTCACTCTCACGAAAGTTCTGTCATAGAAAGAACAAGCCTGGCCTTGCCCATCCTTGGCTTCCTGAGTGGCTACCGCATTGCTTCTCTCTCCCATGCAGCATTCCCATGAGCCCATTTGCCAGGAAGTGATGAAACCAGGGGAAGAGTCCAGGGGAGCTGTCATGCTGGGTGGAAAATATAACTCTATTCTTTGTAGAACTTGGCTTCAGGTATCCTGTTATAGTAATGGATAAAGGCTAGAATAATCAGCCAATCCCACTAAAATTCCTTTAGAGGCCAGATATCTCACCTGAACAATAAAAGTGCTATAAAACCACAGAATCACCACCAAGCCCAGTTTTGTAAATAGCAAAGGTACACAGGTCTTTTACTTTATATTGTTTATTTGAGACAGGGTCTAAGTCACTAAACTGCACAAACTGGACTCAAACTTTCAACCTCCTTCCTCAGCCTCCAGGGTTCCAGGATATTTAGTCTATTAAATCATCTACTAAATATCCAGTGATATTTAGTCTATTGTAGGGCCTGGGAAGATAACTTCATGGCACAAGTGCCAGCCTGGCAAGTGCAAGGTCATGAGTTTGAAGCCGGGTCCCGCAAACAAAACAAAAGTTGTCATTTAGTCTAGTGTGCCAAAAATCACAACTTTCAAGAACAATGGCTTGAAAGGCCTAGTAGTTCTGACTTCTTATATTCTTTATGAAAGCTTCAAACTTTACATCATTTATAAATTTCAAAAGGTCCATTGAAAACATGCTAGGCAAAGACCATGATGATGAATAGCATGCTAATATTTTGAGAGAAAATCTTGTAACATGGACCCCAGTGAAAATAAGGGGAGAAAGAGAGAGACAGACAGACAGAAAGAGAGACAGAGAGACAGAGCGAGAGACAGAGACAGAGAGACAGAGAGAGAGAGAGAGAGAGAGAGAGAGAGAGAGAGAGAGAGAGAGCTTTGTTTTAAGTGGACTGAAGAAGAGAAGAAAGCCTCTTCCCTCACTAGCATGCATTTTCAAGCACTGGCACACAAATACTCCATGAAAGCTAAGAGTCTGCCACACGTGAACGGAAGCACACCATTATCTCCTCTTTATTCTCATGTGTAGGTTTATGTTTTAAATTCAGGCTTTGGCATGGGGCAAATGTTAAGAAAATAAATTTGGAAATCAATTACAGAAGTAATGATTTATTTACAATGAAAAAGCACTAATGGGGCCTGGTGTTGAATCTTCTATCAAAAATCCTATTATTTAAATATGTAAATATAAATCAAGTTAAAGAGGTAAATCAGTTTACACCCTGTGAGGTTGTTTTCCTTCCTAATAAAATTATGTTAAGTGTGTGTTGAAGAGGATGTCGGTGGCCAGCAGCGCTCTCTAATCCATGATTCTAGTGAGCTGATACCCTCATCGTAGGCAGAGTGGCCAGGGGAATAAGGCATACGCTATTGCATCCTTACAGAAAGCGGCGTGACCACCTGGAAGGCCTGAGAACACAGCCACAAATTATATTCTCCGTCTCCCACGTGATCCGCACATTCACAGCTAAGACTCCCTGCCCTCTCCACAATGGGGGACTGCCAAGGCCAGGCCACAAAAGGGTGAGCACTCGCCTCTGTTCTCTGGGCCCATGAAAACTTGTTCTGAGAGCCCCAAGCTACCACGTAGTCTTTTCAATTACACTGAAATGAAACTGGAGCACCAGATGTATGCATGAAAAAGCCTCCAGATAATTTTAGTCTCCAGAAGTTCGAATCAGCTTCAGCTTCATTTTGCAGGCTTCTCAGCTCAGAACCCAAAATACTATGGGATAGAAAAAAATAAAATAAAATCCCTGCAGAGGCTGTGAGCATTGTCCAATGCCTTACTGTATGCCACTTGAGTTTTGTATTATTTTTCTGAACAGGAGTGGATAAATGGCATAAAGTATCTCATTAAGGGAACAGAAAGAAAACTTCAAAGAAATAGACAAACTCCTTGAAACTCAAGATAATATCCTTTCATTATCTGCCTTTTCACCTGTCCAATCTACATGCCACTCTCAGACCATCTTCCTCTGAATATATTCAAATACAACAAGTAGTATTTAGGGAAAGAAGGCCCTTTTCTGAGATAGCCACACCCACAGTGCCCATACTGCCTGCAGGGACATTCTGACATGCATACACTTAGCAAAGCAATTTATCTTGAAATCTCCATTTACCTATCACTGATTCAACAAAGACAATTTGGGCTGGGCAAATAGGTCAGTGGTCTAAGCAGCTGCCCAGCAAGCACAAGGATCAGAGTTCAATCCCCAGTACTGCATGCTTTGCTGGCCCTGGAACCCTGGGCACATTGCTGGACACCGAAATCTGGGCATGATTGTACATGCCTGTAACCCCAGCACTGGAGAGGCTGAGGTAGGAGGATCACAAGTCCAAGCTGTATCCCCAGTACTGCATGCTTTGCTGGCCCTGGAACCCTGGGCACATTGCTGGACACCGAAATCTGGGCATGGTTGTACATGCCTGTAACCCTAGCACTGGAGAGGCTGAGGTAGGAGGATCACAAGTCCAAGCTGTATAGAAAAACTGTATACCAAATAAATAAATAAATGACAGATTACAAATTAAAAAAAGAGAAAATCTTCTTCAATATGCTCTCCTCAGCCTGAACTAGCTCTATACTTTGATCTTCACTCTTGCTGGGTGTGGTGGTGGTGTACTGTGGCTGAACTCAACAAGCACTGACCTGCTTTCACGGCTCCTTTTCTTTATTTTACTTTAAGATAAGGCTTCCTTAAGATACCCACGCTTGATTTAAACTCATGGCTCTCCTGTCTCAGTCTCTTAAGAATCTAACTTAGAGTTATAGCCAATCACCCGCAGTTGTTACTCATTAAGTTCCTTGAAGGCCAAGATTTTTTACTATTTGCCTTTGAATTTCTGTTTTCAGTACTCGGCACATGAGCAAGGAAATCAACGCTTGCTGTATCAATGGGCCTATGAAACAAGAAACAGAACAAGTGAACTAAAAATAGGAAGCAGAAAATAGCAAATGTTGGGGGTTGGATTGGAGCAATAAGGACTTTCATTCTATAGCACTGAAATTGATATCAAATGTTCAGACCGCTAAATACAGTCATACCTATGGCCCAGAAGTCCTTTCAGTCCATGCATAGCTAAGTGTATAAATTTGCTCTTCAACAGTTGTGTAATAGACTATTCATCAACTATTACCATCAAGAGATCAGGGGACAAAGAGCCAAACTCCTCCCATCAGTAGATGAGGCAGATTGCATCCCTATTCTATACTTGAATAAGGAACAAATGAATAACCAAAGGAAGGAATTAAACCTAAACTCCTGCCAGAGAACCAACTAACCCCCTCAACCTCCGGAACCAGTAAGAGCCTCACTGCATGGTCATCTATCTCACCAAACTAAAAGCAGTATGATCACAGAGGAAGCCTATGGTGAGACGATAAAATGAAGAGGACTCAAGAGCACCTGGCACTTTGCTCTAATTTTGTCAAGAGTGACTGAGCTCTACAAAGACCTACCTTGGTCAACAGCACTCAACAGTGTATGCTTGATATTCCTACAAAACTAATAATTAGTGCTGGTGAGGGTTCTTGGGGTACTAAACACTGTTTTCAGAAAGAGGATATTACATTCTGAATGACTTCCTTTACTTTTTCTTTTCTTTTTTTTTTTTTTTTTTTCCAGGTCAGGAAGCCCTGATATCCACAGAATTTCCTCAGGAGCAGTAACAGAATAATTGTTTAGCTTTTTCAGAAACTACACTTGTGCTAACTTCTACCTAAATTCCAACAAAACCCGCTTACACTTGTAAAATCTGGACTGAGAGCACCTATTAAAGAACATGAGTGTACATGATTATATACATATTTATACCAGTTCATTGGACTTCGGAAAAATCATGAATGCTGGTCATAAGTAGTACTTAAAATACCTTAATTGTGATTTAGGGAGGATAGCACATCTCTTCTACCGAGAATGAGGGCTATAAAACGGCACACTTTAATTATAATCCTTCTTGTCAATGTAAAAACAATAGTCAAGTAATTTACATCATGTACACTGTTCCTAAGGTAGCAAGCTCATACACGTGGTACCACATTACTTAGCATCACTGACATTTAAGGGTAGAAAACTCATAAATCTCATTCTGGACCACTACAGCAATTTTGTGCTGAGTAGCATTTTTCTGAATGCTGCTGTGTAGCTTTAGTTAGGCTTACACGGCCTCGCACTGCCATGATGGAAACAGACAAGAAGGACAGAGTCAGGCTTCGGTTTCAATGTGGGGCCATCCCCTGGAGCCACAAAAGCCAGAGGCTACCGCAGACACAGGTTCTCTGTGGGTACCAAGGGACATTGAGCGCTATTGCCAAAAGTGGCCAAATGATATCCAGGACATCTAGGAGATGTCCAGGCACACTAAATATTATGAATAGGTGTTTATTAGTACAATTTAAACACTTATAGTCTTTTTGATTAAATTTTATTAAACTAGAAAGAAGAGTAAATGACTCAACCATCAGGAATAGAAATACGCTTCCCAATTGGAATGCGCGGCCTTTGCCAACAGGAGTCAAGGCAAATGAAGACATCAGGAGCCAAAAGTGGCACGGGGAGGGTCCTGTCCTGTTTGCTGACATGCCCCATGGAAAGCAAGGTCACATAGCCAGGTAACATCTCAACTTTAACACTGCTGTTAGCAATTAAACCTCAAGTAGATTTTAGTTGGAAATAAGCAGCAGCAGGAATTGAACCCTTATAAACTTCTTGGACCCACTGTGCTAGGAAGACTCTGAATAAAGGTAGTAAAAATGAGCAGTGGGAGAGACATGCAGAGTAGAGATAGCTATGATTTTTTTTCTTTTAAATGGCTAGCTCAGCTTGCTCTGGGTGTGGGGCTGGCACAACATGTAGTAGCCGGAATTGAACTGCAATTCCTGAGGTTGCCTACGCTGCTTAAGCAGGTGCTTTAGACTGCTGAGTTATCTTGCTGGCCAGAGATAGGTATGATTAAAGACTACCTATTCCATATTGACATATGGAACCGTGAGACTCAAAAGATTGTATATTTCATTATTTTTCATTTACTGTGCTAACATCAAATGGAGTGATTACCTTAGGGTAACTCCTCAAAAATAGTAATCTCATCTGTGAATAAATTAGTAATTTCATACCTGTAATAAAACAAAATGAAAAGTGAGACAGTCTCCGTGTGTCCTGGCCTGCTCCTCAACTGTTCAATAAAGGTACTGGAAACAACAAAACACTTTATTTCCACTAAAATAATTGACATCTTATTTATTATTATTTGGTACATCCCACGGAGGATAAATAAGATGTTCTAGGTAGTATGTGCAAGAAGATACGGCAAGAGCAAATTCGGATGTTGGAGAATGTTTTGCTCAAAAAACTATAACTTTCCTAATCTTCATAAAGGCAGTTCCTCATAGACCATAAGCTCAAGATGACAAAAGGCCACAATGTATTTCCAACTGCATTTTTATGGGATAAGCTCAGTTATAATTGCTGCGACTGTTCCAGCCACAATTTAGACATGGGACCCAATTATCCATTTCATTTTCATTTATACCTCATGGGCGAGATCATTTATCATGTTTCAGGATAATGATCAGAAGACACACGGAAAGTGATTTCTGGAGGTAATAAATTACCTCCCGTATTAGCATGGCTTACAAGTTCCTGTCAACAACTACTATGCATAAATATGAGGTAATTACATTTACAATGTGCAAGACTGTTTGATATGCTACTTGCTTCCCTCACAGCTGCCAAAAATCTGGGCTGCTGAAGGCAGCAAACCCTTTTGGTTGTAAATCAGGAATCATTATTCCCCCGAACTCCAACAGGTAGAGGGGACACTGGGGCTCAAACTGCGGAGATGCATCTTTCATCATCTGATATTATGACTTCTCGCCATGCAGCCATCCATCACCGGTGCGGAGACAGCTTGGAATGAGGGCGCTGCACTGTCACGTGATCTCTGTCTCATCCATCTTCTGCATCCTCCTTGATTCATGGCTCAGTATCCCTTCCTGCCTGCAAAGCCAAGTGTGAGCCTGTAATGTCTTTAACCTGCAGCACCTCTCTAACAGTAATTGATTTTTCTTTATCATGAGACGCTGCGCGGGGAAGACTACCCATGGTTGCTGATGCCGGAAGCTGGTTTTTCAAAGACAGGAAGTACAGACTTCCAGCACTCTTTTTGAGGGATGGGAACTTTGAAGGCTGAAGCAATTGTTAGCATTTCTACTTTAATATTATCCATAAAATGAGAGGTACAAACATAGACAAAAACAGCTCCTGATGCCGCTAGCGGGCAGCTCCACACATCAAAATGAAAAGACGTTAGAGGGGCCATTGAGGTAGCTCAGAGGACTAAGTGCCTGCTTAGGCAAGCGCAGGGATAGAGGTTCAATCCCTGGCAAATGCTGTTGCAGCCTCAGCCCCCGAGCATGCAGAGCTGGCCACCAAGCCTGAGCATGGTGGCACACACCTGTAATTCCAGCATTGGGGAGCCTGAAAACAGAAGGATCACTGAGTCGGAGCTACATAGTGAGACCCTGTACCAAACACATTTTAAAAAAAGAAAGAAAAGATATGATAGGATATTTATAAATGTAATAATTCAATCAGAAAACTATTAGAGTTTCACAATGTGTGAAAGATATAAAAGTATTAATACATTTAATATGTTGAAATTGCAAAATGTGTTTATCAGAAATACAAGACGAAGAAGAATTTGAAGGTTATATGTACACATCCGTGAGAAAACTACCCCATAAAATAAGCCCCACATCCACCCACTCTTTTCATCTTCATAGACTGCTAAGAGAATCTTAAAAACGATAGCAGTAAAAAACGTGGCAGTTGGCGTACCATAAACTATCCAAGACTAAAAGTTTAGATTCAGTTTTGTCTGAATGCTGTTATAAAAGTTTAATAAATCAAAATGATCAAAACGTTCCCAGTGGCAGGTTGGGATTGCGTTTCCAATTCAAATTATATTTAAAATATGGCTTCTCTGACACTCTGCACTTCTGCCATCCACGGTGCATGCCAAACGCCCTGCTTCGTCACTGCGGTGCAGGGACCAGGCTACTCATCCTGCCTGCCTTTCAGCAAACGGCACAGACCACAGAAATGTCAGACGTGGTGGGAGTTTCAACATAGGAACATTATGACAGGCAGGAACTCTTTATCCACCCTGAGAAATAAATATTTTCATATTGCCTGCTGTAGTGTATGCCATTCTGGTAGGCTTAGGAAACGCTGTGGGCCAAAACGCCTAGAGAGAAATCCTCCCTCCCTCCAATCCTTTAAAAGAATCATGTAAGAAATGGATCCAGGCACATTGTCGTTGGGAATAACTGAAGGCAGAAGAATGGGGAAAGTGGTGAAGGCTTTGGAGATTTGCTTTATTTTTATGAAGTGAAAAGTTTTGCTAAGAATCAGGAAAAAGGTTCTCACTTCACAGACTTACATTTCTCCATTTAGCCGCGTGAAGACGCGAGAAAAATACATTTCCAGGCTCCACTATGCGCATGCACTTCCATGTAAGCTGTAAAGAAAATTAATTCTATCCGACAAAGTGAGGATTTTCTTTTTTAAAAAAAGTCTCATTTCCTGGAAATCATTTGCTTTTATCCTAAGTTTAACAACACACGAATTTTCCATAGTAGCAGCTGAAGGATATGGAAAGGGAGTGGATAAAGAGGAAAGAATTTCTAGGCCCAAAGTGCATGTTGTTCAACTCTTCTTGTACGGAATGCTTCTCAAATACGCGAATTAGGCTACGTTTTAGCAACATGTCTAAGTCATAGCCTATATTTTTCCTCTCCAGTCAAAGTTTCTGATTAAAGCTATCCTCTGTCTTCTCCAATGCATTCTTCAATATTGTGAAATTAAAGTCTGCCATACGCAGTTTCACCTAGAACCCAAGGTGAAGGGCTGCGTGCTCCTGTTCCTGTGCACCGAATCCCTGCCACTCACGTGGACAGCGGCAGTGTGCAAGCCACGCTGTTCCTGCTTCTGACAGTAAACACTTGAGCACAGCCGCTGGACACAACGCAAAGAAGCCGAAGAGTCCCAGGAGGGGAGGCGCTGTCTGGATGCCACCTTTGTGAAAACTGCGGGAAAGTCAAGGCTGGCAGGTGGAAAGGAAGAAGTAGGTATTCTAGAGAGAGGACAGGAAGCTGCTGTGGGTGCCCGGGTAGCAGGGCAGGCCTGGCATGGGAAGGCAAGGAACACAGGCAGCAGCCCTGGGCCCTAGAGACCACCAGGCTCAGAGGGAGCTTAAGGGGCCCATGCAGGAAGTCGGCGGAAGCAGAGAAAGCACGCCCTGATCTCTTGGGCCACAGGGCCATGCTGGCCACTTGGGGCAGGAAGGCGCCTACAGAAGGGGCCAGCAAAAGAGGCTTCTGATAGACCTGCAGAACAGAGAGGAGGGTGAAGGAGACACAGAGGTGGAGGAGCGGGAAATGCTAAGGGCGGGCAACCCAGAGAAGATACAGACGGAGCAGTGGAGCAGGACGGGGTGAGCTAACACAGCACCCCTGTCTAAGTGTGGCCGACTCCTCAGTGCTGAAAGCCTAGGACAGCTGTCATGTTCTGCACAGACCAAGAATAGGTGTTGCGGAGAGAGCTTTTAAAAACTCAGAGCTACACAACTACAGGGGAAAATCTCTGTATATCTGTGAAAGCAGTATCAGTAAGTCCTCTTGTGTGTTAGAGAATTCCAGCCCTGTAGCCTTTAGGTGTTTGAAGGGAGGTGGGTGTAGACATCAACAAAATCACAATGTGAAGTGAATATATAGTCAGAAAAAAGACAGCAGGCAAGGTGGAGGGATTAGGGAACGCACAGACGCTGAGGTAGAAGCACTCTCTGGTGGTCAGTAGGCAGCAAGGTGAGGGACAGGGAGGCAACCTGGAACGGTGGCCAGGGGACATCTGGGTTGTTGGACAAGAAAAGCCTGACTCCTGCCTCACAGGAAGTGCAGCTCTTGGGGGTTTCCATGGTAACAGGAAAGGAGCCATAGAACCCTCCATATCTACCTAGACATGATCAAAAATACCAAAGAGGGCCAGCCAAATAGCTCCATGGATTAAAGCGCCTTCAAGCAGCCCCAACAGGCTGGGGAATGAATCCCTGGGTCTGGCACGTGGACCCTGTCTCCAAGGTGCTCTGAGACAGCAATTGAGACTGGGTGTGGTGGCGCATGCCTGTAATTGCAGCTCTTCGGAGTCTGATCTAATAGTGAGACCCTGAACACCCAGTAGACCCTTCGCTAAAAATACCATAATAACAATAATAATAATGGGAATTGTGAAGATGAGAAGGACCAAGGGATAAAATTTCTTCGCTCACTTTAGAAGGAATTATTCTGATGGGGTTGGGGTGCCTTGATAGGTCGCTCAGGCTGGGCTTGAACTTACTCTACAGCCCAGAATGGTCCCAGCCTCACGGTAGTGCAATAGCCTTAGCCTCCCGGGTACTGGCATTTCAGAAGTGAACCACCCCCGTGAGCTACCTGGTTTCCTCATTTTATTTATTTATTTATTTATTTATTTATTTATTTATTTATTTAGTCTTTGTGACACAGGGTCTTGCTATGCAGTTCAGGTTGGCCTTAAGCTCCCTTTTGTATCCCAGGCTGGTCTCAAACTTGCACCGATCCTCCTGCCTCAGCCTCCCAAGTGCTGGGATTGATGGGCGTGCACCCCCATGCCCGGCAGGTTTCTTCATTTTAATACAGTCCCAGGTCCTGTACCTTCGCAGTTAACTCTTGGATTCATAGGAAACAGAATGACAAGGCAAAAGGTACTGTTAAGTCTCTGAAAGTGGGGATCAGAGGAGAAAGGGAGAATTCTGTCACAGCATATCCAAAGTTAGGAAAGCACTCTGTCGCTATAACTGCTCAAATGAGAGAACACGTGCAGGGACCACAGCCACAAGCAGCACCCGAGTGACAGCAGGGCTGCTCCACACACTGCTGTGGCTTTGCGCGGTGATGAAAGCCGCCACCTGTTTTGTCAGCTTCTTCCCTATCTGGCCAGTTGTCAGTTCCCAAATGCTCATTATTACCACCAAAATGACAAAACTCTTAAAAAAAAAAAAAAAAAAAAAAAAAAAAAAAAAAAAAAAAAAAAAAAAAAAAAAAACCCTAAGTATCATGCAAAGAAATTGCCCTCTGAGGTCTAATAATACACAGATTACTTATTTGTTGTTATTTCTCCCATGCTCACATTCAGTTATTAGAACATTAGATCGTTCTTACAAAAGGGGAGACCACATCTACATAAATCCAGATGGGGAGGCGAACGGCTTCCCTGATGTGCTGATAACCTGTGAACAGCCTGCTTCGGAGTAATCGTAGTGATGCTAGGCAAACACAGACTGCTTAGTACTTTCTTGGTCAAAAATCTAAGCAACATTTTGTAGATGTTTCTGCTTTTCTGTGCCTGCTCTCCTTGCTTTACTAATATTCATTTCCTGATTACATTATGCTCATAAGCTGAATGTTCCTTCATTAGTCTTTATAAATATTATAACCTTTTAAGTGGGAAATCACCATGTTAACTACCTGGAACTGGGCACTGCTAAGGAATCTAGCTCGCACTGACCCCTCTTGAAGGTCTAGCCCAGAGAAACAGGAGCTGAAGAGCTCTCGGCAGGGCAGCAGGGTCCCTCAAAGGCCAGGGCCCATCTTTCCTCTCTACACCACAAGCACTGCCCATCCCCCTCGGCAGGCCTGGTTCATTTTAATCTCCCAGCTATGGCGCTTCCTTCAATCAGCACTCTGTACAGTTCTCCCTGACCAGCAGTGTTCAAAATCTCTGGACAGAACTGGTGACATGAGGTTTAGAAAAGCTGCCCTTTGGGTGTTTTTCGTTGAATGATTTTTATTTGTTAGAGAACCTTTGTTTTCTTACAGAGTTAAACACATGGCCAAAATCTGAGTCTGAATTCTAGGCTAGGACAATAATTGCACAGTTTTCTATAGAAATAACCAAGTTACAGATTGCTCCGGGCTGAGCCTGCATTTGCTCGTCTTCGGCATTTCTTTGGTGCCTATTACCAATCAAAGCACTTGGCCAGGGCTGCTGGCTGATTTTCCAATGAAGTTTCAAAGGAACCCGGAGGGACTGAAATATCTCAGTACAAATTGACTTTGCAGCTTTCTCTCGAGTTTGGGATAAGGGAAAGAAAAATAGTGAACGGGAAGCAGTGTATAAATAACAAAAGCTCCCTTAGTCCATCCATGGAGTAGCTACAAGTCCCTTGGTAGAAGTGGAGCCAAATTAAATTTATCACAAACGCCAACAGTAGAGAATGGAGAGGCTTGGAAGGGGGGGGGGGGCTACTATTAGCACTCTGGAATCAAATTCCCTCGAGTTCCAGGGAAGTAATTATTTGGCATGGAAACAGTTCTGTTTCTCCTTTGAATTGGTGAATTCTTAATAAGAACAATTCTACAAGAGCAAACTTCCCCGAGAGTCACTTCAAAACCGGGAGAGCAGTGACCAGGCCCTGGGCTGCTGAAGATTCGGCTGTGCTCCACACAGGAGCCACCCATGCAACACACAGATGCCTTCAGGGTGAGGGCTCTCACGGCATCCTTATTCCTTGAAAAAATGTAGAGAAAACACATAAAGTGAAAATAATCACTTAGACAAACCAAGTGTGCCTCTCTACCAATCTTATGACATTGTTGTGAAAAAAATTCATGATAGAAGAAAATTAGACAAAAACTTTGAACTTCTAGCGCACAGAGGAGGACACAGTATAATAATGTTGGAGCTCTGGTTAATGTTAACATTAAATAGAAAACTCATTATGTCCCTACTACTTTTAAATAAGAGAGAAAAAAATCATTGTTTTTAATGCATTTCATTATTGGAAAGGTATTATTCCTAAACTGATTAGATGAACAACTGAAAAATATCCAGTTTCTGGCTTTACCAAGGTGTATTACCAGAAATAAGAATACCTAGTATTTCTCTGCTCCTTCAGAATTTAAATATGTACCACACATCTTAGATACCGAATCACCCAAATCCCAAGCAGGCATGATGAATGAAAGGAAACTCCAAATTTTTCTTCTATCAAACTCAAGAGTGGCAAAGTAGAAACTTAAAATATGAGACTTTGAGGGCCAGTGAGATAGCTCAGCAGTCTGAAGCACCTGCTTAGGCAACTTCAGGGACCATGGTTCAATCCCTGGGACCTCATGCTTTGTCAGCCACACTTCCAGGACAGGCTGAGGCAGCCATAACATACATGCATACATACATACACAAAGAAATGATGTTTTGAGGCTAGGGAGAAAGCTCAGTAGAATAAGTGCTTATCAGGCAAGCACAAGGGCCTGAGCTCAATCCCTGATTCCACAAAAATAATTTAAAAAGTAGAATAAATAAATAAATCATAAAATTCAATAAAATACTTTGGTGCTACCTTAAAAACTGAGACATTAGTATTCACTGAGAAGATGCTTTTCCTAAATATGCAAGGGTATTGGGAGAAAATGTTTTAATTTGCATTTCATGAGTGCCTAGTGATGTGGAGCATTTTTTTGTGCATTTATAAGCTTCTAGTATTTCTTCCTCTGAGAAATATGTATTCCTCTCAAATGCCCATTTCTGGATTGGGTCTTTAAATTTTGGGGCCCTCATGTTTTTAAGTTCTTTATAAATTCTAGATAGAAGACAGGTCAAATATTTAGAGAAAAAGAAGAGATACAAGAATAGCCAACATCTTGGCTCTAGCCTTTGAAGATCAGTGAGGACACAGAACATAAAAGAACCTGTACTGTAATGGCCTTTAACTCGTTGGTGTCCCAAATTTTCTGATCAAGGAGATTATGGGGCCACAGAGGAAAGTGACTGATGATGTACAGTGTGCCTAAGGAGACTCACCTAGAGAAAAAACATTCTCTCAGGCTTTCATAGAGAGCAAATTGGTCAAGCAATGGCCATGATTCATCAAGATGGCTGACACTGATATAAGTTCTGAAAACACAGTATATGGTTTCAGGGTAAATCCTGAAGGCACCTGACTGACCTTGTCAAATACAAAAGTTACATTTTTTTTTTGTAATATAGGTCTTGCTTTATCTTGGTCTTAATCATCCAGTAGAAAAGTCTAAGCACAAGGTATAAAAAGGAAAACCATATTAATATGCTGTGTTGTAAAATGCTCAAGTCAACAGCCCCCGATAATGCCAGATAAGCTGATAATCCACTACTGCCACGGACTATTAGACTATATACACAGCCACTTTCTCTTTGTGCAGTGGAAAGAAAGATCTGTACTAATAATGTTTAGACAAGAAATCATGTCTGCATCTTGTACTCTTAACAATTGTGATGCAAGCAATATGCAATGTATTAATTATTATAAAGAATTAAAAAATAAGATAAATAAAATAAAACAAAAAAGAAAAACTATGTATGTGCCTTTTACATTTAAACACAGATGTTTAAATTGCAATATTTGAAATAACTCCAAACTTGCTAATTAATTTTCTTTCTTTCTTTCTTTCTTTCTTTCTTTCTTTCTTTCTTTCTTTTCTTTCCTTTCCTTCTTTCTTTCTTTCTTTCTTTCTTTCTTTTTAATACAAGGTCTCACTACACAGCTCAGACTCATAATGATCATCCTGTTTCCTGCCTCCTAAGTGCTGGGATTACAGGTACGTGCCACCGTGCCCAGACTCTAACTAGTTTTTAAAATAAGAGTAAAGAGATTTTCAAGAAGTCACCATTATGTAAAAAAATAAGGGGATGGGGAGATAGCTCTAGTGCAAGGTCGTGAGTTCAAACCCTGGTCCCGCAAAAAAAAAAAAAAAAGAAGAAGAGTTTATTAGTGGGTCATGCCCACACACTGTACTCTATAGAACGATTGTGAGGACAATATGCAATATGTCAACTTTCAAAGAAAAGAAAGGGGGGAAAAAAAAAAAAGTAATGTTCATTTAGAAGGGTTAATGTTTAATTGTTACATCAATCTTATATACCTGTACGTATTAATCTAAACTGATCTTATGCTGCAAATATGTAATATAACCATTGTTAAATTTAAACAATAAAAAATTGAAACTTGAAAAAAAAAAAATAAATCAATAAAAATTAAAAAAAAATAATTTTAAAAAAGGACCTTGAACTCATGGATCTTTGACATCTTTGCTATGAAAACTAGTAAGAAGTCAACTCTGGGTGGTGTTCAGCAGACCGCTGAAGGCCTGAAGCTAGAAGCTCCATGGCTCTGAGTCACCGACTAGCCATATAGCAGTAAAGCAGATCATTAATGTCACGTGCAATATATCCTTGCTGCTAACCCAGAATAAAATATTCAGACTTGGCTGCAGATCTGGAGTACACAGAGAGACAACATCTGATCAAGTCGATTGTTTTTCAAGTGGACTTTAACCTGAAATCCCGAGTCTTTGTTCACTTTACAATGGAAAGCAGCCAGTTCAAATGCTATAAATTACAGCTGCCAGCACCACTTGCTATACCAGCCAACCTCAGTCCTCTGTCGGGGTTCTCAGCTCACTACCTATCTCAAAAATCAGAAAGGGACAGGCCACCTGCTCTGAGTACAGCTAAACATTTTCCTTGTTAATTCTGATGAAGGTACTGAGTATCTGTATGTAAGGATTGAACTAGGTGCTCAAGTAAGCAAAGATGAACACTACAGGTTTGAAACAAACAACAACAACAAAAATGCTGTAATAGGAGCATACTTTTAAAGTTCGAGTGTGAGCCTTGTGTTTGTTTCAACTTCTTTTCTTTTCACAAATGTGCTGGGCAACTGGTTCTAAGCAAAGGCATCGCTGTTCTCCCACACTGAGCCAATGAGCCCCCATGGACTTATTACCAAGTGACCCAGGCCAGTGCTTGCCGTGGGGTGCTGGCAGCCTTCTCCAACATCATCACACTCCAGCTCTGTGACCATTTCAGGATCAGCTGTGCTTTCTCTTAAGATATTTCTCCCTTTACTATCTCTCCTGATCAAATGAATCAGAACCTCCAGCAGGGCTGTTTCACCTCTGGAGGCCTGTGTAGGAAAGGTCTCCACTCCACACTCTACTCTACTCTTCAATATCCAGCCGTGGCTTTCTTGTTGCTGTCTTATTATTGTCATTTGCTTAACCATTAGGTGGGGTGCAGTGCAGAGGACAATGTCCCCTCAGTACCCTACTGTATATGAAGAAGGAAGCATATAACCATACTGGTATCCTGTTAACTGTGAGGGGGAGCTCGGCTTAGGGTAGAATCCACAACAGTTGATGACATAATAAAGAACTGAAGATAAACTACAAACTGAAGACTCAGAACTCAGGAGCCTAACTCTGTAGCTTCTAGTTACCAAAATCAGTGAATACTCTCATTTGAAAACTGGCTCATACTGCCATATAAGGTAAAGAATCAGGATCAATCTGAACTTTTTATAATTTGCCACATCAACTCTATAAAGCTTGCTGCGTACTTTGAGCAAGGTTCTGTAAATGCATTGATATTCACTCCAATTTGTAGCTAAGGAGCACTGCTACTCGTTTCGAATTAATAATTATGCAAACTGAATGCTTAGATCTGGAGCATTTTGATAATTGATGCTGATATACAAAAGTCAAAGCATTAACAATAAACCAGATAATGTACTTTGCACATTTAAAATTAAAGAGGTTACTGTAGTTTCACAGGTTATAAAGAAAAAGGTTTTTTTAAATAATATAACAACCAAAAGGAAAAATTAGCATTGCTTCTAGCAATCAGATAAATTTTAAACATCTATCATAGGTCAGCTGTATTCAGATGTTGTTGTTTTAAACAGGAGGAAAATATGTTGACAGAGGCAGAGAATGGGTAAAAAAAAAAAAATCTACGACATGGAGTATGAAGTTTGTGTTTGTAACTATAAAGCTGACAGATGCTACTTCACCAGGTAGTTCACATTTTTAATCTTCCAATTTTGGCAAATCACTGAACAACAATAGCAAGCATGTCTTCTGGTCAGCTAGGCTCTGTAAAAACTTCTTTGTCAATAAAGATGGGCTTCCCCAAGCTGCGTGTGCTGTCACTACTCAGAGTGACTGGGAAGCGATGGGACAGTCACCACAGACTGAATTCTGCTCGCCATCCCTCCTTGGTCACGGGGACTATGGGAACACACAGATCGATAGTGTTCGGCACGAGAATTTTGCGGGGATATTTTCCCTTACAGCAGACAGTAACAGAAGAGCCTTAAGCACACCCTGTCACTTTGAGTTTAAGAGAAAATGCACTAATAAACTATTACCCATGGGTCATCTTTGACAACAGGCAATACTATGCCAGCTCTTATTAAAGACTATTCATATCAGTGCCCCCAAAATTTCCCTTAAAATTACCATCTTTTGTGTCCATGTAACAGGATGTCAACTTTAAAAGTGCCAGTGAGAGACAGGACCTGTCATCATAGTTAATTTTTCAGGACTATTTAAACACCAGGACAGCTGACCCCCAGGGGTATATTTTTGGTTAGTGATTTATATAGTGGAAAAACAAGAAACTTTATTCATCTATATTGGTTTTCAAATATAGCAGCAAACAAAATATTGTCTGTTAGCATTAGATATAGATCCCTGATTCTGCTGAAAAAATTAAAACTGTCATAGCTGTCAAAGTACAGTTCAGTACTGACAGACTCAGGATAATACATTTAAAGCCCGATCAATATTTGAAACCTACCTTACAAATGGAAAACCTAAAATTATACAGTAAATGGAAGGATTTTCCTATAAAAATCATACAAAGGCAACATTTTCCATGAAGTTTAAAGGTCTCTTTCATAGTTAAATGAAATAAGGCAGTTGTCTTCAAGTAAAGCTTTGGTAACCGAATGCAAACTACTTGTTAGAGAATGCAAGACCATGAGAGCGGAGGTGGCCGCAGGGTGTTCCTCCAGCACCTGGGAGCTCCAGCTTCCCTCTAGGGTTCAGCTTCTGAATAGATAAACAAGGGGCGGCTATGAATGACAAAAGCATTTTCCTTTATAATGCAGACCAGAAGGAAAGCCCATGGCAGAAAACAAACAAACAAAAAAAGAATAACATCTCTACAGAAAGAATCAAGCAAGAAATATCAGCCCTATCTCCTACAATTTGCCTACTAAATACAACATGGGCTGATTTCTCAGGCATCTTTGCATACCGTGATATATGTAAAAAGAAAATTTTAAAAATTATAAAAGAAACCATATATGTACAACTAAACATATGTGTAACTGTATGGAATATATGTATATACATATATACATATATGAATATATACATAGCAATATATCACATAATACACTTATCTATGCTCGTGTATTTTCTACTTAACTGCGTTATATGTGATTTCGGGTATGCAAAGCTCTCTAGGTGCTCCAGTGTGCACCGACACACTTCATAGCCACACAGAGCACTTCAGGGATTTGCAGTGAGCTCGTAGCTTAGCAGCACACCCGCCCCACAGGAACCACGACATATTCACAAACTGGAGACATCCTAGAGAAAACCTCAGCTTTGGGAATTCATCTCCAGGGACAAAGACACCCACCCAAGCTGAGTGTGTGCTCACACACAAGCATGCTGGCAGTCCTTTCTCCATTGGAAACCTGGTTCCACCAGTTAGCACATTCTCCCATTCTTGAATAAACAAAGGCCCGTATGTTTATGAACTTTTGCTCACAATATAAACTGACCGTGAGATGGGAGAGGCTTTACTGAAAAGACAATTTCATTCAACCTATAAAAATGAGTTGTGTTGGTGAATGGTGGGGTCTCCCAGGACAGGGACTGTACAAGAGGCTCACAGGGTTATTTAATACTTTGAATGTGCAAGAGAGTGAGAAAGGAAGAGGGGAACATGGGCTTATATTCTGATTCTGTCAATTACTGGACTTTGGGCAAATTACCGCACAACTCTCATTTCAATTCCCTTCTCTCTGTGCTACTGAAGTTGAAAGTACTGAAATTCAACCATGTTGGAAATAATGGATGTGGAAGACATTCATTATCAAGCATGGTAAAATACAGTCACCGGAGTAAAGCTAAGTCTCATGCTTGCTTCCAGCCCCGGGCCACAGCCCAGCCAGGGTCTTCAGCTTCCTGTATTTCTAACGCCTCCTCTCCCTCTGCACCATGAGGGCAGTGACTCTGCCCAGGCTCCAGATCCTACCTCAGAGAAAATGCTGTCACCATTCCCCGGCCACGTTTCAAACTTCAGACAGGTTTAGTTTAGATGTTTTTCTTAGGATCTCCCAAACTTCTCTGTGAACATCCTTATAGGATTTATCATTGTGTTCGTTTTTGTCAATACTGAATGATGTTTAATTAATCAATTAAACCAAATCAAATCAACCCCATGTAACATTTCTTTTTCCCCTCTAAACTTCCACGTCTGAAATCCTAGGTGAAAGTTGCATCCTAGCTATCATCACCCAAATCATCCCTCACTAAAGTTGGTGCTACACTTTCAGTATCTTGATCACACATTTTCAACTACTTTAAGATACCTGAAGTATCTCCAGTTGTAAGCTGCACGAAGAAAGGACTTGCGTCACCAGTTTAAAACTGTGTCTAAGTTCAAAACTTAGAACACATCTAAATATCTAATGTGGACTCAGCATGTTCCGAATGAATGCATGTATGTTTTCTTACTTGTAAATATGTGTCCAGAATTTCACTATAAAAACATACTGTTATAACTAATCTTTCATAACATTAGTATCCAAAACTATTATTGAGGTGCCTTTAGTACTTCTAATCTTCCAATACATGACAGAGGTTCAGAATTAGTGCACATTTACAAGTGAGGTTGCATATTTTTTCAGGTGACATAAACCTTATCATTACTGAGCATGATAAAATGTATGCACATGAATATAGACAAGTCTAATTTTTTTCCATATAGCCACTGGACTGTAGCTCAAACTGGGCACAAAATATACTTTATAGGTCTACACAGAAATAAAATCTTTATCCACAATTTCAGAGCCACAATATTTTGGGAAATAAACCATCACAACAATACCTGCCTAGCTGTTTTGAACAGGAAGAACTCGATTTAAATTGGAAAGGTAAGCTAGAGGAAAGCAATGCGATGTCAGGTGACTTAATATGCTTTATCCTATTAAAGAATTATAAAACAGATTTCTTTTGATAGCAAAAGTTGTAGGAAATCGATCAATGAGTGTTACAAAAAGGGACTTAATTTTATCTTAAAACTTTATCAGAATCTTTACACTACTGTGTCTACAGAGTTGTTCTTATTCAGTAAAGGCATGCAATTTCATCAAATGAAAATAATTTTACCTCTCACGATAAGTTGAGCAAAATTGGACACTCCAGAGCCTCGTTCTGACTGGGTGACACAACGATACAAATCCTGATCAGCCTTTGTCACTTCCTGCAATCTAAAGGAAGCAGCAAATCTCCTGTGATTGATATTCTTGGTCTGGGCTACAGGTATATCTTCTCCATTTCGCCTCTGCAAACAGAAAGCAATCTTTAAGAACAAGTCCTTAAACCTTTCCATAAGTCCAAAGCATTTTAGCAAGAAATCCATATCTGTGATAAGTTATTATTTTTGCAAAATTAGAAGGAAAATGTCTGCAAAGACCCATGACATTTTACCATGGGTATTCACCAGGTAAAAGGACATGAGTAAGCACTAGCGTTCTTCTAAGGGTGCTGAAGTGACTTGATGGTAGTAATCTCAGATTGCCCTAACATTGCTGTCCAAGGATATATGTATTAACAGGACAGCAAGTATTTCACTGCCACCATCGTCCCAGAGAACTCACACTAGATTTTGGGTACTTTACTACACGTTATCTGTGCTACAGACGATGTTCACCACAGTGAAGAGCGAGGCCCACACATTTCTGTATAACAATTGTGTAGCAAGCTTTTGCCACAGAATATAACACTAAATTGCTGAAGAATAAGTTTGAGCCACCACAAACTGTGTACTCTTTGCAATCTTTTATGTCTTTGGCATAAATGATAGCCAATTTATACATTCTAAGGAGGTAATAAAAAAAAAAAAGCTTAAATGTTAAAGGCACACCTGTCAACTGTTAAACTGAAAAACGTATTTATGATACCAGGGTGTCTCGTACAAGACCAAGAAGTGTAAACAATCAAGGAAAAGATTCAAAATTTCAACTACATTAAAATTTATAACTTCTATATGATGCAACACATAAATAAAATGCGAGGGGGCACAAACTGTGATATTTTTCAAAGACATAACCATTGGATATATATAAATATATACTATAAATAGCTAGGATATGCAAACAACTTCTATAGTTCCACAACAAAAAAGATAAACAACCCAATTAAAATGGATAGGCTATAAATGAGAAAATGTATGTAACTAATAACTACGAAAGTATAATATTACATTAAGTTATAAACGTTCACTAAGGCAGAGGGACAAAGGACAAGGACGAGCCATTGCTAGGAGAGAGGCTTAAATGGAACATCGTCCATGTCCTCCTAGTGAATGCTAAGTACCCCGACACCCTTTCCTATCACTCACATGGTGATTTCATAGAAACAGACATGGGAAGCCAAAAAAGCAGTGAAACTACTGCTGCTCATCTGAGGTGTTCAAGTGCCTTCTGGAAGTGAGTTATTGCTATTCATAAAAGTTGGAAATGCACAAACCTCAGTACCCAGCAATTTTATTTCTATGTTCCTGTATTTGACTCATCATTGTGTATGGGGTTAAGTAGATGCATATACAGGAGGATGTGTAAATTCACATCGGTTGTAACAGCTAACTATAGAGAAGGCACTCAAATATTCCTGAGTCTCACTGCCTCCAAAAGGCACAATATCACAGTTAAACTAAGAAACTTGAAATATAGTGGATTTAAAAAATACAGGACTAGCCGGGCGTGGTGGCTCACGCCTGTAATCCCAGCTCTTGGGAGGCTGAGGCAGGAGGATCGTTGTGAGTTCGAGACCAGCCTGGGCTACAAAAGTGAGCTCAAAGCCAGCCTGAGCTGCACAGTGAGACCCTGTCTCAAAAAAAA